>BMAV01020715.1:0-79881 GCA_019973955.1 Trichonephila inaurata madagascariensis | reverse complement strand
AAAATAAATATTCCGAATTACATAGGCGCTAAAAATTCAAAGCTCAGCAGTCAGCCAGAAAGGTGATGTTGACGGCTTAATGGGTCAGCGATTTCACTCCGACGATGGCGTAAAGGCTGCAGTTCTGAACTGTGGTTCCAAGATCAACCGACATTGTTCTTCAAGACGGAATGCGTAACCTTCGTAAGTAATGAGACGCGCCTGCCTTAAACCTCATGGGTGATTTTTTTCTAACGAGCTATGTTTGCATTTCACTCATTAAATATTGCTTTTTGTATCTGTTTCATTTCTGACCCTACGCATCACCTGGATACACACCTCGAATTTGCTTTCATTTGAACACCCCTTATAAGGTTTTTTCTATTGAATGCCTTAAGAGAATTTTACAAAGAATAATCTTTTTATAAAAGGCTACGTAAAAGAATCTGATTTACAAAACTATAAATACATGAATCAAATTTGTGCATATATCAACTAATATATCAATATATATATGGTATATATCAACTAATTTATGTAATAAAATTTAAAAGAGCGAACGGTATGGTAGTAAAATATATTACTTAATAGGGAAAATATTTCCTTAAAACTTAGATATTTTAAAAAAAATTTCTAAAAAAAATTTACTCCCCCCTTTGTTATGTGATATAAGAGAAAAGAGATAAATCACACCTAAATTTATTACAGATTTGAATTTGACTGTTTAAAATTTCTGTTTATGAACAACTTTATCTAATTACCAAAGATAAAATTAGTACGTTTGGAAAATAAAAGACTTGCAATGTTAAATGTTTATAACCAATATTGATTATCGATCTTATTTTCTAATGTATAAGATAAATATCATAAACAAAAATAAACTTCTATTTCTTAATAGCAATTACGAGGAAGCAAGTTCCGGAAAAAGTTTGCTAACTCTTGAATCTCGTGGGGAAATGTTTACTCTTTTTCGCAACACAACATATTAAGAAATTGAAATGCTGAGAGAGTATTAAACTCCTACGTATGAAGAGTCTCTTATAAATAAATCCTTATTTTGAAAGTGAAAATAAGGCTTAAGTGTATGGGGGTGCAAAAGGCTTTTTACATGTATATCTCTCAAAAAATATTATGGGAATAGAAGCACAATGCATCAGTATATGAGTGAGAATACTCTATCCAGTTAACAAGTATAATATAAAAAAATTAACTCAATTCCTACTTAGATCAACAAAGAAAAATGTTGTTTTAGCTACTTTTGATTAAATAGTTATAATTAATATAAATATGTAAATACATATGACAGAATCATAACATTGTAGTAATTCATTTCTATTAAATATCATTAAGGTATCGCATTGTCATCTAAAACAATCTCTTGTATATAAAATTTCAGTTTAAGTGAATGCTTTAAGACGTGAGAAAAAAAAATATTTTTTCAAGTTTTGACACAAGTCGCTAAAAATGAAACCAACGTGGCTGTATCTGTAATTCTTTAAATAATTAGTTTCAGTCAATTAATTTTAATTAATTATAATTAAATTATTGTATTTCTACCCAAAACAATAGTGTATAGAAAATTTCAGCTCAAACGAGCGTTTTAAAATGTGAGGAAAAAAAAAACCTTTTCTTTAGACACAAGTCGCCCCAAAAGTCACTAAGTCACCAAAAATGATGCCAACGTGGCTGTATTTGTTATTCTTTGAATAATTAGTTTTAATCAATTAATTTTTATTAATTATAATTAAATTACTGCATTGTCATCCAAAATAATCACGTATATAAAATTTCAGCCCAATTAAGCGTTTTAAAATGTATTTTATTAACGATTGAAAATTCGAGCAAGATAAATAAATATATACAGAGTGTAAGCTGATACTAAAAATTGAAAAATAACGGTAAAAATTGGCTGAGAAATGAAAGTTTGCTTCAATAAAGTTTCTGTATAAATTTCCTTAATGTTTCCCGCACAGTGATTAGTTATCAGGATAGAGGTATGTAAGTTCCAAAAATTTTTCACTGGTCGGAAGTCATTTTTATTAGGGAATAAGAAAAACAAAACAAAATTAAAACAATGGTTGATTCACTTGGTCAACACTGAAACTCGCTTGACACTGAAAACTATTTGTTATTTTGATCTTATAGAGACACTGGTACGACGATTATAGCGTCGTCAAAATGACACTGTTCGATTGGTTGAAAAATCAAGTGGCCAATTCCTAAATAATATAATGGACGGGCTCGTTGTTCAACATGATAATGCATTAATGTAGAAGGAAATTAATTATAATTAAATTATTGTATTGTCATCCAAAATGATCTTGTATATAAAATTTGTGTTCAATTGAGCGCTTTAAAATTATTTTATTAACGATTAAAAAATTCCACCAAGATAAATAAATATAGAGGGGTGGGGGTTAATAGTAGAAAAAAAAACAGAAAAAAAATCACATCAAAAACATCCCCGGAACAATTAAACCAAAGATATGAAATTTGCCCGGGCATTTTTTTTTTTAGGTAGAATCAGTTAAGTACGGGTTTGCGAAACCCGAATTCGAAGAATTTTTGTGAAAAAGTTTGATGAAGTTAAAAACCCAAATACTCTTTTTTATCTTTTTTTTGGGAACTATCAGACCTACAGACTTAAGGGTTTGGCTGGCATTTTCTATTGTTGAGAAAAGATAGGTTAAGTACGATTTTTTTGAAATCTTTTCCCTAGGGATTTGGAAAAGGGGGTTAGGGAAACATTATAAATAAAAATTCCATTTTTTTGGTTTTTCCCAAAAAGATTTAAAAATTTTTAAAATAAAAAACTTTTTCTTTTGGATATGGACCCCTAAGAACAAAACTTCGGAAATCCATTTCATAACGGGGTTATGGGAGCGAAAAAAGTGACAAATTTTAAAAATTTTAAAATTTTTTTATTGTATATATATAAAAGGTTTTTTGGTTTTTGAACCTGAAAGTACCCAAAAGGTTTTGGCCAAATTAATACGGAACTACCCATGAATGTAATAAACGGGTTTCATCTAGGGTTTGGGAAAACCCCCTAAAGGATTATTCGGGGTCTTGTTTATGGGGTCATGTGCAAAAGGGCTTTTTTTCGGCTATCAAAGGGATAACGATTAACGGGAATTTAAATGAGTCACGCGTGTACGGGGGCGTTTTTTGAAAATAATGGAATGTCGTTCTCTGACATCAAAATCTATCCCCAAGGGGAAAAAGAACTTTTAAAACAGACTGGGATTTGGTTTTTCTCAAACTGGCCCAAATATCCTTTTATTTTTTTTGATAGAAGATTTTTTTTGATCGTGCGGGGACATTTTTTAAAAGTCCGGCATGCCATTTGCCCCAACACGTCGCTGGATCAATGACTGATTTAAATTCCTTAAAAACATCACCACGGTACCCCCCAAATACTACTCACTTTAAAATTTCCCCTTAACCATTTTTTTCAAATCTTTGACAATACTTGGGAGGGGTTTTTTTTACTTCCACCCAAGATATAGGGACCACGGTATCTAGGTAGTATTTTATCGGGGAAGGCGAACAGTAAAAGCAAAAAAGTGCGTTTTTAATGACAGCGTTTTTAGCGGTTTTGAATATTGTCATTTTTGGGGGGAAAAATAGTTAAGTTTAAAAAATAAATAACTTTTTGAAGGGGCCTTAGAAAAAGATTTGACTCTTTTTTTTTTAAATCCCTAAAAAATTAAATTTTTCAGTTAAATTTTTTTTTTAAGGGGTGTAACGGTTAAAAATTTTAAAGCTGGTATTTCGTTTTTTTTCCCCAATTTTTAATGTAGTGATTCAAAAAAATATTGCATGAAAAACTGCAGTAAATCATAATCCGGTAGATAAAGGGTTAAACAAAGTACGCACTGCACCGTTTGCTGTGGCGTCCACATCTTTATTATTGAAAAGTCAATATAACAAGTCCCATCGTCTGCTTTGGGGAATAAAAGCCCCACGTGCGGCCCCCTTAACTAAAACCAAAAAAAAATTGGAGGGTTTCCTCCCCGGGTCAGTTTTATTTTCTTTGGGTTGCGCCAGTATTAAACCCTTCTTTTTGGGTATATTTAAATTCGGACCCTTTATATATTGAAAAAAATTAACATTGCTTCATTTTATATCAGAAACATACTTACTGTATATTCTGGCATATAAAGTGCACATATACTTTCAAATTAATTTTTTTTTTAAATTTTTTTGGTAATTACTGTTGGGTTTTTTTCACAAAAAATCCTTTAATGTACATGTGCAATGCTCTTATCTCTTTTCAAGTCATTTATTTGAAGTATTATTTCAAGCTTTTGAGCAAAAACACACATACTTCTAAGACTACAACCCTAATACATAAGAAAAAGGTGAGGGGGGCAAACAGAATTTTATTTCATTGTTGAATTTAAAAAATACCAAACTTTTCTTTTAAATAACCGAAATAATATACGCTAAAATCTATTTTTTTTTCCCGTTTTTTTAAAAATATCTTTTATATCAGCGTATAACCCCACCCGTAATTTTCAGTCAGGTTATAAGTACTCGTTATTGGTTAACAAAAAAAGGCTTCCTAAAATTTAAATTTTTGCAGCCAGTTTTCAGTCATAATTTTCATCCTTCCCTATTTTACAATAACAATGTTTTTGGTAAAAAAAAAGTAATTTGACTTAAACTACAGTACGAATGACCCAATTTAAAATATTTTTCCCATGACGGGCCCCATGGGTTTTGTAATAATAAACTTGTTTTAATTTAGCTTGTAAAAAATTTTTAAAAATACTTTTGAAACGTGATTTTGGTATATTATTTTCACTGTGAATGTGTTTTTTTATTTTTTATTAAGGCAGAATGTATTTTGTTTTGTTTCCCTTTTCAGAAAATTGATTTTTTAAAAAATTTTGAAAAGAAAAAAAAAAAATGGAAAAAATTCATTTTTTTTGCGGTAGATGGCTGTAGTGTATATTTGAAGTATCGATCAAACAATTTAAAATTTGCCCTTTTCCCAATGACATTTCACATTTTTTACTTTTTTTTTTTGTTTGGTCCATTCAGATGTGAGTTACTTTTAAAATTGAATCAACAAAAAAAAATTTGATACTTTTTAAAGTTTTCTTTGAAAAAGGGAAAATGCAAGCGAGTTAAATTGTGAAGGGTTTTTTGGGGTCCGATATTAACATTTTACGTACAATTTTGGTTTCATCGTTTCCATTCAGGCATTTTTGATTTTAAAAGATGCACCTTGAAAAAGGAAAAAACCCCGTCGTCGAAAATGTAGAAAAAATCCCAGAAATAATCGAGTTCCCCGCATTTTTTGGTAGCAACATCCCAGGTGTTGTCGACAAAAACAGTTTTAAACCATTTACGCAAAGTTGGATTAAAAAGAACCGATGTTTGGTACCCACCCATTAACACCAGAAAACATTATGGATTGGATTTCCATCTGCTAAGCTTTGGCCAAATGGAATGAAATCGACCCATTTCTTAAGCGTTTGGTGACTTGGGGTGTGGATCCATACGCGATATTTGAAAAGATCGTTAAAACGCGATGAAGCACCCAAAAGGGGTAAACCTGGACTAACGGCGTAAGGCTACTTTTATTTGGGGGGGACTGGAAAGGAATAATTTATTATGAGTTGCTTCCTATGGAAACAATAAATTCAGATTTTACTGTCCAACTGGACCGTTTGAACTAGCGATTGACTAGAAAGGGGAATTTGGAAAACAGAAGAGGCATTGTGTTCCCAAAGGGAAAAATGGGGGTTTAAATCTTCCCCCCATATAGTCGAACCTGGCACCAAGCCCAAAAACCCCCGTTGAAAAACTTCCTGAGGGATAAGAAATTTGGGGTTAAGACAAAATTGTGAAAAACGATTCTAGACTTTTACCAATGGACCAAGACTTATATGAGAGAGGCATTATGAAGCAACTTTGGAAATGGAAACAAATTATACAACAAAACGGTACATATTTGACTCAAAAACAATCGAAAATGTTAAATAAAACCCTTGGAATTTTTTCAAAATAATGGGGTTCCCTTTTCCCCCAAACCCAATATTTTTTCTTGACTTTTTTATACACGCTCACGCCTCCACGTAAAAATTATCTGGCCCTCATGGGGGGGGCACCCCCGTTTGAGAAACACTGAAGTAAAATATCGTAATTATAAAAAATTCCCTTTCATTAAAAAAAAGGAGAATTTTGCGTGAGGAATTCTAATAATTAAACATATTCTCATTTCCCGGTATAAAAAAAGGGGGATTTTGACATTGGAATTTGTAAAATTTTTTTCCCCATTTATTATTGAACATTGAACGAAACATAATTCAAAAATATTTTCTTATTCCTATTATTTTCAATGGGAAAAACAAATTTTTTCGGGAGTTATCGAATTATAATATCGAATACAATTATGTGGGTTCTTATTTTATATTTTTTTGGTGTAGTTTATATAAAATCATTTGCTTCCTTTTTTTTTTTCCTTTTTTTCTCTATTGCCTTTATTACTTAGTTTAAACTCAAAAAATAGGAAAGCTTTATTCGCGTAATAAATTTTTAAAAAATTAATTTCTTTTCGCGGTTTTAATGCATAAGGAAGTGACTGGGGTTTGGGGCAATATTCCTTTTATCTGTTCGTTCCTCTGAAATTTGGGCTACATTGGGCTTAGAAATGAACGTTTTTGATAGTTTTTTTTTCCATTAAATTATTTTCAGTCTTTTTTCTTTTTAAAAAAAAAATTTCCCCCCCCTACATCAGGGGTGTCAAACTCGGGGCCCCAATAAACTTTTTACAGTTGGGGGGAATTATTCCACAATAATATAAAATTTCATTTTTGGGGGAAAGCGCTGAAAAGAAAAATTTAAAAGCATTTCCTGACGTGCACAGGGAATTCGGTTTGTTGATCTACATTGAAAAAAAAAGCAAAAAAAAATTTCTCTTAGCTGATTTATAAGATTTACAATTTTTTTTTGGAAGACTAATTTTCGTTTTTTTTTTCAATTTTTAAAAAAATATAGACTCATACCTCAAATTAGAAGGCAAATATAAAATGGGTGCGCTCAAATTTTACAAATATTTACCAGCTACGTTTGAAAACCCTTGAAAATTCTTATGAAATTTTTTTCATGTTTGGAAAGGTTTTAAATGTCGGAAACAATTGTTTTCCCGTTATGAAAAAATAAACCTCCTGTTAGAAATATCTAATGATGCTCATGGGTCAATTTTTTAAAATTCACTGAGAATAAAATTTCTCCCCCAAAAAGGGAAAGAAAGCAAGAAAAAAAATTTAATCAGGATGCAAATATTAAAATTTGTCTTGTTGTTTTATATATGTTTATTATAATGTATTATTTGGAATAAACGATGTTTCTATAAATATCGATTATTTTTATCTTTCTTTTGCGGCCCACCTAAAGTTAAACCTTCCTTGTTAGGCCAAAGTTTGTGACAGGCTCACGCGTCTTTTCATAAACATGTCGTTTGGGTTCTTTTGGGGCCAGAACTAATGGCAACCCTTTTACAATCAAAACTCAAGAAGTGAAACGTGAATAAAAGATGCAAATTAGAAAGCTTTTAAATATCAGAAGTTAGAGAAAGCGCAGTGGCAATTTGGGGAATGTTAAGAGAGTGCGTAATTCAATTGTGAAGTGACAGCCAACAGAGGTTATCCCGAAGATAGAGCCATTAGGTCAAGGTGCATACCATTGCACTCGAGTAAAGACGCAACTTCATTAAGTTTAGATCGACGATCGGATTAAGGTAGGATTGTCTATTTAATATTAGGATCTGAGATGTTATTGGAATTAAGCTTAGGCGAGTTAGTTAATGAGAGTGGTCCGGGTTACGTTATCTCGGTATTATTTATATTGTGTGTTTTGTCACCGTAGATTCTCTCACATATATTATTATTATCTAATCTGTTAGAAGCTTAAGTTTTAGATCTTAATAAAGACAAATTAAGATCATGGATACTTCTAGTTCTTTCGTTAATCCTACACCTCTAGCACACGCTAATAATCAAGGAGAAGGGCACCTTAGGGGGGCAACTTCACAAGTTAACCTTTGAGTTTGAGACCCTTGCTCTACATCAAGGTGTTATCAAATTTGTTTTTGTGGAAAGAGGCATTTTAATATCCGCAGTTAGTCGTTTTTAAATAGGCTCACATATTATGTCGCACCCTAATGTAGACGGAAGGGGATTTTCTGTTTTATTTTTAAGTGACAAAATTTAGGACCAATTATTGAAAGGCTTTGTATCTCTCTACAAGGAATGTATATTATAGGAATATACATTTATTCTTAGTTTTTTTCTTTGAACAGTACTTCAGGGGGTATGTACTCTAGGGGGGTTTTATAGGTATTGTGATCAGTTCCATGATTGCTTGTTAAAGTTGCACTTCGAAGACTGAGCACTTGATAAATGTTATATCTTAATACATAAAGATAAAAATTTGAACTAAATACTCAAAGTTTTGTCTCTCTACAGGAAATAATACTACATTGTTCTTAGTTTTTTCGCATGAACAAACATTTCAGGTAATTTTAGTCAAAATAAATGCATGATTATTATGGTAGGGTGGTAGCCTAGCGGTCAAGGTCAAAGACTTGAGGCCAGAGCGTCATGGAAACGAGCCCTAGTTCCTGTGAAGACCCGCCTTGCAGAGAGGGCCGATGCACGTTACATTTGTCGAGGCTCAATGTTCTCTCATTGGTGGGGTAGGGAAGCTCGAAGAATAAGGTGCTGGCTGAAGCATCATCCTTGTGATTTGTTCGAGGTTCAAAATTACGAGGTCCGTCGCCAGAAGCCCTCGTGTTGCCTTAGAGCGCGACGTTAATAAATACTCACTCACTCAAAGAGTATTATGTTCGGTTAATTAAGTATAAATAATTGTTTTTTAACATTGTATTTTGAAGTAAAACGAAGGCTACTAGTAACGAATCTCTTTACGTTGGACCACACTTCCACTTAACAAGCTTCCACCTCACGTCAACGTGAGGAATTTTGAGCCTTGAACATATGGGTAGCTCAGCGGCCGGCTGGACGTCGTTGGTTTGTCGCTAGCCTTGTGTGCCCAAGTTTGCGGGTTCCAGCTCGTCCCAATTCGGTGGATTTCCATGCAGATAATCAACAGTGTTCATGTAGTCCCTACGATACAATAGCTTGTTAAAGATCCCTAGAGTACTTATTTGACTTGGGTGCTTTTGGTAAAATGTTGTTGCTCATGCCAGCTGTCTGACATAGTCAGATCGAGGCCCACGAAATTCATCGTGGCAAGGGGCTAGATGTTCGCTTTTCGTTGGCCTTAGCCTTGAGCAGGTGACAGTACGATTTAGCTCGGAGAAATTCCCGAAGGAACGATAGATGGCGAAACCACCTATCTCCACCTCCACAATTTAGGCATGGAACTGAATTGAGTGATTAAGCCCACAAGACTTTCGGACCCACTGATTTAACGAGCACGTACTCCGCGTGTACTCGGAGGGTATTTGGCGGTACGGGCATCGAACCCAGGCCTTCTGTCCGGAGTCCGGTGCTCTAACCACTAGGCTACCCACTGCCTTTTGGTAAAATGAAATTCCTAGTATGCTTCGGAGCTCAGATGCCGTCCTTTAGCGAGGAAACTGAGTGTCAAAATTACAGTGCAGTGATTAGTATCCACCTATATAATGCCGCACTAAAAAGTGATATCAGCTCTAGGGGAATGTATTAGATCTGCAATGGTTAAAGAAGAAAAAAAAAATCACGGTCTCATTTGAAAAAAATCATACTTAACGTACATAAATAAATCTCCCTACAGGTCTTTAATGGAATCAAAGGTCTTTTTTTAATGGAATCAAAACTTGCGCAACTCTTGTATGACACAACGCCCGTTAACAGTTCTCGAACCATAATCTCGGCAACCACGTCTTCAAGAAGTATGTCAGGATTGTAACACAGAGACAGACCGAAAGAATTTGTTATTGCGATATTATAATATAATTATAATTCTTAGAAATATATGTGTGGTATTTTTACATATATAAATATATTCTTAAATTATACGTACGCCTGAGATTTAGATTTTTTAAAAAAAGAAGTGCAAAAGATCGTGAAAAAAAATGGTGTGTTGCGTTTTCCAATCATGTGCATAACATGATACAATATTATACTCAATAGAAGAAAAATAGAGCAGTGTATTCAGAAATTATATAATAACTTATTTACTAAAAATTATTTGGTAATATAAACATCACTATTTGTTGAAATAGCGTTAGGGTCTCCTACAGTTAAAAAAATACACTGATATTTATAATGAATATATTCTAGAAATGTATGGACCCTTATATATCCGTAAAACAAGGGAAAATAGGAAAATTCTCTTTTATCCTGATTCGTCACTATCATAGTCAAATCATACGCATGACTGATTAAAGCATATATTATATATATGAATTCCGCTTTGTAATATATTCTCAAAGAAGTGACGAAAGGAAACAATTAAAATAATCAAATGAAAGTTATCCAGTTGTATAGATTTTTGATATTCCAGTTGTATAGAAAGTTATAGAGTTATATAGAAAAAGAGAGATTTTTATCTTATTGCAGAATTCCAAGAATATTTTATTTCAGAAATATATCTTTTTTCTCTTTTTGTTTGTGATTCCTACATATAACAACTTTTGACATAGACTCTTCCCTGCAAGATATTCCATTTATTGCAAGACGCGTATTTATGAAACAAAATAACATTAAAAATAAATATTTACTCTCTGTTCACAGTATAACAATAATCATTATCATAATAAGGTATCTATCAAAATGATTTTTGAAGAACTTTTAATATCGTAATCACATCTCGTATTTGTTATCCAGTATACCTTTAAGCAATTAGTATAAAGTCTTATAACAAATAGAAAAAAACTTTTATATATATACAAGGCTCTTACTCATTTTTAAAATAAATTTATTTTAATAAAATACTTCCCCTTAGATTTGTTGTAAGGGAAATAATTTTTATACAAGAATAGTGGAGTGCAAGAAAAATATTATTTTTTTATACGTGATTTTTAATCGTAGTCTTTCCAATAACTTGTTAACAAGAAAAAAGCAATTGACCGTGAGATTGTGAATTCGAAGAAAAACAATAAAATTCTGAAAAATGATTTGGTTCATTTAATTCGTATTGCTTTCTATTTTTATCTGAAACTTTGATAATTAAAGAACTGAAATACTAACAGGAAAAAATACTATGAAATAAAAATGACTTAAGGTATCCGACTACGTTCGGAACCATGATTTTAAAAAACGCAAAAAGGATAATTTTTTATGATATTTAGTGTCTTTGGTTGAATACAATATAAAATTTTTTGGAAAGTTTTTTGGGAAAAGAATTTATTTAAATGCAATATTTTTTGGGAAAAATTTTTGAAAAATCTTTTTTTTAAAATGTTTTTCCTTTTGAAAATCTTCTATTATAATAAAATTTTGCCTGAAAAAAGACTAACTCAAATTAATAGAATTTTTTTTTTAAATATATAATTAGAAATTAGGTTTTTATATTTACGACAACAGGGGATCAATTTTGAGAAAAAAAAGCCCATAATTATTTCAATGGGTGGCTCTGTAAAAATTTAATTAATTTTTTAAAAAACATAGTTGAGCCTCCCAGGCAAAACAGGCAAAATATTGTTTAAAAAAAAGACTTTTTTACAAGGGAACTTTTTTTAAAAAAATTACTAAGTTATTTTTGCCCAAAAAATTGTATTTAAAAAATTTTTTTTAAAATGTCCTTAAAATAAATATATGTATTCAATCTAATGACATAAATATCATGAAATATCCATTTTGCCTTTTTAAAAACACGGAAAAGTGTATTAGGTGAAAAACGTCAATGTGTATTAGGTGAAGAAAAAGCAGTTGTGATTTTTAAAAGTTCTCTTTGAAACTGAAGCATATTTATAGGATAACTGGGGGTGAGGGGGATTACTCCCTGAAAGCCTAACGTTGGAGCAGCCTCCATTGAACTCCATCTGTTCATACTCATTACTCAAGTTATAAGATTGTAATTTACATCTATTATGTAGTTCTGTTTATTTGTTCTGATTTTTTGTAGTTCTATTTATTGTGAAGTTATACTACTTTTTGCGCGTTAGGGAAAAAAGGATGAGGGTAAACTTTTTTACGATTCGCGTGCACATCGTCACGGATGTGGCGCACACCGTTGTCTAATATTTTAACATGCTACTTTTGGTGCGGGGGACTGATTTTTGGGGGGATGGCCTTTTTATAAACCAATCTGTTGGGACGCATCTCCCCGGTGCATTCTCCCCCCCTACACATTTTGGTTTAAAACTCGGAATCTATCCATTTGGACTAGCCCATTCGATCCCTCTCATCAGCTCTTCCAATTATTATAATTTTATGCTCATAGGTCTATTTCTTCCTTAGTTTTAAATTGTTTTAAATTTGTTTAAATTCACAATATCTTGGCTCCTGTTTGAGTCTTAGACTTGTTATTTGAATCAACTGTTCAACTCATCGAGAGACCCATTCAGTCATCTACTTCATTCCTAATGTGTGGATGGGGGGGGGCTTGGGGGTGAAATATCATCTCCCCCTTTAATCCTATGGAGACTTGAAAAATTTCATCCCCAAAAATTAGCGGGGCTGATTTTGGGGTTCGCCATATTTTTGTATTAGCGCGAACTTTACGTAGAATTGGCCCCTTCCGGTACTCCCCCTCCCTACAGAGCTTCCCCAGTAATAACTCGAGTCCTATGCCCCCTTGGTCAACCGCACCGCCTGGATTGAATTGTTCTCCCTCTGAGCATCCAAGATATATTTTTCAGGACCCTAACCCTATTTCTTCACCCATATTTGACATTTTAAAATTATTTTAAAATTTTAAATTTTTTTAAATCCCGCACAGCTCCGAGGACTTTCGAGCTCCGTTAATGAAACTCGGACCATAGGTTCTCCTCCTTGAGGTCTTTCATCTGTTATATTTCGAGGGTAGATAGTGGGCCTATGGGGCGTTATCACTAAAATAAGAATCCCCACGTTATTCCTAGGGGGTTCGATCTTTTGATGACCTCACGATATTCAGAGATAGAAGGATGAAACTTTGGGATCACCTACTACTCTGTGTATCGTTGGTATGTACATGACCATTTACGTAACAGTTGCCCCCGGGGGAGTTAGTTTCGTTTTCCTTTCCCGAGCTAGCGCCGCCCCATTTGCAACTACAGACTCCGGACCAGTTCTAATGGATTACTTTTGTAATTCCTCACAACCAGTCTGAGTTTCAAGTTTTTGGGTGTTCTGCTTCTATTTTATTTAATTGTTTTAAATGTTTTAATTATTTTAAAGTGAACATAGCTCGGGGCTCTTCAGGCGGATGTCTTATTTTTTCTTAAGAACGATTCTTACCACCAAGACATTCAATATGAGGTCTCAGGTGTCACATTCGGTTCACCTCATCTCCAGATAAGTTCGCCACCCCCATGTTATTGGTCCTATTGTCTCTGTGCGGGGGTGATTTAAATCGTGAATATCTCGGGTCTGGCTGGTCTGATTGAGAGACTTAAAGTTAGTATCATTCAACTCTGCTTATGACCGCCTTTCGTCTTTGGCCCAGCTTGCCCTGTTTAAGACTTTTAGAAAGATTTTAATCTTGTTACGCCAAAGAAGTATAACACACACATCTTACGTGCGTACATAAGTACACATACACTTTTTAAAAATTGTTTTGGCAAAATTCGTTCTTGGCACTCCTCTTCACTTAAATTCATGACGGAAGCTGCATCGTGCAACATTTAGTTGAAAATGTTCTCAGATTTTGACAAACCTGCAGCTCTTGCAGCTTCCTGGAAAGTTGAGTATTTAGTTCATTGATTGTTAATGTCTTTGTATGAGACAACACCTTTCTTTTCAGAAACGATTCCAGTCCAGGCAGTCGTTGCGATATTTTTCTGCGAGATCTTGCAGTAAGGTACTACCGCAACAGTATTGGAGTCATTATATGAAACGAAGCACTTGTTTGCCAATTCAGCGAATACGACTCATTCGAAATTAGGGTAATCATTTTAGCGCGTTATCTTGAACGTTGGCATTGTTGCAATAATACGTAATAAATTAATAGAAGCATCACGAAAAATCTTTTTTTACACATATAGACAGAAAGAAATGATATAATAAATGTGTAATATAATACATAATATTTTATACATAATAAAATACATGATATATAACAATGTGTAAATATTGTTGAAATGATAATTTAGTTTGAATAAATTCACAATGTGAATGCGGACAGTTTTCAAATATCTATAAAAATATCTTTTAGAAGATATAAGTGGTTTTCAACTTTACAAGTATTTCTTTCTACAATATACTTTGAAAGTTAGTAGCAGTAGTCCTTTGAATGACCACTGAAACATGTTGAAGGGTTTGGTTGCAACGAAGTTCAGCTGACCAAGTTTTTCAGGTGACAGATTTTGCCAAATGATGTTGTTGGGACATTGAGTTAAATGCAGTGAAGCATTCAATTTACTTATCTCTCTTTCGTATTTTATTCTATTTCAGAAGAGCTCTAATTCATTTTTCATTCTACTGCTAAAATACGTAGTTTTCTATGTGAAAGAAAATGTTTACGTATTCCCAACTAATAAGCTGCACGAGTTTTTTTTTCAGAAAAGAAAAAATAATAAATAAAAAAAAAAAAAATTAAAAAATGAGACACCCTATCTTAAAAGCCCTAAGTACTTATGTTTTTTAAAAAAAAATGTCTTGAAATTTGAAGAAAGTGTAATTTAAAAAAAAAATAATATGAAGAAAAAAAAAGTCTTTTAAAGTAAAATAAAAGTAATCATGATCTATAATATAATACATCTTCCAAGTCACAAAATCTTGATTATGAAGGAAGTAGTAATTTTCAGAAGAATTTGATTGGAAAATGTGTAAGGATCTCGTATCCACACGCCTAGAGATGTGGGCGAGTGAGTGAGTGAATATTAACGTCCCACTGTTCAGCTACACGAGGACTCTTGGCGACGAGCCAGTAGCAGACACAGGAATTTTTCAAGGGGAGGGGTCCGGGGTTGAAAGTTCACCATTCTTGCATCATGCTATTTTTGATTTTGTCGATTTTCAGGAACAAAACACAGTAAAAAACTAATTATTGAGTAAATAATTAGCATTAATTAATAAAATTAATCATTAATAACAAATATTTAATTAAATTTTACGTATTACATACTTAGAATTATAACCAATCGGAAAAAAATCAAGGGCTTTTGGGGGTGGACCCCGGGACCCCCCTTGTGTGCGCCACTGCGACGAACCATGTAATTTTGAACCATGATCAAGTGACGTGGATGACATCTGAGCTTGAATCCCTCTCCTAACTACCACAAAAACGAGAGGACGTTTGAGCTCTCAATAGATTTAACGTGTATCGCTGCCCTACACGGCGGGTCTTTCGTGGTACTGGGCTCAAACTCGTGAGAAGGCCAGCCACGATCCGTGCCTTGACCACACGGCTACAGCGGCCACCCTAGAGATGTGGGAGAAAGGGAAGGAAGACTAGCCATGTTCAAAATCAGTTACTTTATTTGTAACTCAATGAACAACACAAGTTCAATCAACCAAAACTAATAGATGCACCCAATTAAAGCTACATGGAGCCAATTAACAAGGTAATTGGGGGTATGGGAGATTTTTAAATACCAGTACCACTTCAGGTTCGAATATACTATCTTCTCTTTTCAATCTCAGTGACAAATCATTTTAGTTATTACAATTATCAAAAGAAAAATATCTGCGTTCCCTTTTTTTAAATTTGTTTTTAATAACTTTTCCCGCTAGAATCTATCCTACCTCTTTCTTTCCAGCTTGAAAGCTTACACTATATATATAGTAGACCTAATTTACATATATTCAAGTTCTCTTCTTCAAAAAGTGTTTTAATAAAATAGTTTTTATAGACCAAAGATTCCTCGAAGAGGATTTGTTAATAAGAAGGACGTGGATAGTCTTCACAAATATTAAGGTATTTCTTTTTATCTTACTTTTATGAAAATGTATTTCTACTCAAAATTAAATCTCGTAGAGCCTTGCCATCTGAAATAATTTCTTTCTTTCCAGAGAAAATTATATTACAATTTTTAGATTACTGGTGAATTAAAAAAAAATCCACGCGTGCACGTTTCCCATAAATAAAATGCGAACCATTTTTTATTTTGGTACTAATACCGAAACCCATTGATTTTAACGTTTGATTTTATAGTAGAAGCGATTTTTGCATTTTAATTTCCCAACACTAAACTGAAAAAACGACTTCTAATTAAATGCATACAATTCTGCAAAGTTAATAAGAAATCGAGAGATCATACAATCTGCCCATGTATTTAAAAGTTCTTTGAAAGATATGGTTATCTTATTAACAATTTAGGCGATTTTCTGATTTTTATTGATCATATAAGTAAATGTTTTTTTTTTCTCGAATTTATCGCGTTTTTCTTTATTTTAAATAAAATGCTGAATTATTAGAAAGGTTTCTGTTTAGAAGTATGTTCTATCGGTATCTGTGTTTAAAAGGAAATGTCTAAGAACGATTTTTGTCGAAATGGAATTTTTCAGTAAGTGAGAAATTATTAACCAGGCTTCTTATAAAGCAAAACGAGGATTATTGTAGACGGACGTTGAGTAGGAGGACGTAAGTAACGAGGACGACACATGAACAGGAACTTCCCGCTGCACAAACTACCCCACCACGTCAACGGGATGACTTTGAACTTTGACAGACGAGAGCTATTGGCGATGGTCCTTGTAATTTTGAACCATGGTCAAGTCAAAAAGACAATATTTGAGCTGGCACCTTTTAATAACTTTCACATCACACCAACGGGAGGACTTCGAACTTCCACAGATTGTACGTGCGGCAGCTCTCTCAACACGGCGGGTCTTCAGCGGCTCTAGGCTTGAAGTCGCGACGTGCCAATCACGAATCCGTGATCTTGACCACAAGGCTACCGCTACCACAGGTCTTCAGAGGCATAAGGGCTCGAACTCATGACATGCCTTCCGAGAGTTCATGGCTATAACCACTGTGAAATTTTTGAAAAGTAAAATAATTTATTATTTTTATTTTAGAATTAAAGATTCGAGTTTCAAAATAACGAAAGTTGCACTTGATAATTTAAAAGCGCAGTTAAAGTTAGAATACTTGTTTCCGAAATGTTACATTGCTAAAATGGATTGTGGTACAATATGGTATTTTTTCCAATTTAATTATTTAAAACTATTATACTATCTCTAAGTGTTTTCTTTAAATATATATTATTCAGAGAATTCACAGAGATAATTTTGAGAAAATTTAAATTGTTTCTGTAATCCCCAGTTATATAATAAAGGTTTAATTTAATAGGATAATAATTGAAAAAAAGTACTTTTATTTTTACCAATATTGTAAGAAATAGACGGAAAAAAATAAAGCAAAGTATTCGCATAAATATTTGCTAAGTGAGGCAAGTTAACTTTTATTTTTTCTAATAGATTTTGAATCCTTTTAAATAATAATTAAAAAAAAAAAATGAATCTGGGAAATTCTTCAAAATGGATCAGTCGAAAATTGGTTAACTTTTAAAATGTTTGTATTGCTTTGACTCAACTTATAGAAATAGCAGAAAAATATCTACTAAAAGTTAATTAAAAGTCATAGCTCATCTTCTTAAAGATTTTATTGCCTCTAGAAGCTTTCATTGGATTAGATTGCTTACTTTTCTGTTTGGATAAATGTTTGATATACTATTAAAATAATTATTAAAAATTCGTCATACATTTTCAACTCAATCACTCTCGAAATCACAATAAGTGACTTAGCATCCAGTAAAATTCCAGACTGATTTGGGGCTTAACATCTATCTTCTCTCTTATATATATAACTCAAATAATTGCAATTAGTCTGGAGGGATTTAACATACACGGTACGAGAATTATATGTACACACTCTCGTTAAAACAACACAGTCGTCTCAATCAAACTTTATAGTAAGGAAGATTAAAATTAATCGATGTGTTACGGGTAAATTATTAAATCGATTAGAATTCTAACTGAAAGAGAAAATTCATATCAGTAACAATCCACGAATCTTATAATAGGTTTTTGGGGTCCTTCACAAAAAATCAATTAAAATCGTTTTTTAAATTTTTTGTTTGAAAAAAAAAAATCCACTTTTTTTTCTTCCTAATGAAATTTTAAAATTTTTTTGCTCTAGCTGAATTAAAGTTTTTTTTAATTTTTTTTAAAAAAAAGTTGTTTACTTTTGTAAAACCCCTCAAACAGCTGGCTGCCACGCCCCTTTCAAATAAAAAACAAAAAACACATGCTATTTTTTCAGCCTTATTAAATAGTTTAAATTGATAAAAAGAATTCATTTTGATAAACAGCTTTTTTCGGGAAAAAGAATGAAGTGGAAAAAGGTTTGAGCTGTTTATTTTGGGTGGGTTTTAAAACATGCTTTTTTTTACGCGGTTAAATATAACAAATTTTTTGCTTTGGTGCAGAATCGGTTTTTTTATAAAAATTATTTTATAAATATGCCTCAGTTTAATAATAAAACATTTAAAAAACGAAAGTTTGGAAAAGTGGGTTCAAAACCCAAAACTTTCGGGGAAATTTAAAATTTTTGCAAAACCAGTCAGAAAATTAACATAAAAAATTTCCAATTTTGAAAAAAATAGGTGGGAAGTTTAAAAAAAGAGTATTTTTTTTTTAAATTCATTTGAATGTTTTTGTGAAATGACTGACATTGTACTGTTTTCTTGTGCTTTCAAACAACATTAATTACATAAATAAAATGTAAAAAAAAATTATTCCCCAAAAATTTTTGGGTTTGCCAAACCCAGGATTTGGCTAAAAATTGTTAATATTTGTGTTTTTTGTGGTGTTTTTAAAACATTTCCTAATACTAAGTTTACTAAAGTAGTAGTTAATCAAAAAGATACACAATTACAGGGAAGTGAACACTAAGGCTTTTATTTTTTTTATGAGGTATATTAAAAAAAAGGGCAGTTGCAAAAATATTTTTGCGGAGTTATGAATTTGTCACCTCCCAAAGGGGTTTTGGAGTCCATGCATAAATTAAATAACCAACAAAAAAGTACCCAAAAAGCGTCTTTAACGTTACCCGCTCCCGGGAAACAATAAATGCAGAAAAATAAATAATAAGGGAAAGGTCCAAATGTACCGGTGGCTGTCGATGGTACCTGGAAAAAAAGGGGGCCATATTTTGTAAAGGGAAATTGTTACGGCAGTTAGGGGGGACACTGTGAAAATTGTTGATGCTAAAATATTATCGAGGAAATGCCCCATGTAATTTTAACGACAATGTACATTGCAATGAGTGTTCAAAATGACTTTGGAAATAATACGGGAATGGAAGTTGAAGTTGCATTTTGTATTTTCCCATCGCTCAATGGATTGCACAATTTACGATATAAAACAATACTTGAACTATATGGGAACTCCCAAAGATGCAAAAACAGTTTTAGAAAACTAAACTTTAAAAGATGTTAACATTAAAAAATTAGAATGTGTTGGTATGTTTGTGGAAAAGGCTGGGGGGAAAAACTCAGGGGTAAAATTAAAAGGCAAAAAAGCTCGAGGACAAAAAAAACTCTAGGATGGCGTAAATATAACAGATGCAGAAATAGGGTAAATTTGCAAAAGATACTACATTTTGGCTATTCAAAACAACTCAGTTAACTTGTCAGCCATAAGGCAAGCTTTTTTAAAGGGTATATTTTTGATAAAATCTCCCCCGATTTGAATCTACAACGGGTTTTTTTCCGGGGGGTGACTTGTGGTGTAGATATAACACATATAAGGGGTAAAAAAACACATATATAAATATGATGGGGTTTATGCTTATTGGTTAAAAATAAGCATAAACACAACTTACCTATTGCAGGGTTTGGAATTGCATAAAAAGTAATTAGGGGTCTCTAGTCTTTTCACTTTTATCTAGATGCTTGTTTTTATAAAACTCAAAAATTTTTTGGGGAAAGCGTAAAAAGTATTTGGGCTATAATTCCCAAAAAATGTTTTTATGTGAACTTTAAAAAAATGGGAGTACAAAGAGGCAATGTCTTTATAGAATCAAAATGGGGATTTAAATTAAAAGTTTTTGATTAATTTAAACATTCAACCCTGGATTTTACAAATGTCGAGGTTAAAAAATGGGGGATCATTTCGAGCATTAAAAAAGCAAAAAAACCAGTTTTAAATGAACCAAAAAAGCTTAAAATTTAAAAAAAACAATTAAAATGTAGACAAGAAGATAATCTTTCAGATGATACCAACAATTCAAGTTATAGTTCTGGTATGCATTAGTTAATAGTAAGTTTTTTCTTTAAATCTCTTTTTTCTCAAAACTGTAAATTTTAAAAAAGGGAAAATTTTTTAAAAAAATACTTATTTTATGGCCGAAAATTTTTCACATGTATTAACACTATACAAATAAATATTTTAATGAGAGATTTTTTTCAAAAAATTTTTTTCAAAAATTATTTATGGATTAAAATGTACAAAAAAATTTCCCCTTTTAAAAAAATTTTTACGTGTTACTCCAAGTATGAATTTTTAAAAAAAAAAATCAAAAAATTTTTAAAAAAAGCTTCATTAAATTAATAAAAAAAATACAATGAATGCACAAAAAAATTTATGACTGTATAACCAAAAAAATTTTTTAAAAAAGTTCCTTAAAATTGGTCATTTTTTTTAAAATTACGGGGATAGGGAAAAAAGCTGCGTAAGTGACCCCTTAAAAACCCTTTCGTTTAAAAAAAGGTGAGTGGTAAAATTTAAAATCGCACTGTTTTAGCTATACACGAGGTCTTTTGCTGACGAACCTCGTCATTTTGAACCATGGTCAAGTGACGAGGACGACACCTGAGCTGACACCCCTCTCTTTTAACTACCGCACCAACGGAAGGACGTTTGAGCTCTCGACAGATTTAACGCGCATCGCTCTCCTACACGGTGGATCCTTAGTGGAGCTGGGTTTGAACCCGTGACAAGCATCCGATACCTTGACCACTAGGCTACTCCGCGGCCAATCATTTCATTTCAAAACAAAATAGCCAGTAATATTCAGTTAAATATAGCAAACACAATACACCTATATTCTCTTGAAGTGTAACGTAATTCAACTATATTCATAGATTTAAAAAAAATTGGAATAGAGTATACTTTAGAAGAGAAAATTAAGCATGGAAAATGGACGAAAAATCCATTTAAGCAAGATAAATCAGGCTTTCTATAGTGAAATAGAGGAAACACAACTTATCAACAGATTCAACATTAAAATGTATATTTAAGCTAGTGCTTAAATATATACTATATCGACTGCGCATGACTTCAACACAGCAAAACTGATAGTTCCTGTAAAAATAATGCTATTGCACGCACGCACACACGTCAGGTGAACTTCAAACATCTCAAACAAGTTTGGTAAGAGTTATTCATAAAAGGCTTAGGTTGCATGCTTGTAAAGGGCAAGAAATGTAAAAGAATACTTCATGGTAACTCGAATAAAGCTTAAAAATTCTCCGGGCAACCAAAGGGGCACAAATTGAAATTTAATGAGGTAAATGGTTTTAAAATAATATCATTCTAGAGTTTACAATATATCCAAGCAAACATATGTCTAATTATAGCTTGAGCGCAATATAATTTTATAAGCAAGGCAAAATAGACTTGGGGTTCAATCAGCAAACTCTTTTCAGGGTGGGATAGATTTCCCCCCAAAACTTTCTATAGTTTCTAACTAGGCATGGAAACTTTAAACCAATTTAAAATGCTACAATTTGTCGCCCACTGACCAGTGTCTTTGCTCCAGTGACACAATCCAGGATGTCAAGCATCTGATACTTGCTTGCATTAAATTCTCTTCTGAAAGACGTACACTCATGAATTGCCTATAAAAAAACAATATAGCAAGGCCTCCTGTTTTCTCTCTGCCTTTGTTCAAAGCAAATAATCTTTTACATAGTTTTGTGCATACATTAATAGCATTTTTCCCGTATTATTTAGATTGTACATATTGTGTGTTTGCTAACCATTCACTGGTATTTTGAAAATCTTATTATGAATCTGTTTCCTAATCATCCCCTTTTTATAATTTTAATTACTGAATGTCACCGTTTGCATGTGTGAGCAATCTTATATTTTATTCTGTATTTATTGTATTTGCATCCATTTTTTCTTCGTTTCTTCTTCCTTTTGGTTCCCATTTTGTACCTTTATCCTTCTACTTGAAACTTTCTACCACTATTGAATAAGTATTGATTTACGTTTGTTAGTCTTGTGTTATATTTGTGGGCACACAAGGAGTTTACCCAGTCTCAAAAAAAAAAAACCTTATATTTCTTAAAGTTTTTTAAGTCGAAAATACCATCGTGTTTTCATTTATAAGATCAGCATTTAAAATATTAACACAGCCCCAAATATGAATTAATTAATTGGTATCCACCAGGTGTGGGTGAAGACAAAAGTATTACAAAACTTTTTTAAATGGAATAAAGTTGCACCAATGCTATCCATTTTAAGTAATAATTCGGCTTTTTTTATCATAATATTAGCTTATTTTCTTCCAAGACGTTATTTTTTGTAGCATTGTACACTGCTTCAAAGATATATTTTTCCGCTGATAATCTGTGATCGGTTCTTACCGAAATAGAAAATGTCAGTCTATACGTCAAAAGACTTCGCGCTCGAAAGGTTCTAGAAGAATTACTTTTTGCGAATAAAGAGCGATGTGCTTTTTCCCGTCTGATCTTATCAAATTCTCTGAACGTCTCGAAATTTTAAGGATTTTTACAGCTCAAAAACTGCTTTCAAAAATATTTTTTTGGTTCTACTACTTTGCATGAGGTGTTTAAATATAATGTGCAATATTATTAAAAAGTGCTTTTTAATATTTATATGTAAAAGTATGATTATAAGTTTACAATCGGGTAATATATATGCTGAAGCGGCCTTAACTAACTTATATGTTCAAATAAATAAATAAATATCCAAGAAATAATTCTAAATATTCGAAAATAAATATCACTAAACATTGAAAAAAAATGGTAAATAAAAGATAATATTAAATATTCTAAAATAATATATAACGCACGATGTTGTAATGTTACGATGCATAAAATATGGTGTCCAAATGCCAGTGGAAGAATTGTTTGTCTCCAAAATAAAGAAGTTCTTTTCCAAAGAGTTAGATAGCTGCCAGACAGTTGCAACTAAGGACATTATATATTAGATTAAATTTTAAATAAAAAGTGAAAAAAAGTTTGTTTTTTCCTTTAGAAAAAACGAGAGCTTTTCCTTACTTCCAATCGCTAACTTAAAAGAAAATAGGTTATGTCACACAATTTTCTATATTTAAAATAGGTCAAATGTGTGTATATATATATATATATATATATATATATATATATATATATATATATATATATATATATGTCAGGTTTGAAAAGTTTAGCTTCAAAATTAAGTAGTAATAAAAAAAAAAAATAGAGCGAAGTCTTTACCATCGCGTAAGGATTTGTGGGTAAATAAGCCTTTTTAAAGGTGAAGCAAGCGCTGACGAATGGAAATGCATACTCGAAAAGGCTTAGCTGGTGACTCCTCGCCAAAATGTTGTTTATTGTTCTCTTCGGTTGTGCGCCAGAGGGCCGCCATGTTGGATTTTATGTGATTGAAGCAAAATAAAGAAGTATTTTAGAGATGATGCTTTCCTCATTTTACCAGCAGGCTTGATACCTGACATATATATATATATATATTCGGATCGGTATTTTGAAGGAAAAACAACATTTGATTAAAAATTTCGTGTACTTATCAGCAATAGCGATGGATATGAGGGAAAAAAAAAACTTTTATTCATTCAGTAATCTTTTAATTTGAAAAGGAGTAGTTTAAAATTTTCACGATATAAACATAAAAATATCGATAATTTAAATCCGAATCGTGTTTAGTAGTAAATGTTTGCGACTCTGAGTAATCCCTCTGTACACATATAATTTTCATTGATTAAACTTTGAGAACTTTTCGGAATTTCCAGGAGGTTGTATCCACAATCTTATAAAATATTCTGAAGCTATTTGTAAAATTATGTGTGTGTGTGTTCATTTATTTCACACAAATTTTAATACATGAAAAATGAGATAAAAAGATGGATGAGAATGAGAAATGAAATAAAAAGATTTTTATCAGAAGAATGCGTTAAATATATTTCAGTGTTACAAGGAAAGAAATTTTTAAATAAAACTTAATTATTTTAATGAGGATGCAATAAAGCGACACGTTGCAATGCAAAGCGAAAAATAAAATTGTAATGAAACAATCTTGGATTCAAAAGAATATTTTCTAAATGTTATAATATTAAGTAATTGGAGTCTTTTTGGTAGACTAGGAGCTTAACCATAATCACAACTACACATATTGTGTAACTAGTCGCAACCCACCCACTTTTTGGAGTAATTTATGTTGTTCTATGCCTATGTATCTTTTTTAAACATTGATATCGATGCCACACATGATTTTGATTATAATGAAAAAAAATTCTTACAGCCCTCACCTCTTGATATCAAAAAGATTGTACAAGAATTAGTAATAATGGAGATATATTTATCCTTTTTTGTCTCATTACCCTTGGGAATCAATCAACACAAAACTCGTTCTTAGTGATCTCTACTCAATAAGAGAGACATGTTTGCAAAATTTTTAAACTACAGGTCTAATTGTTTTAAAAATAGTTTTTTTTGCTGATATAACGCCCCGCAAATCCATTTGGGAGTCCTTTTTTACAAAACTCACTCTAAAGGGGCCTATACTCAACAAAAAGAACGTGCCTGCTAAGTTGCAAGTCTGTAAATCTGTGAGAGGTCCTCACCTCTCTCTTGTGCACTTGATATAAAGGAGGTAGGAAAGAAACACTAGCCATGATCCAATCAATCTATTTATTGTGTGATCCCACAAAAAATAACGAAACAAATTCAATTAATAACAGTAAGAGGATGTCTCGGTGTTACCTACGAAAGTGAAACAACGACGAAACACACGAATGATTAGGAGACTATCAAACTCGATCCTTACTTTATATATAGTATCTAATCTATTATCCAATCTAATCTAATATTAATTTAACCTCAGTGATCAATCGTCTCTTTAAATCTTTCCCCTAATAAG
Organism: Trichonephila inaurata madagascariensis; assembly: GCA_019973955.1. Taxonomy (NCBI): domain Eukaryota; kingdom Metazoa; phylum Arthropoda; class Arachnida; order Araneae; family Nephilidae; genus Trichonephila; species Trichonephila inaurata. Next base: position 54,679 of record BMAV01020715.1, on the reverse strand, counting down.
TATTTAATCACAATAATTCAATAATGATACCTTCCAGTAACAATCTCACCTGACTTCCGGTTTACATCCCCTTCTATTCTGTATGTAGCTAAAAAATCTCGACTACATATAGTAAACTTAATTTACACATCATGGTTTCCTCTTTAGAAGGGCTGGTTGTCAATAACACGAATTGATTGCCAAGAGATTTCCCAAGAGTGTTACAGGAAGGTACGCGAATAGATCCATCACAAGTCTGATATTTCTAGAGATTTTGTAACGAGTGAGTCCCTTTTCCACTATGCATATATAGATAGATTTTGCTTGATCATAATACATGGTGTTCCATAACTCATGAGATATGTGTATCAGTAGACAATATTACACAACTATACAATCACTAAAATGCGTACTATCTATGAGGGGCTCAAAAGAAATGTGTTTTAAAGAGCTATCCAGTGAAGTAGGAAAAACGATATTCACAGTAGACACCTTCATTTGTGGAAAGCAGACACTCTTCATTCAGCAAGAACATTCAATGACAGAAGGCTGAGAAGCATTGCATTTTACAGACAGCAATACAGTTTTTAAGAGGATAGTTTTTTGGCAAATTAAGATATCCGACTACGTTCGGAACCGTGATTTTAAAAGCGCATAAATGGATAATTTTCATGATATTTAGTGTCACTTTAGTTATACTACATGTATAAAAAGTTTTAAGACATTTGACAAAATTTATTTAAATCAATATTTTGGCAAAAATTAACTTAGAATATATTTTTTCAAAATGTTTCCTTCGTGAAAAAATGCTTCAATTATAATAATGTTTTGCCTGTATATAGCTCAGACCTCTGTACAGAGGCTCAACTATGAGTTTTGAAAAATTCACATTATTTTCAGAGTTACCACCCATTGGAATATAACTACCGGCGTTTTTTTCTTAAAATTGCTCCCTCTGTTGTCGTAAAATATGGATAAACCCACTTTTAAGTTATATATTTCAGAAATTCTAGTTGAGCCTCTGTAGATTGGTCTGAGCTGTATACAGGAAAAATATTATTATAATAGAAGCATTTTTCACAAAAAGAGAACCTTTTGAAAAAAGTTTATTCTAAGTTAATTTTTTGCCGAAATATTGTATTTAAATAATTTTTTTTGTCAAAATGTCCTTAAAAACAATTGTATACATGTATTCTAATCTAAATGAAACTAAATAGCATGGAAATTATCCATTTATGCGTCTTTGCAAAGTCACGGTTCCGAACGTATTCGGATACCTTAACTTTCACTGAACGAAACTGATATTTATTGCCCAGATATTGCCCTCATCACTTGTTTCTTGTTCAAAATTGCAAAATTCATTGCCAATAGATTTCCTGTAGATTGTAATCGGTAAAAAAAAAGTATAAAAATATATTTTTTATGCTTGAAAAAGAAAAAATAATTATAATGGTGGTTTGAATGACAGATAATTGGTGGCAACATCTTGAACACAACATTTTTTCTTATATCGAAAAATAAACTCTTTAAACAAAATTATTAATTATATAATATAGAAATAGGAGAGAAAAAATATTATGCGCGGTTATCTTAAGAAGATTATTATAAACACAAAATTTACTTCGTTGTTGAAAATAGGCAATCAAATTTGTTTTGAACCTTTATTAATTAAAATCTTTGAAATATCCCATTATTTTTTGCCTTAAATTTCAATTAGCACGAAAAATGCAATTAACTTTCCACAAAACATTACCCTGATTTAATAAGGCAATAAAATTATTTTGAAAACTTTACAAGCATAATTTTCTAATTTTCTTCGCACAAAAGGTAGAAAAACTGTCTATATTGATTTGTTTCCCTCATGGTTGACGTTTTTAATCTTTTAATTTATTAATTAGCCTTATGCGTTGAACCGTATTATCAATTGTATTTTTAAGCTGATTTAAACTGCGCCTGAGGAAATGTTTTTTTGCTTCATTTCTGCTTTCTCAATACTGCATCGTTGCTTTTGATAGAATATTTTTAACTCAAAAAGAGAAGAATGTTGCCTTTCATGTCATTTTAATTAGTAAGAGACTATATAAAAATAAATTAGAAAAATATCTTTTTGGCTACAGTAACCTCTTAATAGCTTAGATAGAAATTGTTTCCACAGTGGGTCACAGTTACGAATCAGAATCCCGTTAAATGTGAGAAATTTCAGTTTGTGGAAGTTAAATAAAAATCACGTGACTAGATGAGGTTGCTCAAAAAGAATGATAGGACAAATATACTGATGGCTTTTTCAGAATTTTAAAAAGACACCATACGTCGAATGTCAATTAAATTCTTGTAATGAAACCTTAAATCGTTTTAGTCATCTTTAATCAAATATTTCATGTAGTATATTGGTGAAACAAATTACTTTGAGTGGAAATGAGATACGAACTTATTGCCTATCGACCAACAAGCTCGTGTTGCTGAGATTGATGACCATACGACAAATATAGTTAACTTCTAGAGGCGTGTCTGTTTTGAAAAGATGCTGTACCTTCGAGACACAACTTTCGGCTGTTCTGTCCATTCGCGAATAATTGGTATTACTATGAAACTATCAGACAAACGTAGCAAGAAAACGTACAACTGAGCTTCTGAGAAGGGAAGGGGGATATTTACGCTTAAGGTATCCGACTACGTTCGGAACCGCGATTTTAAAAAAAGCGCATAAATGGATAATTTTCATGATATTTAGTCACACTTAGATTAGAATACGTTTATAAAGTTGTTTTAAGGACATTTTGACAAAAAAAAATTATTTAAATACAATATGTCGGCAAAAAATTAACTTAGAATAACCTTTTTTCAAAATGTTCTCCTTTTGTGAAAAATGCTTCTATTATAGTAATACTTTGCCTGTATTTTGCTCAGAACTTTGTGCAGAGGCTCAACTATGGTTTTTGAAAAATTCACATTATTTTCAGTTACAACCATTTAAAATATAATTATCAGCCTTTCTTTCTTAAAATTTCTCAACTCTGTTGTCGTAAAACATAGATAAACCCACTTCTAAGTTATATATTTCAAAAATTCTAGTTGAGCCTCTGTTCAGAGGTCTGAGTTATATACAGGCGAAATATTACTATAATAGAAGCATTTTTCACAAAAGGAGAATATTTTGAAAATAGGTCATTGTATGTTCATTTTTTGTCAAAATATTGTACTTAAATAATTTTTTATTGTAATACTATTCTTAAAACAATTTTATATACGTTTTCTAACCTAAGTGACACTCAATATCATAAATATTATCCATTTATACACTTTAAAAATCACGGTTCCAAACGTAGTCGGATACCTTCAGAAATTGATGGATAATCAGTGAATTTACATACCCTGCGTCGTCTGAAAAGAAGAGAGTTTGGTTAAGTGGATGACATGAAGAGGTTTTAGCAGACCACATGGTGTGGTTAAAGAAGACTTTGAATCAAGTTATTGGTAAAAATGATTGTTCATTTCAGTTAAAATATCATTTCCTCTTCTAGTAAAGACTAGTTGCTAACACATAAGCTATTTAAGAAATAAAAGGGACCAAAGAAAAGTCAGTGGCAAAGAGGAAACTATTAAATGAATAATAAGTTATAACACAATAGATTTGTAATTTATGCATTAAGTTTGAGTGATAAATATGTGAATACTTTTCTTATTCATATTTTATTATTTCACCAACAACTTTTAAGTGTAAAAGATGGGAAATTGACGTTCCATTTGAATAAATTCGTAAATATAGTTTTAACGGCATATATTTCAATATCGGTTATGATCATGCTTTGTACATTACTTTCCATTATTTTTGCCTAGAAAACTATTAAATGTTTAACATTAAAAAAATTCCTTAAATTTTTCTTGAAAAAATAATGCATGAGATGTTTTACTCATTATTGATATAACTAGTTAAAGTATTATTGATAGTTCTTTTCGAAGGTGCGGGAAAGAAAATTCGAATGGATTATAGAAATTGACTTATTTTCAAGCCGAAGTACTTCAAAGGGAATTAAACCATTAATTACTTTGTAATAAAATATTATCACACAGTTTCAATTGGATACAGATGTTTACATTGGAATGAAACAGCGACAAAGGCGGATTTTCTCACATATATTGACACTAGGTAAAATACATTAGTAGTATTGACTCAAATAGAATTTTTATCTTTATCAATTTTAAATGTAATGAAGACTTTCAAACTTCAGCACCATGAATCAGAGTAATGATATCAACCAAGTAAATTAAACAAATCCTGAATTTCAAGTATAACATTTTCAAATCAGGATATTTTAAATTCCTCAGTATTAATCTCGTTTCTACAATTCGACATTTTCTATAAAAAATGACTCGGATTTGATGGAAATATTTATTCAAACGGATATTTTGTCTTTTGGAAAGTTCGATCTTATTAGTTAGCCTTATATATCGTCACCATGTTAAAGTACGAACCAACGCGTTGTTCCTTTTTTACATGTGTAGGGATAAGGAATTTTTATTTGCTTAGTAAATTTTTTAAAAAAAATCTACACTGGTGTGAAAAATTAAGCAACAATGTAAAAATTTAGCAGATAGCCATGAAATTGCAGAAAAGGAGGTCTGGAGATCAGTAGAGGGAACACGTAAGTCAGTAGAAACGTCAAGCGTACGCAAATATCAGGAACAAAACGTCAGAAGCAATGTGAGCGTACGCAAAACGCGTGATGTCGGCGCGCGCTGCTCAACAGTAGAATGAAATGAAGGACGGAGACGCAATTCACAATATTCTCTGCAAGTGCCAGTGAGTCAGTTCGTGAAATATGGCTAGAAGAAATCACCTGGACGACTTCACACGTGGAAGAATGATCGGAAAGCTGGAGAAGGGCGTACTGTACTAGTGTAGCTGCAGAGTTCGAATCAAAAAGTGTCGTTTCGCGCGCTTGGAAAGCGTTGCAAAAACCCCAGGTACAGCTGTTAGAAAGGTTGGTGTGACCGCCTGAGGACGACAACTGCCGGGGATGACCGATATATCATCCTGCAGGCGAAAAAGATCGACAGAAGTCAGCAAGCGCCATTGTTCAGAAACTCTGTACAGCAGCAGGTCGAAAGTGTAGCGGTTTTACTGTGGCTGACGCCTTCACAAAGGGCCTGTTCGCCCGCCGTCCTGAACGCTGCCTCCCGTTGAAAGATGGCCACCAGAAGCCGTTTACAGTAGGACAGAGAGCACAAAAACTGGACAACTGATCAATGGAGTCATGTTTCTTTACGGATGAGAGTCGGTTCAGTACCAGAAGCGATTCTCAACGCGTTTTGATTTGAGAGAGGTCGGGACCCGGTTTTATCCTAGTAACATCAAGGAAAGACATCGTTACGGTGGTCCTGGAGTTCTTGTCTGGGGTTTGGGATTAGCTGAACGGCGGAACTGAGCTTCACATTTTCGACAGAGGGTCTGTAACCGGGGATCGCTATTGTGAGAAGGTACTTCTTCCCCATGTGCATCTTTTCCGAGGTGCCATTGGCCTAGACTTCATTTTTATGGATGACAATGCTCGACCACATCGCACTCATGCTGTTGAGGAGCTGCTGGAAAGTAAAGGTATCACTCGAATAGATTGGCCAGCGTGTTTCCCTGATTTAAATCCCATCGAACATGTGTGGGATGCTTTGGGGAGACGTATTGCCACACGCTTACATCATCCGGAGAACAACCAACAACTCAAGCAGATGTTGATTGAGGAATGGGCACTCCTACCTCAAGAAATGTTGCACGAGCTGGTTCTGAGTATGCGGAGACGGTGCAAAGCAATCATTGTAGTAAGGGGAGGGCATATACCATATTAAGGAACACCTGCTTGTTGTTCTTCCTGTTGGATAGACAATCATGAGTCACGATACTATGCGTTCAATAAAGTTTTTTGTTTAATTCCATACCATATGCGTTTTATTCCTTTTTCAGCGCCGATGCTTTCGTCATCCTTTACGTACATAATACTCTCCCTCATTTCAAATTTTCATGTCTCTCAGATGATTTTTCGTGAAGTTATGGCAATAAACCCACCTGTTGCTTAAGTTTTGCACACCAGTGTAGTAACTAGCCTCAGATTTAATTGTTTCTTCTAGAACTTTAAACTTAAATTCCCCCCTCTCTCTCTTCAGGTTTCTTTCGTAATATTTTATTATTTATTAACGTTGATTTTTTAGAAACAACACAAGTGCTTTGATACTTTCATTTTATGAAAATTGTTCATGCATTTTAAATTAAGGATGGTTCCTTTATTTCAGATATTACAATATTATCTAATAGTAATGAGTCACGATAAATATTTTATAACTCAGTAAATATAAATTTTCTTAAAATTTAATTATTCTAATCTGGTTATACTCATCAATATTTTATCATTTCCCTAATAAGCTATGTGTGAGCAATTTTCTCTAATCTAAATAATTACTCTGTCTAAAGTTTGACACATATTGAATATTTTATATAATCTAATACACTGCTGTTTGTAAAAAATGCAATAACATGAAGAAATCATTAGAATTAAAGGAACTTTGCAGCAAATATGAATTATAGGAATTTACGTAAAATAGTAAAGTTTCAGAGCCATCGCGCATGCATGGCGTGCGCAGCGTCCTCTGAACTGATGCTGAAAGCGTATAAATAGAGGGCTGTAGCGGTACCCCCACCCTGTTCAAAATAATTAAAGATTATTTGTAAGTGGTGAACGTTTAGTGAGACTTTTGTATGCCTCCACGACGAAATAAGGAGATATTCCAACAACTTACGGAATTTGAACGCGGGAAGATATCCGGCTTTCAAGAAGGAGGATTTTCCTATCGCGCAATAGGAGCTCGTGTGCTGCGGAACCGTTCTACAATGATGCGAGTTTGGAAGCAGTAGACTGACGAGCACCGAACAACTCTAAAAACTGGTAGTGGACGACGGAAGGTGACGTCAACCTGTGACGATCGACACCTGCTTCGCATGGCGGTGAATGACCATACAGCTTCGTCCAGGCAGTTGGCAGCACGTTCGTCTACTGCTACAGGTGTACTAATGTCGGCTTCGTCAATTCGTCGACATCTGCGGCACCGTGGATTGCGTGCAAAGGTGCCTTTATACAGGATCCCCCTCACGGTAAGCCATCGACGGCTGCGTCTGCAATGGACTCATGAGCACAGATCTTAGCAAGATGTGATTGGTACCATATTATTTTTTCAGATGAACCACGCTTCAATTCGTGGGACCATGAGGACCACATTCGTGTTAGACGCTATGCCGGTGAACGCTACCTTCTAGATTGCGTTATCGAACGACATAGTAGCCTAACCCCGGAATTATAGTTTGGAGTGCGAATACATATCATGAACGATCCAAGTTTCAAGTTCGATCTCAATAGCCACAGGTACTTCCGTGAAGTTCTACCGCCCGAAGTCGTTCTCTTCCTTCAAGGCATCCCTGGTGCTATCTTTCAGCAGGATAATGTACGCCCACATGTTGCAAAGACTGTTCAAGATTTTTGTTCAGACTTACACACGCAACTTCTTCCTTGGCCTACTTTAATCGCCGGATGTTTCGCCTATGGAGCATGTGTGGGATTCGGTTGGTCGGCGTCTCGCTCGTGATCCACATCCAGCAGCTTCAAAAGATGAACTTTTGTTGCGCGTACAAGCAATATGGAATTCTTTTCCACAAGCTGGCATTCAAACTCCATGCCACGTCGTATAGCAGCACTTGTTGCAGCGCGTAGTGGTTCCACCAAATACTGATTTCGGACACTTGATATCATTTTTTTTTGCTTCGAATATTTCGTCATTTATTTGTACTAATACAAGTCGTTTGTGCATTAAATTTCATTTAATTCTGATGATTCCATCATGGTGTTGCAATTTTTACAAATAGCAGTTTAGAACAACTTTTTGAAGATTCTTTTAAGGTAGTCCATGTAGGTGCATCAGTTATATCATGGTTGAAGAAATATTTGAGCCGAACTCTATTCAGCTATCAACGTAATTAACTATTTTAAGAAAACTCGCTTATACTATCACATAGACGATATATGATAAAAAACTTAATAAACTAGTGATATTTTACTCTTCCAGTATTTCGAAAAAAGTTTATCCTTCACGACATTCCAATGTTCATAAAACTATAATATATAATATATATATATATATATATATATATATATACATATATATATATATATATATATATATATATATATATTATATAAAGTAACTATCATGGAAATTTCAATAATATACGAGACTAGCGGACCCGACAGACGTTGTCCTGTACATACGTCTTAAATCCCAAAATTACAAACTTTTTGAATAAGTTATAACAATTTGGACGTTTTGGTGAAATGTTTTTATAAAGGAAGTTATTACAATACCTGACATCATCACATGTACAGTTACCACAATTCGACCTATCGATTGCGTGTGATTATGCATTTACTACGAACTATAAGTTGAATATAGAAGCTATTCTGAATAAAAACTTAAACTTGTTTTGATTAAAGGGTAAAAAACATAAAACTCGATCTATTTTCATAACAGGTATATTTTTTTAATGCACAAAAAAATTATTGTAATGCCATTGAATGTACAATATTTTTGTTAATCTTTGAGAGGGTATAAACGAACAAATGGGATGGTTTGTCAAACCTCGGACATGCAACATATATTTAATTGGCCGTGTGGAAAGCAAGGGTTTTCTAAACTAAATCTAAGCCACAAATAGTCATTGTTTGACCTTATTAATGGTCATAGCAAATGCCAAGCGAATAAGAAATTGCAAACATTTGAATAGGTAGGTGAGTCTGAAAGAATCATTGGGATCTGTGGTAGAAGTACAACTTCACCTTGAAGTTTGCCGCTCAAAATAGTGGCCTCAAGAATATTGGCCATGATTTTTTTATGAACAATCTCGTGCCATGACATAATTTTGTCGCATATTTAACTAATTGCGGTATCGGACCGAATTCTGCATCTAAATCATTCTCGAATCCACTTGAACCCTCACAAAAAAATATCATCGAAATCCTCTTAGGAGGCGTTCAGTCACATACACACGCACAGAAAAATTATATATAAAAAGAAATATGCCGTATCGTGGCGAAATGAATAATATTTCCGATACTGTAATTATTTTTTTGTCTGATTTTGATAGAAAAATTAGATTGCAATTTTAAAAACGGTGAAAGTTTCGGAAAATTCTCCCCTCTTCTTTTTTTTTTTTTGCCGAGCATTAGCAGAATAAACAGCACACAGGGATAAAACAATTATGCGTTTTAAAGTTTTTAATTAATATATTTTTAACTTATTGCGATATTGGACCAAATTGTGAATCTAAACCATTTCGAATCCACTTGAACCCACAAAAAATGTTATTAAAATCGGTCCAGCCGTTTAGGAGGAGTTCAGTCACATACATGCGCACAGAAGAATTATATATATAAAGATTATTTGAAAATATAATTAACTAGAAAACGCTAAAAAGCATAATTCGTCTGCATTTTTGTAATAATGAAGACCTGGTTTGAGCAGTTTGGCAGAAAATCGAATTTCCACTCCAACTTGTGTCATTTTTATGACAGTAACTTTGTTACAACAATGCAGGTAAATATTGAGTTGAATGTTTTTAATTAATATCTTTTCAACTAATTGCAATATCTGAACCGAATTGTGAGTCCAAATCATTCTCGAATCCACTTGAACCCACACAAAAAATGTCATTAAAATCGGTCCTGCCGTTTAGGAGGAATTCAGTTACATACACACCACAGAAGAATTATATATATAAAGATTATTTGAAAAGATATTAATTAAAAACGCTAAAAAGCATGATTCGTCTATATTTTGTAACAATGAAGACCCGGTTTGGTCAATTTGGCTGAAAATTGATTTTCGACTAAACTTACGTAATTTTTATAACAATAACGTTACAACAATGCAGGTGAATTGTGAGTTGAATGTTTTTAAAGTTTTTAATTAATATATTTTTAACTTATTGCGATATCGGACTGAATTGTGAATCTAAACCATTCTCAAATCCACTGGAAAAGACAAAAAATTTCATCAAAATTAGTAAAAGTAACAGAAATCAATAACCCTTCTTCAGACTTTAAAAATATTTAATAATGATTTATTATAGAGCGTTAAAGTTTTCAAAAATTATTTTTATTAGCTTATATTGAAGAATCACATAAAGCGCAAAATTCTTGATGAGAAAATTAATTTTCCAAAATACTAAATTTATTTATATAATAATACATTTTGTTATATCATTATTTCTAAGAATATTGCTCCCCCTTCTTCTACAAAAAATTCTAATCTTAAAGACGATTACTTTAATTTGAAAACTTATAGACTTGTAATTTTGCAGCCATGTACTACTCAAGGAAAAGGGTTGCTGAGGGTTACAGGAACCAGAGATTTTTAAAAAATATGATCTTATGAATTATTAGATTAATAGATTTTGAGTCTGACTAAAATGTTTCTAAGAATGGATTTATAAGAAACTGACTTCCAAAGGTGGTTAAAGGGACGCTTTTCTTGTAAAAAAGAAATTTTTTTTTAACTTATAGTCCAACACGTACCAAAATTGGTAAGCATGTTTCTTTTGTCCAGTATTTTCACAAAAATCATCTACGGGATACTACAGGCGTGTTATACAATGTGTGACGTCTCACGTGTCCTTTCTCTAACATAACTTCTGTGTTCTTTGACGGCCACGATTAATGGCAAATCTTTTCCAACCCAAATCCAAGAAGTGAAACGAAAGATAGATGCAAATAAGATAACCTTTAAAAGGACAAGTTTTTTGTAAGGGGATGGAAAATTTTGAAAGTTCAGTTCAGAGAAGATAGAAGTGTAAATAGACGCGGCTTACCTAAGAATCACGAAAATATCGCCATTCATCCAAGGTACATACCATTGTACACCCGCTTAGAGAAATATTTGAAGTGGATTGGACGTTGCGTAGAAGCCGAGGTAGGAAGATTATATTCTGAATGCGAATATATTATTAAGATTGAGAGTAGGCGGATATAGTATAATTATATTGATAAGTGATCTAATTGCGCGATCTGTGTTAATTAAGGCTACGTGTTTTGGTTTATTCTCACTTAATATAAGTTTGTTCGATATATAAGTAATTTAAGTTAAATTCTTAATAAAAGTCATATTAAGAATTCTAAAATGTCTCATCATTTCGAGAACCCCACACCTCTAACTTACGCTGAAACCCCACGATATGGTCAACGAAGGTCGACCATGTCGCAAGTGCGTTACCGAATTCGATCGACCAATTCAAAAGATGATTGTAGAACGTACGAAGATGATAAATTATCCCAGAATCAAGGGTCGAAAACTACGCTTAACCTGTTAAAAGAGCGATAATGGTAGTCGACTGGAGAACGGTGAACCAAACGATAGTAGTGACCAAACAAATGCGGGGATTTGGAGTGGGGATGTAGGTTCGAAGAAACCTGCACTTATGTAAATTTCCTTCTTCTTCCGAAGTGGCTGCAGGGAATACCTGCCGCTGTACAGCAGAACGTGTGGTCCATACGCGATGGTCTATCAGCACAATTTTCGATTGAGGGGAGTAACCACTTACATGCTACAAATTCCGAGAGGTGAATTGGATGTGGCGAGGCTGTTGCTTGGCCTGTATTATCCCCGGATCTCAATCCCTTGGATTTCTTCTTCTGAGTCTTCTGAAATCCCTGGAGTATGAGACGCCGGTAGCTACATTGAAGGATCTCAAAGTAAGGATCGTCGTCACTTTAGCTGATAGAGCCAGCTCACGGCATTTGTTTGGACACGTCCGACAATCTTTCGTCCGTCGTTGTCGGCTGTGCTGTGACCAACACGGCCACAACTTCGAACGATACCAGTGACAATCACTTGTCGTTGCATTTCTGACGTCAAACTGAGATGCATTCTTCGTATTGTAAATATATTTAAATAAAATAAACGATTTAAAATAGGAAAAATAATGATAAAACGATATAAAATTAGTGATAAAAATAATGATCCAATAAATGTATTTCTTATCCCTTATTTCCCCTTGTGACGGGCTCACGCGTCTTTTCTTTAATATGTCTTCTGGGTTCTTTTGGGTCCAAGATTAATGGCAACTCTTTTACAACCAAAACTCAAGAAATGAAAAGTGAAGATGGAATGCAAATGAGATAGCTTTTAAATAACAGAAGTTTCAGTAAGTGGAATGGAAATTTGGGGAATGTTATTTGAGAGATTGATACAAGCGTGAGTTGACAGCCCGTAGAAGTTACTCTGAAGATTCAGCCATTAGGTCAAGGTGCATACCATTGCATGCGCGCCCAGACGCCTCTTCATAGGATTGAAGCTACGATTGGATTAAGGTAGGATTGACTATTTGATATTAGGACGTAATATTATTAGAAGTGAGATTAGGCGGGTTAGATATTAATAGTGGTCCAAGCTACGTGATTCGGTATAACTATTATTATGTGTTTGTTCACCGTAGATTCTCTCATAAATAGTTTTATCTAATTTGTTAGAGGTTTAAGTAATATTCTTAATAAATTCAATGAATACAAAAATTTTTCCTTTGTAAATACTAATTTCCCAGCTCACCGGATAATGAAAGGCCACCTTAGGGGAGCGGTTTCACACCCTATTCATTCCTCTCCGCATCAACCCCTCAAAATGTTTTTGCAAATCGTTGAGACTGAATATGATTTGTGACCCCATATTCTATAATGATTTGTTGTCTCCATGTTACCTAATATCATCTCTCTGAATTTGTCGGTCGAATTGGTCAACATCCTGTATATAATTAAATTCCCTTTTTGGATTTATTAGACTTTGTCTTAAAAATTTGATACGTATACTTACCTTGCTGAGTAGATACTTGGAAATAACGATTTTCCAAGCAGGATTGCAGGGAGATATGAAGGTGTTAAAGATTTTAAAAAATTCCAGTTTTTGAACTGTTTACGTCTACACTTGAAATTCGGCCAACATGTTTATTCTGCTGAGTGGAGATCCGTTTACAACGTGTTTTGCTCAATTTAACTCCCTGGTGTGTTTGCGGTTGGAAGGGATAGAAATGCGTTACGGATTAAAAATATTTTGTTTTGAACAATTAGATTAGCAGTTTTTGGGGTATTTTTATTTATGTTTCTTTTATTGGAAAAAACCTAATAATGGGAAATCAATTGGGGTTGGATTTTAACAGGTGCTTGCGTAAGTATAAATATACTTCTGTTTAGAACTCAAGTTGTCCCTTTTTTAAAAAGGCAGCCTTACTTTTTTTACTTTTGAAAAACAAGCTTAAAAAAATGAAAAAAGGGGATAATAAAATATAAATACCCCGAAGGGGTGGTAAAAAAAAAATTTTAAATAAATTTCATCAAATTTTTAATTAAAAATTAAACTTTAAATAAAATTTTATTTTAAAAATTTTAAATTTTCATTCCCCCGAAATTTTTTAAAAAACAAAATTAAATTTTTTTAAGGTTTTTATAAAAAATTTTTGGGGGAAAAATATTTTTTAATTTTTTTTAAAGGAAAATGGGTACCAAAATAAAAAAAAAATAATTGAAGCTACTTAATTAAAAGGGGTGAAGAGAAGGGTTTTTCCCAAATGCCTCAGAAAAAGGGGGAAAAATTTAAAAAAAAAGGGGGGGTGGGGTAAAAAACGTTTTAAAAGCAAATTAATAAAAATTTCTTTTGATATTTTTCTGAAGAAACTTCGTTAGAAACCATTTCACCTTTACTTGCCTTGATATAAATGATTCCTATTGGATAAATAAATGTATCTTTTTACTGTCATGCCTATTTTTTTTGTTTTGATTTGCTGACGTCTCAATGTCAGGAGATGGCGAAGAGTATAAAAAATAATATTAAAGAACATAAAAGGAAAGAAATTCAAGGGTCAAAGTTTATAAAAACTTTTTTTCATTTCACACAAAGAAAAAAATAGAAGCTATGGTTATAAGAGCCTTCGAGAAAAAAATTGAGTAAAAAGGTAAACAATAAAATTAAAAACAAATTTTTACGAATTATCTAATTTTTTTTATTGCTAAGTTTTAAATAATGAATACATTATAAAAACAATCGTTTCAGTAAAAAAGTGGTAGTTTATTCTTCAAAAGCATTAAAACCAAAAAATGTTAAGTTCATTATTATGCTGACTGAGTGAGTATTCACGTCGCATTATTCAGCTACTCGAGGGCTTCTGGCGTCGGACTTCGTTACTTTGAACCATGGTCAAGTGACGAAGACGACACCTGAGCTGGTACCCTTCCCCCCACCCTTAACTTCCACTCCACACCAAATTCATGACATTTGAGCTTCGACAGATTTAACGTGCATCCCTCCTACATGACTGGTCTTCAGTAGTACTGGGCTCGAACTCATAACACGCCAATCAGAGTCTGCTCCATGACCACTAGGCTTCCACGGCCACACATTTTTATGCCAAGAATAGAAAGACTATTTTAAGATAATCTTATATTTATAAATCTTTCACCATTAAATAAATAAATAAATAAATTTCGAATTAAATATATGAAGTACATTTTTATTTCAAGTACATATAAACAGGCATTTTCTCCAAATAAACAAGTTCATGTATTGTTCATTAGCGTTGCAGTACAAAGCAGCAGTAGGGTAGTTATCGACACACTTCAAAAATTTTGAGCCACTGCCAAGTGACTAGGGTGGTAGTTGCCCGGTCAACCTGCCGTAACCTGGAGGTGTAAGTGTAGGAACTACACCTGCACCAAACTGCATGTGTAGTTTGGGATACCGACATTGTTATAGAAATAATTACTTTTATTTCAGTCATCAATTTAGTATCAATTAATGATATAAACCGAGAGAGCACACAATCTAATTTAGTTCCCTGTCTTAAGCTTATAAAACAGTTAATTAATAACTTATCTTTGATCCAATAGTAGAGCACTTGTTTGATCTCCCCTAAGCAGGATATGTTTCAATTCAAACCTTTCTCTATCTTACATCAACGTTTACGAAAGGCAATTATTAGATCTCACTTGAATGTGATAGAGTAAGAACTAACTCTAACGCACCCATTGCCAGGGTTTAAATAGCACTCAAATTAGCATTAAATTAAACTACAGTGAAAGAAGAATTTCCCAAAGAGGATTAATAGAAAGGACGTGGGTAGAGAACCCACTTACAAACCCACTCTTCATAATTTCACACTCTGTCTTCTGAGAGCGTCAACAGATTTAGCCTACACATTTTCCTTTGTACATTCGCAGCCTTGGGTGCAGAAAGCCAGTGACAAACCAACCACGCCACCCAGCCGGCAACTTTTGTATTTATTCATATCTTTATTCAGAGGTACAGTGTTTGAAAACAATTCATCTTCCTCAACGTCATATAGAAGAATATGTTCCTCACTGGTGCTGACTATTAGGTTTACGTGGAGCTATCTTTATTTCTATTTTTGGTTTTGCAGTGTTTTTAGGAGGACGTTTTTTTTAAAGAGATGCAACAGGATTTGAACCCACGAATCGATAGAAACAAAACCATCACGGCTATGACCACTGGGCTAGCGCAACCACAAAACTTATAAAAAAGGAACTATTTTGTTTCTAAATAAGAAAATCAGAAGAATAATTTCAAAAGTTAAGAATAAAATAAAATGTATTCACAACATTCCTATTCGATTTCTAACATAGAAAATTATTCCTGAAACTGAATCATTGATACACAAAAAGATTGTCTCGCGCGCGCGCGGACTGATCCTTTAAAACTATTTCAGAAAGGAAATCATCAGCGAGTGGTTTCCACAAAGGAACGATAAACACGTATTTTTTTTTTCTTAAGCAGATAGAAATAAATGATTTTCCTAAGGGTACTTACTCCGCGAACCCTTTATTTGCCTTTCTCAGACCGCATAGTAAACATTTACCGGGAGTCAAAATTGGATTCGTTTCTTTTATTCAATGCCAATCAAAAAATTCCGACAAGAGCTAAAAAATTTTTAAAAAAGTTTTATCCACAGTATTTCTTATTATTTTTATTCAATAAATAAGGAAGTGGAAAGAATCCTGAAATTTTGAAGTACTTGGTTGAGGAATAGTAAATAAAATTTTAGCTCAATTGGTAAGAGCACTGGATATATCTAAATGTTTGGATGGCACATGTTGCCTAAGTAAGAAAAAATGTAAGAAAGGGAAAAAGGCTTTGATCTGATTATCTATTAAATTTCTCTATTTGATAAAATAAAAACGATGAAATAACTTTTGTTTAGCTTGTACTTACATCGGTTCATCATCAAATTAGCCCTCTCGCTACGCATCCTCCGATTTTCCTGGGTATGCACGGGAGCTATGACTCTTTATAATAAACATTACTAAATAAAATAAAAAGAAAACGCGTTATCGGGATGTAGAACAAAAATTTTCCATTAAACTTTATTGTTTAATTTATTTTTAATGTACGACAGACAGAATTAGTTTATATATTCAAAGCTTTGGTGATAGGAGAAGGGGGTGCCAGCTCAGGTGTCATCCACGTTACTTGACCATGGTTCAAAATTACGTGGTCCGTCGCCAAAAGCCCTCGTATAGCTGAACAGTGCGACGTTAATATTCAATCAATCAATCAAAGCTTTGGTTAAAATTTTTATATTAATTAATTGTTTTTTTTTTTTTAAAACAACAACAACAACCACAATGTTTAGATTTCTTAAGAATTCTACTCCTATTCAGTTCAAATTGCCAGATTTGTTATTTAAAGTCATTGTTTAACCCTTAACTTCGCAATTTTTTAAATGAAAAATTACACGCTGCTCCCCAAGCAATAATAGAAATGAAAAAAAAAAAATTAAGCAGTTTTAAGTTGAATTTCAGTCATTTTTGTTTGGTGCTTAGTATGCAAATATTGCAGTAGTAGTGCTGTAAATTACAACTTCTTTTTTATATGAGGATTTATTTTTCATCATAAAATGTTTAAATTTCTTACCTGGGTAATTTATTTCTGTCAATAAAACAAGAAGAAAACATAAAATATAATGGATTCTTTTATAGCAAAAGCACAGCCTTGAAGCATCAGAGATTTTTATAATTGTTGTGATTTCTTGAAAAAATGTACTTCCATCTAGTGACAAAATTAGCATGTATTTCGTTGAAGTAATCTTTTTTTTCTCAGAGAAATGTTTTGTAGGTAATTAAAAAATATTGAGTCTGTTTAATTAAAATAAATAATATGTTGTGTAGAAATGCAACGGTGCGAAGTTAAGGGTTAACTCTTACAGGACCTTAAGGTTGTTAAGAGAGGTGAATAAACTGTTTTATATATATATAGTTTCTTCCAGAAGTAAAATAAATAAAAATGAAGGAAAAAATGTATAACAATGTGAAGATTTTTTTAAATTAACGTGTCAACTCAGTTTAGATCAATGTATAATTTTATCAGGAATTTGTTTTTGTTTATTCAAATATATTCCATTATTGTACACAATTAGATTTACCGAATAACATAAAGCATCTGAAAAATTACAGTAATATATTATTACATGACACAATAAAAACTGAATTAAGTAATCTGAATACAGACTACGAATATTTTATCATAGGTATGAATTGATTTCATAGTCTTTTTTTCCTTAACGTCCTCGTTTACGTAATTACGTTTTGTATAGATTCTATGTTGACATTCTGTTTAAACAAGGTAGATAATAGTATAAAATTTGAAAGCCACCAACCGGGTCTTAATACGGAGTAACGTTTTTCCACCTCGCAGATACAAGATTGGCTTTCCTAAGCAGATAACGTTACCCTGTTCATATCCACACTTGCAGACCTAAAATATTACAGGATCCTTCTGACATTACGCCGACAACGAATGACCATGAGAAAAACAACACTCCACCTACGAGCCAAACCTCGAGTGAAATTCGAGGTGTAAGAAGGGACCACCTCAGCCAAGAGAATGGGTAGAGCAGTCCACTAGAAACACTCAAGAAGAGACGCTGTGTTTTGCCTTACATCCCCAATAGCATAATATGAAGAAATGAATTACTCACTCTAGTTTGAATAACGTATCTAAAAATGTGTTGTTGTTGTGACTAATGCCACCTGTCTGACGAAGTTAGATCGATGCCCGCAAAATTCATCGCGGCTAAGGGCCAGAATTTTTATGCCTGTCGTTAGCCTTAGCTTTGAGCACCATACAGGTGACAGTATGATTTGGCTCGGTTCCACCCCAATTTAGAGTGAGAAAACCCTGGCGGTGGCTAGGGGTCTCCCACCTGTCTTCCCCTTCCACCAACTGCACGAGAGGACTTGCGGCTTGACGGCTATTTAGATTACCCCCATGCCGCAAAGGCACTATACATTTACAAAACATCCATTCCTTCTCCGGGATTCAAACCCAGTCCCTACGGCACCGCAGTCAGCGTCGCTAGCGACTATACCGGTTGGGCGACATCTAAATATAAATATTGTAATTAATAGATGAAAACACCTAGAGTAATACACCATTATTTTAATTTCTTATATTACACGCTACTTACGAATTTCCTCAAATCATCACAACGGAGGTCATTCAAATCACCTTACTTGTAACTTTAAATCAATGGACTTATAGTGTGAAATCATTGTGGAGAAAATGTAACATGTATTTCAAATAAATATAAGTATATAAAAAAAGCTACAAACTTATTTGTGTATCTTAGGAAATTCTAGCACAAATGTACAATTATAAAGCTATCCTTTCGTTTGCAGAGAGTGTTAAGTATTCAAAACAAAGTTTATCCAAAGTTGAAATCTAATTCGATTCACACACATCAGAGGGTATACAAACAATGATTTGTTCAAATAAATTAGATTGGCTTAAAACAAACTAAGTTCGTTACGGGGAGAGTTAAAGCTAATGAATCCTCGTCAAAAAGAAAACTGCAAACGAGGTAAAATTTGCATCCCATGATTCGTTCACTACATGTCTTAAAGATTTTACTAGATGTTAATATTTTAGGTATTAAGTGACTTAAGGTGTTTTCGCATCCAATAAGAAATAACTTTATTAATACGAACTTAATCGAATTTAAACTATGATGTATGTGTGCATAGATAAAGCCTTTGAAATTTATTCCATATATGTAAAAATTTGGCTAGGAATTTTTATAACATAAATATTTGAAGTATTTTCTGGTTTCAAATTTTAACTTGAAACATATGAAAATAAAGTATCTCTTTTTCAAGACTTCTCAAGTTCATTCACAAAGAATGTTCAGAAATTCTTTGGCAGATTCATTAATTGGAATTCAAAGCATATAGTTTTGGATACTTATATAATACACAAGAATATTAAAGTCTTTGGATTAAAAATTTATTTTAATTATAACTAGAAAATGTTTGTGATTCTGTGTTTTCCTTTCCCTACGTCCACTTGCATATATTTTGTTACTATATCGACATGACTTCCAATAATGAGAAAACAACACTTGGAAGAATTTAACGACATTCTTATTTGACAATATTTTGAAGGAGTAAAGCCGCATTCACACCAAGGCGTACAAACGTCGAGTGTTAAGTGTCTAGCCCAATGTTTCTCAAACTGTGGGGCGCGCACCCCTGGGGGGGCGCGATAACCTTCAAGGGGCGCGAGCACACGAAAATAAAAAAGGTTAAAAATAATTCTACTGGAATGAAAAAATACTTCTGATATAATAAAAATACAGATTTACATTGATATGATTTATATATATCATCTGGTGAAAAAGGTCATCAAAATAAAAGATTCTACTTTGAACTCTACAGCTTTATCTTTGATTCTATAACTAAAAAAAAATATTTTGTTTGCTTTTACTGTAATCCTAGGATGAGAGATTTTTATTACGTTTCTTTTAATCTAAAATACTACTTTTGCTGGCTTTCAAACTTACTGGTATGGTTACCTGCATCCCTTTTTTAGGGAAGTTGTAAATTATATAATTCTGTTTATGCTTTTTTCACAATGAAAGAGTTTTATGATACATGGATAAGCATATTGAGTACTTTGAAGGATTAATTGACCAAGATTTATTTTTTATGAGTATACTGAAACACATAATACAAAAATCGTTAATTCTGGGAAACTGTTTATTTGTTACCAATAATGACCTGACAGAGAATCCTCTAATATGACAGTCTTAATGGGAGAGCTAAAATGAATTGATACATATCTCCCTTGAGAGTGGCAAACGTTTTAGAATCTTAAGGTACTTGTTTAGACCGAGTTCCCGGCAATGACTAATACTATTTTTCAAAAATATTTCTTTAACATGCTGCATTTTCCCCTATGAATAACTTAGTGGTTTTAATTGTGATGTTGTACGACTGGATTATGGTTTATAAAATGTAAATGAGCAGAATATAAAAAAGAATTGGGCATCTGTGATCTCTGAAAGGAAATTGAAGCTGATCAAACAAGGGAAACATTTGCGAAATAATGCATATTAATCATGTTAGCGAAAGTAAATTTGAGAAAAGCAATAAACATAAAAACGAAAGGAAAATTTTCAATAGCTACTTAAGAATTTTTATCAAGAAAATATGAAGCCATAAGTGAACCGCAAAATGCACTTCACCCTGTCAAAAAGACACAAGCAAGAAAAGTTCAACAGGATATTTGTCGATCATCAAAAGGGCATTAAAATTACAATAACGTGAACAAAGTGTGATAGTTTTGCTTGCAAATAACTTACCTGTAATGTTAGCAAAAGTGTCTGTGATTTGTGTCCTTTTTTAAGGTCACGCACATTTGGAACAATTTAGTACAGTTTTATTGGGTATTTTCTCAAATTATGAAAGACAAAAAGAAAAATCCTGAAATAGTTAAGTAATATTTTCTCTTAGTTAAATTATTCACTGAAATTGTGATTTTTATCTTGGATATTGAAAATAATTATAAAAAAAGAATTGGGTGCTTCACTCCCCGGGCCATTAACGTTAGTATCGAGTGCACACCTGATCCGTGCTTCTCGCTTTTAAATATTAAAAATAACACAATTGTTATTCATTAGAATTTTATATTATTTTTTACTTAACATTTATTCTAAATGCTAATTCTGCGAGGCTTAAAATTACAGTTCATTCAAAACCGTTTATAATAAAATATTCATTTCAATAAATCATTTTACATTTTTGTATACATTGTCATGCACTTGGTTTTACTTTCCTTACAATTAGGCTATTATATCAAGAATAATGTATTATCATTTTTTAAAAAATAAACTCGTGTTAAGGTGGGTACTTCAGCCAGTATAAGAACAAGTTTAATAATTATCAGTGACTTCCATGGGCTTGTTTTGCAGAGCAAAGTTTTTTTAAAGGAAGGCTAAAAATTAGAAATTGACACTCAGAGTTATTTTTGCTATTTAGCTCAGATCTATATTTTGTCTTCAAAGTAGCCATTAAAGAAAATCCGTTCACAAAGGATGATGTTAAAATGGTAATAGTATACGAAATGCTTTTTTTTTTTTCAGTGAAAACACATCCACCTCTATTCAGAATTAAAAGAGGATTTATTACAAAATTCCCCTTTTTAATTTCGTCATTGGTTGAAATCTATGAAATCTCTTTTTTGGCAGTTGAGAGCCCTTCAAATTTTTTAAAAAGATCCCCAACCCATTCGTAACTTCATCAATTTGCCCTCTCTATGTACTTGTTGATGCTTTATTTTCGTCGAATGCTCGCTGTGATTTAAAAATATATCTATGATTTTTTTATAATCCACTGCCGTAAATATTTTAAAACCGTGAATTACAATTAACACGAATTTTGAAATGCATTCAAGAGAGATTCGGAGCTAATCGATTCACACCAAACTGACTAGAATTGTACGGGGTAAGCTTTTTTTAATGTTTTGTGCAGACGTCTGTTAGGTTGCCTAAACTAAATGCTTCCCGGAAAATTTGATGTAATGGATATGATAAAAAAAAATAGATTAGGCTATTTTTTATATATATAATGACATTTGTATTTTTAGAAATGGATTTTTAAGGAAATAAATCTTTAATTAAATAATTTCTCCTCTGTTTGATTTAAAAATTAAGAAAAAATAACAAAATTTAAACCCTTTTTACTTAAAAGTAATTTACTTTATATTTTACGATTACCATAAAAAAAATTTTAAATTTTACTTTTTAAATACTGAATTAAAACAAGTTTAATAAGTATTAGTGACTTACATTGGCTTTTTTACGCAAAGTTTTTAAAAAGAGAAATTGACCCTTTGAGTTCTTTTTCTATATTTAGCTGATATCTATTTTTTTGTCTTCTGCGCCACCGCATTTTAATATTTTCCCAATTTTAAAAAATTATAAAAGAAAAAGGGAAAAAATAACATAATAATTATCCTATTACTTAATTTTTTATGTTTAAAAAAGTAAATATAAAAATTTTTAATACTTATGTTAAATTTGTACGGTTTAAAATTAAACTGTATTGTAGTTTTTACCCAAAAAAAAAAGTGCAATATTATTGTATTCAGAAATTTTATTAATGTATAAGGGGGGCGAAAAAAAATTGTGATTAAAAAGGGGGCGCCAGTATTGAAAGTTTGAGAGTTTGGGCTAGCAATCAGAGTCTTCCCTCGCCCGGAAGAAGTCTGATTCAGGGCGCTTAACACTCGACGTTTGCACGCCTTGGTGTGAATGAGCCTTAAGAGATAGTGAGTTATTTTAAAGCGCCCTACAAAGCAGCACGAATCCTATCGGTGATGAAATTTATCATTTTGAACAGTCAATGTGACGAGGTCCACATCTCAGCTGAAAGTCCTTCCCCAAACAACTACACCCCGCCAATGGGAGGATTTTAATCTCAAGGGGTTTTAAGCGCCACATCTCCCAAAGGGGGGCTTTTGTGGGCCCGGGCCCCGAAACAAGACATATGAGCCACGATTTCGAGACCATAACCAATAGGCTATCGTGACAACCGTATTCTAAAGGTTTTTGCCCTGATTGTCTCGTCTTAATGTACTGTAATAAGCATTAAGACGAGTCTTAACGAATTGTAATCTTCGTTGCTTACGAAACGTGAGTTCGAATCTTTATCAAAATTACTGTTAAAACATTTACAGTAGAACGTCGATTATCCGGACCTATTGGGACCGGACACCGTTCGGATACGCGATTGTTCATAACCGAAAAACCCAATCTATCCATGGTTTTGAAACCGGGCACTATAGAATATTAAGATCATCCTCGGAAAAAGTGCTTGAAGAAAAAATAAAAAGGTCAAAAAGTCACAATTTTACCTTTTGGTGGAAAAAAAATCCCTTTTTTTTCTCTACCATTGTACACCTTCGTTTTTCCCCCCGTGTCTGTTTCCCGGGTTTTGATGCCTTTGGGTAATAAAAAGCGGGAAAAAGGGCGTTTTTAAAAAATTGATATTAGATAAAACATGTATTAAAATTCCCCAAATTTTTTGTTGGAAAACGGTGACCGAGTGGTCATTGTTGAAAATTTGTGGCCGGCGTTATTTCTATTGAGTTTTAGTTTCGAGTATTGGTCCAATTTTAAAGACTACAAATATATGTGCAAATGCCCCCTTTTTTGTCAAGGTTGAAAGTCCTCACGTTGACAAAAAGTGTGGGGATTTGGCGAATAGGATGCTTGCTAAGATGTCCTCTTCGTTTCATCGTGATTCAAAATCACAAGGTTCGTCGCTAATAGACTTCGCGCTGCTTTTGATTGAGATTTGAATAAGCAATCAATCTTTCATGTTGGAATTAACGGGCTCAATTATGTGACGCCATTTAGTCCCAGAAATAAAAACCACGCGTTTTAGCCAATCATTTCGAAACTCATGTGACGTCATAGTCACACGATAAAGGAAATCATGTGTTTCCAGCTAATCAGTGTTCATATGTTACTGCCAACTCTTTCTTTGATCTTTTCAGAAATTTTCTTTTGAAAAGTATAAACTTTTCAGCAACAATAACGTACATAGGTAGACAAATGTATTTTATTTAAAAGTACATGCACAAAATAATATATATATATATATATATATATATATATATATATATATTAAATTTTTAAAAAATTTTTTTATGAATTTTTTTTTTAAAAAATGGAAAATCTTTTATCCCAAAAGAAACCCAAGTTTTTTTCCCTTTTGGGAAATAAAGAGAACAACGACTACAATTAGCTTGATGTCTATTTTGAATTCAATGGAGAACACGTGTTTGTCTTTATCATGTGACAGTCAAGAATTGTGATCCTATTGTAGTATTAGTTTAGATGTGCCTCAAGTTATTTAACTGTCTCTTATAACCTGTTGCGTTGGACTTTAGTGTCATATTAATAAAAATAACATAATTTTATTATAAATACACTTGCTATATATTTCAAATGCAATGCAGGCACCTCTTTAATGAGTTTTATATATTTTCGTTTTATTTAATTATACTAGAGTGGCGTTTTATGTATATCCCATGTATACCTACCCCCTACGTATAAATTTTATTTCTCAAAAGAAAAATATTTCTATTCACACATATGTGAAACTAGATAATATTTATTTATAATAGAATTCCAAGCATAATTATTATTGGAATAGAATTGATATCTAAAACGAATTTGTATAACTCTTATCACAAATATTTTATTAACGTTTGAAATATTTTTCTTTGGAATAAAAATCGATTCCAAATATGTAAGAAAATTAAATATCGAACTCCCTTGGAACATTAAGTCCTCTCTTCCATATATGGGAAAGAATATTTATCTTCCATATTGCGCTTTTTTTAAAATCACCATTGTTTTATTAAGTGAACGGGCATGTTTACTTTATAGAATAATGTTAGAATAACGGGGAATACTTTTGTTGTGTTACGGATGAAGTACTATGCTTTGCTTCATTCCTTAAAAATAGAATTATGATAACAGTTAAAAATCAATTTTAAGTTCTTTAAAGCTTAAAGCTTCCGGGAAGGAAATTCCTAATTCCCAATGCTTATGTATTGTAAATTAGGATAATTGTCCTAAATATTATTAGCTTTTAAATTTAATTAAGCAGACTTTCAACATTCATCAGGTTAATTGTTCAGTAGATATAGTATAAGCTTTCTTATTTTTGACAAAATTTACGAGTAAAAAGCAGAAACGACACGCATTGTTAATTTCTAATGCAAATATAACATTAAAACATCTCCTGTGTTACAACAACTGTGGAATGTTTACTGTTATACAATTAAAATGCATGCATAGAAAATAAAAATTATAGTAGCATGAAGATTTAGAAAAAATTTATCAATATAGTATTTTTAAATGTTAGCATAATGTAATAGAATGGGAAAATAAGTAATGAAAAAGAGAAAAGATTTGCTTTTGGGTTTTTTTCGATGAAAAAACTTAACAAGCGAAGATTTTAGTGACAGTACATGTTTACAAAAGTAAAACTTTACAGATAGTTGTTATTAAATGTATTGAATCATTAGTAAAAACCACTTGAAAAACGACTGAAAATCGCTGTAGTTGGCTGGCAACATTTGACAATTCATCCCTTGTGACCTGCTAATCGTATACATGAAACCATTTACGTGAAAACAACAACAGATATTGTAGCGGAAGAGAATTCTGATCTGTCATTTGTATTTGGAGAGGCATTTTTTGCTTATTCACGTGATGGTGAACGTAATTAGTTCGCTTAAAAGTTTTTATCGAATCTATTAAGATCTTTTATTTTCTTTCTTCCGTAAGTAGATTAATGTTTTTATATGGAATTTCTTATTGGACCTATCTTATAGTATTTTAAGTATCAATAATTTAAGAATATGTTTATAATCTTAGAGTATTTTTTATAGAAACTAGTTCCTACACCGAATTTCTTTTCCTTTAATCCCAGTTGTATTTAGAAATATGGGGGAGGTTGACTCTCTTTAAAACTATGGCTAAAAGTTTGCTAGTATACTACTGCAATCACCTTATTTGGTCATACACTGCCTTGCTATATTTCTACACTGAAGTGTTACTGAATTAGGGATAGCAAGGGCTATGTAAATTGTGTAGCGCTGCACATCATTTATGCGCAAGTGAGGGCGCTTTGGTAAACTGCATATATAGCGCGTACTGTGGTTGATTTGAATTAGTTGCTGGGGTTGCCATTATGGGTAAACTGCCTGTGATTGAGACGCCCTCGATCTCTGACAAATCGTAGGGGCGTGACGCGTGGGTCATTGACTTTCCTTAATTCGTCAGACAGATAGGATTTTCAAGGTCGACAGTGTCAAGAGTATACCAAGAATGCATGGATGGTGGACAAAATACTAGCAATAGGTTAAACTACAAATGACGGTTAGACTTCACAGAGTGCGTGGTGAGAGACGGCTCAGGCGTATTTTACGCAGGCAGTGAAACCAAACATTGGCTAAAATTACCACCCAGTTGAATCAACTGTCCACCAGAAACGGAAATTTGAAAGTACGAGATGGACTTGGGAGACACGAATTATCATTTATATACTCAGATGGATTCATGTCGGCGAGTTAACAGCCTATAATTCATGACCAAATGTTTTCTGTAAAAGTTTTGATGCTGAGAAACTTACCAAAGACAAGCTGCAATCACAAGGGATACGTATTAACTTTAATGTAGCCTTCAAGGGGGTTAAATCTTTTTTTGCTACTAACCCAGCGTTTCTCAAACTGTGGGGTGTTCTCTTTTGGCGGGGCGTAATAACCCTAAGGGGGGTGCGAGCATATCAAAAAGTCGAACATAAAACAAATTATTTTTAAAAAAATTACTAATTAATTGAAATAAAGTTAAAAAAAAAGCCTTCTGACTTTTATAATAGTTAAATACACATTTACACTGATATAATATACTTACAAATGTATATA
The DNA here is from genome assembly GCA_019973955.1 of Trichonephila inaurata madagascariensis. Classification (NCBI taxonomy): domain Eukaryota; kingdom Metazoa; phylum Arthropoda; class Arachnida; order Araneae; family Nephilidae; genus Trichonephila; species Trichonephila inaurata. Next base: position 27,835 of record BMAV01020715.1, on the reverse strand, counting down.
CTGCACACTGTTTTTGTGGTAATCATTTTTTATCAATAAATAATAAAATAAAAAACAAGTTTAACAATTACAAGTGCCTCTTATAGGATTGTCATGTACAAAATTTAATACTTATCTTGTACGGTTCGTAAGCCCGTACCATTAACGTGCGAGACGAGGAGAGAGAAATGATCACTATTATATAGATCTCTGTCAACCTCAAAATTCAGCAACGGTATCAGAGCTAGTGAACTAATGGCCAGATCAAGAGAGTGAAATGTTTTTGTGCAGACGTGCAGATTCGGACAACTTCATTTGTTGCTCCCCAAAGGGAGAAGAAAAACCTTGGACTGAATGGCGGGGTTGGTTCTCGACCTGGTCAGCCCAGGAAAGAGTATTTGATGGCACTAGATGGGATATATTATTTGTCTCCACAGGAGGCGGCAAAATGTCATTCCTTTTAGTCGTCATCGTTATTTTGTCAACACGGATTCCTTCAATTTCCATCAGGCCCTGAATTTCCCCACTTTTTTAACGTGCCAAGTGGAACTGCCGGAAGATTCTTCAAAGCTGGAGAAAGGGGAAACCCCCATAACGTGCTGCCAGGCACGGTCAAAGGACAAAGCCGAAGAGGATTTTTTGATATGAGCGAGTCCCCGCCGCCTAGACATCCGCAACCAAGGACCTCACCTTCGAAGCCGTCACCGACGACGCAAGCAATTCTTCCACCGCATACCCGTCCCCGCAAGGGTCCTTTCCACTGCCCAAATAGCATCCCTAACGGGAGAGGCTACAGGGTGATACTGAGACCCCTTAGAGCTAAGGGCTATGTAGCAGATCAGTATGGATACGCCACCGACCTGTTACTATATTAGTCAAAAAATAAATAACCCTTTTTGTGATTTTTAACATATCCTTTAATTTTGTTTTGTTTGCGCCCTCTTAGCAGTATGACGTAAAGGTAACTCTCAATCACTATACTTTACTCCTTTTCAATACTTTAATTTTTATTTGCACTTTAAAAAAAGGCGCAGAGTTTAAAAAGGAATATTAATATAAAAATTGAACCTCATTATTTAAAGTAAGGCTGTTTTAAGTTGTTGAGGAGACCTTAGGTTCAATTCAAAATCAATTCGTTATTTTTGTTCAAAGCTTCATCTTACAGACAATGACGTAACGTACGCCTCAGCAACTCCCGCATTGCGGGGGAGGGGGGAGCGTTCTGACCAATGCCTGACTGACGTTAAGTACGTACCCTTTGTAAGATACTGCTTGGGACCCAAAACTTGTCTTTGAGAGGGGAGGGAGGTTAATATTCTCCGTTTCGCCGCTGGCTTACAACAATTACATCTTTTCTTTTATCTTCACATGCTCAATATGATAAAAGCCTTCAATACCAGACTAATGTGCACTCGTTCTATCTTATCTAAGTTTATATAAGCTAAATTTATATGAAGTTATATAAGAGAATTTCAAAAAATAACAAAGTTAATATTAGTCCGGCATCACTCGCACGAAAAAAAACGAACGAAAGTTCTCGCGCAGGGTATCTCACACCCAAGAATGTTACATTCTGTTTTTACCATAAAATTTGTATACAAAGGTAAAACAGGAAGAAATGTAGGAAATAAAATATGCTTATTACGCTTTTCAAATTTAGTTTTTCTGTTTTTATTAAGGCATTAGTACTTTGCTTATACACTCCTTTAGTCTTCGTCGCGATTGAGTGCGATGTTTTTCCCTGGATCTAATTTTTTTTTAAATTCGTGGAAGCATTCCTTGATGGTTTCTACATTTTTTACATTCTTATTTAAATTGAAATCCAAAGCACGTCAAAAATTAACATCTGGTTCAGTATTTAGTAGGTGGTTTCTGAGTTCTTAACAAAGTAATTTGCACATTTATTGTCGCAACGTTCCATAACACGAAAAAGACTGTCATACGATAACGATCACATTTTCTAGCTAATGAATATGATGTTGTCATTTTATCAAGGACACGATAATTGATCCCTCAATTAAATTACCTGAACTGATTTCAGTAGAGGAATCATACTTGCTATTGCACTCTTCATATTAATTCTTCCTCATCATCACCGCAAAGATATTTTCTTCATTCGAAAAAATACTGTTATACAATATTTTTTTATTAAATACTGTATCTATTAAAATTACTTAAATATCGCATTTTTATCATAACTACAATAATGCGCCTTTGCATAAGAAAGATTTAAAGCGTGCTCATGCATTCAGAACTGTAAAGGCGATTCACGCGCAGGGTATGACACACCCGAAAGTGACAGTATCCAGCAATTTACATTTAGAATTCACCTATAAGTTAAGATCCTCCAAAGGATATGACCATAAAAAGTCAGCTACACAAGAAACTATCCTTCTTCCAAAAAAATTTAGAAGAAGCGTTGGAAAAAGTTAGACGGTGGGTATGATATACTCTGCGCGATAAGTGCCGGGTTAAGACCAAAATGCTTAGAATTTTAAATTAAAAAATTAATTTTTGATACTTCTTTTTATTTATACATTTTTAAGGGTTTTGCAATTTCTTACTAAAATTCAATACATTCTTACAGAATGCCCTAGTTCTTTTTTTTTGTCACGTTTCTAAAGAAAACCTTCAAGAGATTTGAATTTTGGAATATTTTTTTTCTCAATATTATATATATATATTTTTTTTCCATTATAGGAATATCCATGCTTTTAAAGGGACTGTTATTTGATGCGCGTGGAATTTTTGGTGAACTTTTAAAACGCTTTTTATACCTAAATAAAGCACCCTTTTAGGAGGGATTTCACATTCTTTGAGAGTGCTAGATATTGTTACACAATTTAAGAAATTTTCCATTTTCGAAAAATTGTGTTTCACATTTTTTCCCCTCGTTTTCCTCGAATTAATATAAAATAGCTATAATTCCATTTGATTCTCGGGGATTAAAGTTTTCTCGAACAGGAAAAATATGCAATTATTAAGAAAATAAGATCGTCACAAAAAAACTACTTGTGTCATAATAAGATTTTTCGATTGCTTTTCCTTCAGTGTTTTTTTACTACTAAGACAAAAATAATTAAGTTAACTAATCTGTTTCCGTTTATTTTAGGAGGATATTGTAAAAACCTTTTTGTATTGAAATAATATTCTTAACTTGTAATATATGGTAACAATCGTTTTTAACACGCTTTTATAAGTTTCACTTGAATGAAACGGAATCTTTGAATTCGATTTTTACCCGTATTAAAAGGTCAGATTAATTCTAAATTTTGCACACTTGTCAAGGATCGATGATAATGCAATAATTTCATAATTTTGTTCCATCGTCCTGAACAGGATAATCAGGAGACAGGATAATCCAGATTTCGCGACTAATTCATTATACCATTTCCAGATTTGGCGACTAATTCATTATACCATTTCTGGATTTAGCGACTAATTCTATATACCATTGCTAGATTTGAAGACTAATTCCATGTACCATTGCCAGATTTGGCGACTTAAAGATTATGAGTAACCCCGAAAGCGAAAACGTTTTTTATAATATAAGTAAATGTCCGAGAAAATAAAAATAAAAATAAAGACTTGTGCCTCGTGCATGTGAAAACAAAAATTGTTCTAACTCAGAGATGGGCAAATTTTTCGATCACCGACTAAAAAATTATAAAAAATATATATATGAATGAATGATAGTTAAAAAAAAACTAAAAATACATTCTTTTACTGTAGATAAAACTAAAAAAATGAAAAATAAATTATAGTTTAAAAAAACTAAAAAACACGCTTTTATGGTTAATCGAACCAAAGAATAAAAAAAATAATTCTTTATATAAAAATAAAATGATTTACGAGAAAATTAATGTCATTGAGGTAAAAGTGTGGGGGTGTTTTGTACTACATTTTGACACTAACTTCGGAATAGAATTAGTAAAAAATTATAGCAATAGATATAGAGCACCCCACGTTTTTAACTCAATGCCATTAATTTTCTCGTAATTCACTCTTTATTCTTATATAAAGAATTATTATTTTTTTACTTTTTGGTTCGATTAACCATAAAAGCGTGTTTTTTAGTTTTTTTAAACTATAATTTATTTCATTTCCTTTCCTCTTAAGAAATGAGCATTTCTTTCGAAGGGATTCCAAAAATGTGCCCTTATATCTTAAGACTTCTTGAGGCCTTGGGCCAATAAACAAGAGGAGGCACCAGCGATACTTTAAAGCTCACAATATATAGCATACTTTGTGAAATACTCGTACAAATGGTAACCTTCATCAAATAAAGGTGCGTGACTCACAATCTCACAAACCTACTATCACCGTTCGACTAAATGAGGGTGCATGGGGGTAGGCTTAGGCCTAGACTCGGACAACGATCAATAACATAATAATGCAGTTTTGTCTCTTTTGCTAGTTGCTATATAGTTCGAAATTTCCAGTATTTCGAAAAATATATCCAAGAATAAAACATTTGACGATTAAATTTTTTTAAATAATGAAGCCGAGTCGACGATGAAGAAAGACCAGTCTTCCTGAGCAGAGGCGGTTTATCCAATGGACGCTAGGGAGGGTGCCCAGGGGCCCGGATATGCTGCACTTAACCAGATTTTCTGGTCATAAATTTCAGTCCAACAGAGACAAGGGGCCTTGTAGATCCTCTGCGCCCAGAACTTGAAATGAGCTTTAATCGGCACTGTTCCTGAGGTTGAAGCCATGGGCTCATGGCCTTAACTTTAAAACTTGCAATATCTGAGGCCCAATTTGCAGTCATAACTTTTATCGCGCCCTTCTCATACAACTAAGTATTGAATACAAGATTAATATATTTCAACGCTATAGATATAATGGAACTTTCATTATAAGCTACTATTACTAATCTTTTCTTTAATTTAGTATTGATAAATTAATTATCAAATACTTTTGCCGTACTGATACATTTTTAGTACCTTTTATCAGCGTGAATATATGTATTTTATTTTTATTCTATCAGAATGTATTTTGTTTTGCTTCTTTTCAGTAAATTGAATATTATTTAAACCTTATTTTCGACTTTCCGATACGCCTTTTTCACCCCCAATTTTGAACCTCCAAAAACGGCATGCCTAACAGTTTGAGAAACGCTGCCTCAAAACATCTCTAGGCATGTGGATTGATTTTAAAACGAGCTAACTCTTTTTCTCACTCGTGTTTTTTTTTCTTCAAATTATAAATTAAAGATGTATAATAGATATTAATAATAGATGTTAAAATATTAACATTTAAAAGCATGATATTAAATTGATGTTCCTTTCAGCTTAATACGATGAAAATAATGACGTTGATTGAAATAGCTAGTCACTCAGCTCCATTAAAACTTCATTTAAGAGCTCAAGATTCAGCCAAATCTCAATATTTATGATTAAACAGAAGTCAATTTTCAGAATCTGTATGGAAGGAAATTGACAGTTCATAACAGTCTTCAGAATAATTACAAGCCTTTCATTTTTGGCTTATGCATTAACCCTTTTGGATCAATAACATCATTTCAAAACAATGACATGTGAAGATGCGCTATGTGACAGCAGAAATGATGAATGATTTCGATTAACTAGACAGGAGCGCTTTTAGCTATTCACCGTTTCGGTTAAAAGAAAATTCATTATATTTATATTCATGGTTCTTGTTTACTAAGAATTGATAACTAACGACGGAAATGCTTTTGTAAGAGTTATTTTGGGATTTTCAGATTTGATTATTTTATAAAATCAACAAAATTTATTTTTAAGAACATTCGTTCAGGTTTAGCTGATAGTATACGAGTTGTGATGTTTTCCCACCACACAGCTGAAGTCGTTTCTTTTTATGGATAAGATAACCACGTTTCTAAGTACACGTGCATCCTTAAAATATTGAGAGGTCTTGTCTTTGGTCATCGCCCCGGCAACCTTCGACCCCTACTCCGCCCACAAACCGGATATAACTCTAGATATAAAGAGGTTGACCGCTACCATCCCGAGACCCTAAAGAGGTCAGACAGAGAGACGACGGTTAGAAAACTATACTGAGAATGGATGTGATCTCCTCCCTCATTTTGGGGACTCTAATGATCTAAGCAATATTTTTTATAACGTCAATGTATATACTGTAATTAATAGCTGAGACGTAAATAAACCAAATATTTAAGGTATCCGACTACGTTCGGTACCGTGATTTAGCAAAAACGTATAAATGGATAATATTTATGATATTTAGTGTCACTTAGATAAGAAAATATATATAAAATTCTCTTAAGAATAGTATTACAATAAAAAATTATTTAAGTACAATATTTCGGCTAAAAATTAACTTAGAAGAATTCTTTTTCAAAATATTCTCCTTTTCTGAAAAATGCTTCCATTATAATAATATTTTGCCTGTATATAGCTCAAACCTCTGTACAAGAGGCTCAACTAGAATTTTTGAAATATATAACTTAGAAGTGGTTTTATCCGTGGTTTACGACAACAAAGGGGAGAGATTTTAAGAAAAAAAAAAACGCTAATAATTATTTCAAATGGTTGCAACTCTGAAAATAATGTGAATTTTTCAAAAATCATAGTTGAGTCTCTGTACAGCGGTCTGAGCTATATACAGGCAAAATGTTATTATAATAGAAGCATTTTTCACGAAAGGAGAACATTTTGAAAAAAGGTTATTCTAAGTGAATTTTTAGCCAAAATATTGTATTTACATAACTTTTTTTGTCAAAATGTCCTCAAAACAATTTTATACATGTATTCTAATCTAAGTGACACTAAATATTATGAAAATTATCCATTTATGCGCCATTTTAAAATCAGGGTTCCGAGCGTAGTCGGATAACTTAAATTAATAAATATCAAGCTATCATTGTTTTTTTCAAACATCAAAGTATAAAAAATTTCCAATTACAAAGGAAGAAAATGCTGAGATGAAAATGAGAGATTTAGTAAAGTGTAGAATAAATTTTTTTTTTTAAAAAAATTCAGATTATATATTTACATAGTAAGTAATGAGATGTTTGCCATATATATAACATGCGTGGAAATATTCATATAAACAAATACAATAAGTTTAAAAGATTTTAAACTATAAAGAATAAATACAAATCTCTAAAATGGAAGCTCAAATTAAGTTGAAATCTTGCAGAGAAAAAAAAGAATGAAGAAAACTGATTAGATATACTAACATTCACTTAGGATAGGGCATAGAATACAGTACATTAAAAGTGAGAACCAAAATAGCTGAACTATCTTAGCTTGAAGTTATATTGAATATATAAATAACTAAATTGAAACAAAAATATAATTTAGACAAAAATTACTTAAATTGGGAGATTAAAAAGTTTTTTTAGTATTAAGGTGCACAACTACTCCCAAATCATGATTTTTTTTAAAAAAAAAATTAACGATTTTTTGATTATTTTATTTTACAGGCGATCTTATTAGCTTTATAAAAATACCAAGTTTATTATTTTCCGTTCACTAGAACAAAAACTAGAGGTGTTTTAGTAAAAGCAGATGTCATTACTTTACATAAGATGTCAAACATTAAAATGCGTTTTACTCAAAATTTGGGGACAGCGATTGCTCAAAAAGTTTTCAAAATAATTTACTGACTTTTTTGTGTACGTTTTGTATAACAATAGACGTGTTTTAACCTTCAGATTTATCAATCACTGTTTTATTACAAAATTTACAGTCCTTTATGTGAATAAAATCCCTGTTTTTTTAATCAATTTCATATAATCAATAAGATAAAGTGCTCTGGTTTTTTATAAAAATTAAAATATCTCTTATACTAAAGGTAATTTCGAAAATGAATAACATAGCAACACATCAGAGTTGAAAAATTGAGAATTTGTTCATTTACTATTTGTACAGAGCGGGCCCTGTTTATCCAATTTTTTGTTAATCTTTACCCCTTCTTTCCCATTTTAGAAGTAATAAATTATTTTTCTCTTCTTAATTTTTGCCTTTTTGTCTTAAAATGTAATAAATAAATCTAAAAACCACAAAAAAACTCCACTTCTCCATTTTTTTAAAAAAAAAGTTGTCGGATACCTTACATAAGTCGTTATGCTCAGTGACATCGGCACAATATTTACCACGGAGGTTGGAAATAATTCTCATAAAATATGAGTAAATTTCATTTCAGTAATCTTCTTATAAAGAATTGAAAAGAACGCTAGCTCTAAAAAAAATAAACTTCTGCTCTTTTTTCTTGTCGTAATTGCGCTAATAGTCCGGAAAACAAAAAGTTACATTTTTAAAAAAATAAAGCTAGATCAACAACAAAAACTAAGCCATTAACGGAAAAAAGTAATTATTAGAATTTAAGGGGAGTTGGAAACCTCTAACTCTCTATGCTGACAATGTTAAATTGGGTGTTTTTGATGTACCTTTCCACAAAATCTGTTACATTTACATACTTGAAATTTTTCATACAATTAAAGTACACCTTTCTCATTATACTTAAATGAGCTTTTAGCCAATTTTGAATTTTTTAATAATTTATAAAATATTTTATCAAACATTGCGAAATTCGACCCATTTTTCACATAAAAAATATATAAAAAATAAATTTTTGAGTTTTTCACAAAAAGCTCATTTCAGTATATATTAGACATCATTATAAATATATCGTAAAAAATTTATATACCTGTGAACGGTAGTTTCTCAGAAAAGGTACATCTAACATCAAAATTTACATTTTGAGATAACTTGATTTTAATGTATACAGTGAGGCTTCTAATCGTCTAGGAAATACAAAATAAAATACTTAATTTACAATAAAGGATAAATGTTTTGGTTTATATGAGACGTTCAACTTTTAAGCAAAAATGAAGTACTTTGTTTACATTTTTTTGCTATTGAAATAGGCGTAGCCAAGTTTCATCGACGATTTAAAAAAATGTTTTAAGACCTTCTAATTCTAGGTTAAAGTAAGGCATTTTTAGATAGGTTATATAAACTGTTCAATTTAAAAATGTAAAAATCTCAAATTGTCAAAATGATTAAGATTTTAGCTTTCTAACACCCCTTAAGGAATTTAGGATTTAAACTAACACAAAGTAAAAATTATCAATAAAAGTATTGTCAAATAACTGTGTGTTTTTATGAATAATTATGAATGAAAATTTTAAAATTTTTTCTGATTTAAAAAATAAACTTACCTGAAGAATACTCGAAACACGTAAATCGCTGCAATTTATTTTGGTTTCAGCTTTTTGAAAAAACGCTCTTGAAGTATATATTTTCTCTGAAAATATAAGAATACGGAATTACAATGAAACTTTTTTTTCTCTGTCAAATATTACCTACGAATTGCAGATATTCAATATCAGTACTATTTATTAGTTTAAATTGCAGAATTATCTATTACTTTATTACATGGCGTCAAGAAATAGAAAATTATGACTCGTTTCTTCTAAATTAATGTATTATGTAATAATGTTTGTAATACAAAAAAATGAAAAATTATAACTAGTATTTTAATTAAAAGTAATAAACAGGATCATACAAGACATATATGCCTATGACTTCGATTATTTTTTATTGCACCAGACAATATTAGTTTTTTCACATTTATTGGCCAGAAAATCCAAGACTAATCTATTAATACATAAGGGGCAAAATTAATTACCCAATTTTACATAAAGAACATTTTTTCTGAGTAAAACTGTTTATGTTTTTAATTAAAATTGTAGGATTAAGTAAAAATCTATCGTAAAAGTTTGCCTTGGCATTGTTATAAATATTTTTTCTTATGATTAAGTTGTTTCAATGAAAAGATTAAAAAAAATGTTTGATGTCAAGGAAACTATCAAGCTATTAAAAATGTGACTTTAAACTAATATATATATATTTTCATTCAGACTATCATTAACCGAAAAAAAAATTCCATTGTGACAGAATTTTTCTTCTTAAAGGGAAATATAATGAGATGGGTAATTTAATTTAAACTTTTTCATTCCAAAACACAACTTTAAGTAACTACATATCTTTATTATCAACTATATTTTGTTCAGCATTTATGTAGTGTTATAATGTAATGGAATCTTACAAAAGATACTTTAGAAATTGTCACTAAGATATTGTTTTTAAAAAGAAGGCAGGATATTATTTTGGAGGGTACTTTAAGGCTTTTTTTAAAGTAAAATGTTTAAGAATTAAAATTGGCCATGGAATATTTTGAAGTAGGGCTTTAGAAAGTATCAACATCCTATTTTAAACTAATATCTTATCTCGTATAACATATTTTGATAACTTATTAATTTCAAATTTGAATAATTTTAATTATTTATATGTATGGAAAATATGCTTCCTTTTTTTCTCTTATGCTTTATATACCTATTGAGTTTTAAATTTTTATTTTAAAAGTAAGTATGTGTATATGTAGTGAATGATTTCTTATATTATGAACAATTTATGAAGAGGGATGTTATGCATATCCTTGGGCTTTAAGTTAATACTGGAATAATTTACAATTTTTTTTAAATCTACTTAGATTTAATATTACGATGTCTTTATTTACAAATAAGTGACTCGGTATTAAAAAAAATTATTTTAAGTCATGATAAGTATTAGAAATAAATATACTATCCCTTTGGATGCTTATATAATAGTAGTCAAATTGGCTATAGATTACTGATACTTACATTTATATTACACTAAATATTTCGAATTAAACATCAATTTTATGCTTTAATCTTGAAAACAGTCCCAAATTAAACACATCAAACTTAGAACTAGTGTCCAATATTAACAATACGAATAGAAAACCTGCGTATAAACAGTAAATTTTTGTTGGCATTTGTACCGTATTTTTTCATTTCACTGGCTATTATTTTAAAAATTGGAAAGTAATATTATTTTTGTCTAAAATCTAAGAACATAAATTGTCGTACCAGATTTCAAATGATTTTCTCGAAGTGGATCCGAAATATAGTAGGGATCAAGAAAGGATGTCATTTTCGGAACATATCAGAATAAAAATTCCTAGTTACAAAAAAAATATAGCAATGAATGAAAAAGTTTAAAACAGTGAATATAAATTATACTCTGAATACTCTTTAATTACTCTAGAAGAGAAACATTAAATCTAATCTCTCAAATATCCTCAGCTTGACAAATAGGTTTTGAGAAAAACTATAATAAATATCTTAAATCATACTTAAGACGTGTATTTAGGTAAGGTGCATAATAATTGGCGATTTTTGTAATTGATTGTCCGAAATGAAGGACTAATTTTAGAACATTATATGAGACAGCCTCCAACAGTTCCTTTAACGATGGCATGCAAATTAAATCATAAATCTACTGTCTTTCATAATTGAGAGACCAGAACAATCAATATTTATCATAATCAAAAGACACTTCATTATTGTGCTCCTTTCTATTTTTATAACTCTATTCGTTGTGAAGAAAATATGTGGTAAATACTTAAAGCGGTCATGTTGCTTGTACTAGCAAAAAATTTCAGTAACATTAAAAGCAATAATCACGCCAAGGCAGCGTTTCTCAAATTGTAGGGCGTGCTCCCTAGGGGGGCGTGATAACCCTACGTGCATACCCAGCATATCGAAAAGGTGAAAAAAATGATTATTTAAAAAAATTATTAATTTACTGAGATGAAATAATACAAAATCCATTCTGAACTATGAAAAATAAAGAATACACTTATCCTATAATTTTAAAAGCAACTTAAAATATTTATTAGGTAAAAGTATCGTGTACAAAATTTAATACTTATATTGATAATTTGTACGGTTTATAATTAAGTTCGCGTATTGTAACCTTAGCGTCAAAGTACAACATTATTGCATCAATGCATTATCATTATATGGGAAGGAGTGCATGACTGGGAACTAGGACGCCAATATATAAAGTTTGAGAAGCAATGCAGTACAAAGATGAACGGAAAGCAATTAAAGACATTCGTTGCTAGTACAGGTGAGTTATTTCGTGAAATATGGCTAGAAGATACCACCTGAAACGATTTCATGCGTGGTAGAATGATCGGAAATCTGGAGGAGAGACGTAGTTTGACCAGTGGAGCTGAAGAGTTCGGAATAAACAAAAATGTCGTTTCGCAAGCTTGGAAAAGCTTTCCAAACCATAAGTACAGCTGTTAGAAAGATTGGTGGTGGTAGCCCTAGGAAAATAACTGCAGTGGATGACCGATATATCATCGTGCCAGTAAAAATAACCCAATACCAATTAGAAGAGCGCAATTGTTTAGTAGCTGGGCATAGTAACAGGACAATAAGTGCAGCGGTTTCCTGTGGCCAGACGCCATCACAAAGGTGGGACGCCATCACACCGCTGTCCTGAGCACTGCATCCTTTCGTTGAATATGCGAATTAATGGTGAAATGTTTTGATCGTTAAGCTGAACTCCAAGTGTTAGTAAACGTAAACAGCGACTGATGGTCGCGCATCTTAAGATTAATATTCATCAGGAAGTCGTTAAGTAACCAACTTTGGAGCTGACCAGACTATCGGGCTTCAAGAAGAATCCTACAAGGTGCCTCCACTCTAGATAAGTACTTTCCATAATTTAGTTATCTGATTACTGGTTAGGAATTCATATTTCCCGCAGAGTTAAGTTATAAAAGAGTATTTTATAAAGTGCTAAAGATTAACCCTCTGCGTATGGCTCCCGCGATTTGAGCGGGGTATTAATTTCGTCTCCGATTACGGGTCACGTGAGAATCGCGGGCGATGAATTTTTTTCCTCTTATTTCAATACTGATCCCGCTCTTTCCCCGTGTACGTTAAAAAACATCTTTTGATGCTTATTTTCGCTGCTAGATGGCACTAGAGGGCTCAGGAATTTCTTTTCACTTGCTTGATTCCCCAACTTATGAAAATTTGAATTGTAACATATGTAGATCAAGAAGACAAAAAAAATCGCCCCGTATTTCAGGACCGGAAAGTATAAAAAGTTACCCGTACGCGAGGGTTAAAAAAACTTAGCTATTTTAGGAACCTGTTTGTTTCTTCCTCGAGTACTCTAACACCCACGAACTTCGGGTCATGACAACCGCATACGCAATTGATTTACGAATTGGCGAAAGGAAATGCATGAACAGCAGAAAGATTGTATAGCGAAATATACCCACGGAAAAGATACACTGGACCGCCAGATGCTTAGTAATTTGCAATAAAATTTATATGAATATGGATCATTAGGAGGTAATAAGAAAATGTGTAAGATACCGTTCGGGGGAATCCGAATACTAGTGAACGTGCCGGCGCTGCTGGCGTTGAGATTATCTCGGACTAATGTTCACTGTGTTTTGCAATGTGAAGGCTTACACCCATACTATCTTCAAATAGTACCGCCACAGCACATGTAATATCTTTGACCAATAAATATTTCAGGCCCAGTGGTCGAGTGGTAGCGTATCGCGCTTACACACCACAGGTCCGAGTTCTATTCCCGGGTTGGGCAGGGTCGAATCAACATTTTATCCCTACTGCAGTGGGGTCCGATAAATTAGTACCAAGCTTGCTTGGGGACTTGAACAGTGGGGATCTCGCTTCAGAATGACCACCTGATCGGGACATCACCTCAACGCCCAATGGTCATGTATACTGGGATGGGCAGAGTAGGCCCTCACCTTCAAGGGCTGTTGCGGAACTGAGTTTGAATTCGAATAAATATTTCAGATGATCCTCAATGTAGTGCCTCTTCGTCTCTTGTGCTTGCCATACTACTTTTCTATGACGTTTCCGACTGTGAGTTGCTTGAAAAATCTGAATCAGTGTGGTCCCCTACCTCCCCTTTAAAGTTTTCCCTAATAATTCTGCCCCCCTTGAATATACACACTGAAAATTTCTTCAGTGGAAATCGGAAGAACAGTCATTACATCTAAATTCCAGAAACAAATTTCTTAAAACAGAGATATTATGTTTTAGGGTCTTTTTTGAGAAGACAATCATCTCAAGGAGAAAGTTCATTAAACATATAATGTGTCATCTTATTGTCACTGTAGTTATCAACACAAAATGAAATATATATAAAAAAGGAAGGCAACATAGTCAAAAGATTTTACCTTATAGAACCCTTTTTTTAACTACTTGCCTGATTATCCAGAGTTATCTTGGGTTCGTATGTATTGCAGTTAATTATCATCCCCAGAAAACTCGGGCAAAGCAGAATTTGTCAGTACGATTTGTTTTATTACGGTTTTATACTGACCTGGAGAAAACGAAAGGAAATATTCAGCTTTGACTGGCAGTTTGCAAAGATTTGTTATTTGTTTCGCGGATCTTTTGGAGAGACAGGTCACGTGTTTTCCCTATTGTATAGTACACGTCGGCTTGTGGCGTCATGTATAAGGAAGAATAGTTCAGTTGAAAAAAGTAAAATAAATGACGATGATGCAAGATAGCGAAAGCAATGATTTTTCAGATAATGATTATGAAGAGGTGGACATTGAAAATAGTGGAAGTGATTCTTCTGTATGCGGCCTTACATTTTGTACGTTAAATCAGGAGGTTCACGATCACTTAAACAATTTAAATGGAACTAATGAAAAAATAATTTCAGAAAATCATCCTGACGAGTTCTTTTGTCACATCAGGAAAACCCAACATTGGTCCTTCACCACTCAGATTGGGGCTGCGGTAGCCAGGTGGTCAAGGTATCGGATCATGGCAGGCATATCATGAGCTCGAGCCCAGTGCCGCTAAGAGATGGTAGAGATGCACGTTAAATCAGTCGAGAGCTGAAATGTCCTGCCGTTGGTGTGGTGTGGTAGCTAGGAAAGGGGGTGCCAGCTCAGGTGTCGTCCACGTCACTTGACCATGGTTCAAAATTACGTAGTCCGTCTCCAAAAGCCCTCGTGTAGCTGAACAGTGCGACGTTAATTTTCACTCACTCACCACTCAGGTTAACTTCACGGCATTTTCCAGATGCTATTCATGTTACTGAAAAACAAATATCAAAATCATGTAGATAGTGTACTGTGTGCTTCCGTAAAAGAGATTCCAGAGGTAAGTCAGTAAGAAAAAAAGACCAGAAACCAGTATACAGAATGTCAGGCATAACTTTTTGTTGTCCCTTGTTTAAAAAACTATCATACCAAGACTAATATTTAACTTTTTTCCACTTTCCCGAGATAACTCGGGATAGTAAACTAATATTAAAACTAAATAGGCTTTTACTATCTGTAAAGAATTAAAAGTTAAACTTAAAACCTACATATATTTTGTTTTGTGTTTCGTTTTCTAGTATTTAATAATAATGTAGAAAAAAAAAATTGACGATTTTTTGCAATTTTTTCAAAAACTTTTGTAAAGGGAGCGGTTAATTATCCATTTTTCTGATGGTTGAGTCACGCACAAAAGAGGCAAAATCAACGTTTGTTCCAAACAAATGCAATGTTAGTTTTTCTGCTCATTGTAACATTGACTTAATGCGTAAAATTACTTCAAAGAAAGTGAAAATACTGTTATCGTGTAAAAGATTACCATTCTTTAGTAATTAAGAAAATGGAAATAATCTAATTTATAAAGGAACTCACAGTATTTATATTATACGGAAAAATCTTTCAGCAGTGCATTTTTACAGGCTCGAGAGGAAATGACAGAGGGAATAATTTGTTTTGATCTTGAAAGATGTTCTATGAGAGCCGTCATCACGTATGAAAGCAATCCCTGATCTCCCATTTCTTTGTGTCTTACCTAATAAAGAAGACGTGACACGCTTCGCGAATTCCCTATCAAAGAGAATGAATCGATGGTGATAACAGATTGATGTACTGAGCAAATGTTGTAAGGAAGCCATTTTGAAAAAAAAACATGCAAGTTGTTTCATTTAATTAAATTTTCATACTTGATGGAAAATGGAATCGCTGTTTTGTGCAATATAACTCATAATTTATTATTAATTCAATGAAAAATATTTAATTATTTTAGTAAGAAAATTTAATTAAATGGAAGTATGCTTCATCTTAATGTAAAACATTGACATTTATTTACTTAATTCATTCTTAAGATCTAAGTCAGGCATCACCAACCCTCGGCCCAATTGAAGTTTCTAATTGTCTGTATCATTTTAGACATTTGGACAAAAGACTGTTGAATCGAAAAAATCGTGTTTTGAACCCCCTCACCTGTTTCCTTGGAATTTTTTCCGAAAATTTTTTCTCCTTCATTTGACTTCCAAGTAAAAAGAAAATAAATATTTTGCCATCGGGAAGAAAAAAAATTTTTTTTGTCGATCAGGTTGACAATTACACTGCCGCGCTTCTTTGCTTACAGTGCTGTTCCTCCTTACTTAATCACTTTTTTGCATTTGAAATAAAAATTTTGAAAACTGGAGGAGCTTCTTCAATGGTTGGAAAAAATGTTGATGCTGTTATATTAATTTCAGATCATATAAAAGCTTTATTAAACAGTTCAAATTATTTTGAAATATTCATTTGTGTCATTATTTTTTGCACCTCGAGAATATATGTGTACAAGTGTTAAATATGTCTCATGTGATTAAAGTTGTTTTGTTAAGGTAATTAATATATAATTCAATTAAATACAATTCATTGAGGCATCGTCAATTTCAAGAATATCTCAGGAACTGGAATCTGAAAAGGGCGATCTCATTTATTACACCAAAATTTGGTGGTTATGTCGCGGAAACTGCTCCTTGCGATTTTTGAAATTAAGAGAAGAAATTGAAACTTTCATGAACAATAATGGTCATAATATAAGTGAAGTTTCGATGATCAATGGCTTCTAGATTTATGTTTTCTAATAATATATATAACAATGAAGCTGAATGAGCTAAACCAGAATTTACAAGGGGAAAGTAAGTTGGTTACTGATTGTTATCAAGATATAAAAGCCTTTGTACAAAAACTTCAGCTTATGAAAATCTGAAGTTCTTTCACACTTTTTTAAATCTCTCTACTCCCTGGGTTTGATAATCTGGGACTCAAAATAATAAAAAAGGAAAATATCAAGTTTCTTTTCATTCTATCTCTGCAAAGTTGGAATATTACTTACCAACAGTGCACCTTTAGCGCAAACATTTAAAAAAAAGGTTCTAGACGTATTTTGTCAAATAATCCCTCTAGACCTTTCTAGATTTTTCTTAAGGCAACTATTTCTGTCTACAAATTTGACAAAATTTTCCAAAAAAAAAAAACTTTCTCCATAATCACTTTACTTTTTTCAAAATTAATGTCAGGAGTATTGACTTCTTAGTATGTGGGAAGGCTCCTTTTCGGCCACATTAACCTTTCAGCTATGAAATTCAAATTTCCATAACAATAACTCAGAAAATGGGCAAGTTTTAGCTAGCCACAAAAAACAACAACAAATTGTGTATAAAACAATTTGATTAAATGTGTGGAGCTTTATTTCCTAAGAGTTTTTGAACTGTTTATACCAAAAATTCGATATTATTATATAACTGCTCTTTCAAGCATTATTTATTTTCTCAATATGATCCGAGAAAGTATTATATATATGATATATAATACTTTCCGTTTGATATTCATGATATAAAACCCTGTCACGATAAATTTACATCGGCAGAAACTTGAAATTTGAAAGGATTTAGTAAAATTTTCTTTGCATTCTACCTGTCTTTTCAGAACATGCATAGGGATGAGGAAGAGCAACATACATAATTCATTCCTGCATCTCATGTTACCAAATACGATGGCACAAGAGTTACATTCAATGATGTCATATTCCAGTCGCATACATTTATTTATCAACGAAGAAATTTAAAACCATGTACTTGAATTTATAGTCAATGAAACGTGATTGCTCGACGGCAAAATATTTCAAAGTGTCCATTAAATTTCGTTTTTATGAAGTATCTCTTATAGCTTGCATTTTCAAAATATGGGAACCCCTTATAATTTATTTAATGATAACATCACAAATTATGAAGACAATTTATACTTAAGATATAAATAGCAGTAAATAGTAGTAAAATGTAGAGATAAACTTTCATTTAAATCATATATTGTTTTTATTTTTATACATTTAATTAACATATAACTACAAGGTTAGTTTGCTATAAAAGCTGATTTTATCTATTAATTATTTTCAAGCCTTTTTTTTCAAAGGGCCTGCGGAATGATAATTAACATCGCACATCTAGCACATTACCCGGAAGCTGGTATCACTTTTTAGTGCGGCCCCATATAGGTGGAATACTTATCACTACAGTGTAATTTTGACGACAAGTTTCCTCACCAGAGGAATATATGCCTAATATTCCTTTCTATACAAGACTATTGGGTACAGAGCTTGTTACTTTGAACTGTCAAGTGACGAGAATGATACCTGAGCTAAGTGGAGACTGTTACGCAATATTCACCGAGACTATTGCTGATATTTCTGATGACTGCAACAATGTCGACCCAGGTGATGCATGACAACATACATTGTAGCTATAAGGGTTGCACGGTTTTGATACCTTTTACCGGTTCATGTGGCTACCAGCTTAATCTTATCAATAAAAAACCAATTAAGATCACTTACGCTGGCCAAGGAAAAACTTTTACTTAATTCCAAATTTTGTCATAATTTTAAAATTTTCAAATTATAGTTTTTGATTAAAGAAATGGAACTTTTCAAACATTGTTACTAATTACTACATAAATAATTAATAAAAATTTGTGTAAATCACACAAAATAAATGATATTGTTTCTTATCCTTGAAAAATCTGGCATATGTCAGATCAGCTGCAGAAGGTTGTTGACCACCAAAAAATCTATATAAATAAGGGGATCGGATGTTAAGTCCTTCTTAGAAAGCTCGAAGCATCTCAGAGTGTGATTCGGTGAGGCTGGATGGTTACAGAATTTCCTACAAGAGTGTTGGATTTCTCTGCTACTTTCAAAGAAAATACATTTCAAGAGGTCACATATTAGTCTTGCCAGAGCAATCTGGGAGCCATTGTCATATTTGATTTCCAGCATTGATGAGTATGTGGGATGCGCATGTATTTATTAAGTATGAAATGGAGCAAAGTTCAATATATTGCCCATAACCTCATTTAGACGACGTATTTTGGCATACTTTGTCTTTCGTGTGAATGGTACATCCTTTTCTCTTTTTAACGCATATTTCAGTTTGAAAAAAAATTTGCAATTTTTTTGTATAGGTAATTAATTAAGTGAGACCATTGAAATTCGTGTGGATTAAGTATGAGTTCCACCGTAGAGCCACAACACGGCAAGCAGTCGCCAATATCAATAGTGTGTTCGGCATTCAAGTGGCTACAAACGCAGTGTAGCCCGTTGGTATAAGAAATTTCGTTCGGGAGATTTCAACCTAATGAAACACGTGGTCGAACTACACTTAGGGCAGCGTTTCTCAAACTGTGGGGCGCGACTCCCTAGGGGGGCGTGATAACCCTACGAGGGGGGAGCGAGCATATCGAAAAGTCGAAAACAAAAGATTAAAAAAAATTACAAATTTACTGAAAGGAAGCAAAACAAAATACATTCTGACATAGTGAAAATAAAATACACATTTACTTTAATATAATATAAATGTATCTGTACTCTGCACAATGTATTTGATAATTAATTTTTCAATACTAAGTTAAGAAAAAGATTAATAGTTACTAGTGACTCCCATGGGCTTGTCATTTTCAAAATTATACACAAAATTTATCTTGGCAATTTGTACACTTTATGATTAAAATCGTATTGTAGCTTTAGCGTTTAAGTATATTATTGTTGCATTCACACAATATATTGATTGCATGGAAGGGGGCGCGAGGAAAATTATGATTGAAAATTGGGTCGCAAACATTGAAAGTTTGAGAAGCACTGACTTAGGGGGATAATGACGTCTTGAAAGCCTCTGTGGAAGCGAATTTCAGCCAAAGTTCACGTGAATTATCATTAATGTTCAATGTATCAACGCCAACAATCTTGACTCATTTGGTGCAAATCGGTAAAGTGAAAAAGTTGGACAAGTGGATATCGCATGAATTGACTGATGCTCAGAAAAATAAAGACTCGACGCATGTTTTTCTCTTCTTTCTCGCAACAAAGCCGAACCATTTCTCGATCAATTTGTTACGTGCGATAAAAAATGGATCATGTACGATAATCGTAAGCATTCATCGCAATGGTTGGACAAAGATGAACCACCAAAGCACTATCCGAAACGAGACATCCACCAGAAGAAGCTCATGGTCACTATTTGATGATCTGGCTCAAGCGTCATCCTCCACAGCTTTATGGAACCTGACTAATAGATCACGGTGGATGTCTACTGTTATCAACTAGACGAAATGATGAGAAATCTTGCAATTAATCTGCCAAACTTAATTAATCGGATGACTCACACTCTCTTGCACGACAACGCTCGACCACATGCCGCAATAATGACCGTCTTAAAGATACAAGAGTTGGAGTTAGAAACCCTCCATCATCCACCGTACTCACCAGACCTTTCCCCCACTGACTATGATTTCTCTTCAACATTTAAACAACTTTTTATCTGGAAAAAATTCAATTCCGCACAGGCTGTCAAAAAGTCGTTTCAAGAGCTCATCGACTCCCTTGATCCAGGCTTCTACAGCAAAGAAATAAATGAGTTACCTCTGAGAAGGCAAAAATATATCAATAATAACGGTGCATAATTTGATTAAAAATAAAAAATTCTTAATGAAAAAATCGAATACAATTAAGTGCATTTTTTGCTCCATTTCATACTTGACAACCTAATAGTTTAGATCTTGTATTAGAGTATAGTTGTTGATAAGTGTGCGAAGTGACAGTAGCTGTTTCAATCTCACCTCCCTCTTTGGTCAGTCTGTCAGCTATCTTATTACCTTTAATGTAAGCATGTGATAATATTCATTGGGTGTGTGGAGGTGGAGATCGGATGGTTCTGAGAGATCTTCCTCAGTTTGATCAGAAAAGAAACGCTGGTTTCATCGTTTGAGGAGATTGGAAATCCTTGGCGGGTTTAATAGAAAAGCAAATACTTTTAGATATATTAACCATTCTTGTGTGTACCTGTGGACGATTTCCTTTACATTTGAAGAGAGCAAAGTGTTATTCCAATAAAAAAAATGGGCCAAGAAGCAAGCTCCCTTAAGAGTTATAGACCTATAGTTCGAACCAATAAGACTTGTAAACTATAATGAAAAATATATTTATTAAGATTAAACGTTTTATAATTTTATTGATATTAAAATTGCGCAGTTTCTCTCTCTCAAAAAATGCAGCTGAAAAAACCCTCTGTTCCTTAACTTTTTAAGGCATGCGTATTATGTAACTAATTGTTACAGATGTATAAGCGCAATCTGACCATAAGGTAAAAGGTATAAAAATTAAGAATTAGTTCAACAAATAGGAGGTTATAAACAAAGAAAAAATCATTAGAGAACGACGCCATAATGTTCGAGAAACATTAAGTTCCGCAGTAAAAAGGAAAAATCGCTTAAGGTATCCGACTACGTTCGGAACCGTGACTTTGCAAAAAGCGTATAAATGGATAATATTTATGATATTTAGTGTCACTTAGATTAGAAAATGCATATAAAATTGTTTTAATAATATTGTTATAATGAAAAATTATTTAAGTACACTATTTTGACAAAAAATGAACATAGAATGACCCATTTTCAAAATATTCTCCTTTTGTGAAAAATGCTTCTATTATATAATAATATTTTGCCTGTATGTAGTTCAGACCTCTGTACAGAAGCTGAACTAGAATTTTGAAATATATAACGTAGAAGTGGGTTTATTCATGTTTTACGACAACAGAGGGGAGAAATTTTAAGAAAAAACGCCGATAATTATTTCAATGGGTTGTAACTCTGAAAATAATGTGAATTTTTCACAAATTATAGTTGAGCCTCTGTACAGGGGTTTGCGCTATATAGAGGCAAAATATCATTATGATAGAAGCATTTTTCATAAAAGGAGGACATTTGAATAAAAGTTATTCTAAGTTAATTTTTTGCCGAAATATTGTATTTAAATAAAAAAAAAAAAATGTCAAAATGTTCTTAAAACAATTTCATACATGTATTCTAATCTAAGTGACACTAAATATCATGAAAACTATTCATTTATGCGCCTTTTTAAAATCATGGTTCCGAACGTAGTCAGATACCTTAAATACTTCTAGGACATAAATCCCTTATTTACTTAGAAGCTGTTCTGAGAGTAAATATTACAAGAATTGTTTTTAAGTGAGCTGATACATTTATGCATGCTTTAATCTTTTATTGCATAACAATTTAATTTGTGCTCCTAAGGTATTTTTCAATAGAACAGGTAATTAAGCATTTAAAAATAGCTTCAAGGAATTTAAAAAAAGCAATAAAGTAATAATAAATTAATGCATACAACTTCTATTTTATAATCAATTGTAACTAATGAGTTTCTTTTCATTAGCAAAAATACAGACAATTGACTTAGTTGATCATATTTCCACACTATTGAAGTAATTTTTATAGGTTTTGATACACAGGGCGAAATATTTAAAAATAATTACAAAAGTAAAGCTTTTAAGAAATGATCATGATAATCATAAAGAGTTTTTGAAATAAAATATTTTGAAACTTGTGAAATCTAAACAAAGATGTTAATTTACGTGATGTACATTTTGGTAAACTTCATGCCATTCAAAATGTTTCAAAAAGTTACTAAATATTACTTAATATTTGACTACATTTGGGAAAATTAAATTTTAATCTTAATATAAAATTTAATTAAAGAAATATTCTTTTTAATGTATGAGTGCATTCATGCTGAAAATTAGCTTTTTTTAAACTATGTAACAGGTATTTTATTTTTTTCGATACTAAATTTCCCATATTTCTTATTTCTTTATTCACTATTACTAATCACGACACAAAAAATATCTCGAAAAAATATTAATACAAACGTTTTTAAAAATATTTGAAAAGCATTTATTTTCATTCAAAGGAAGTTTAAATAAGGATTTCTAAAATTAATCTATTCATGTTTTGAAACTCCTTCCTTAAACTTTGAATGTAAAATCGGGAAATGAATTCTTATAATTACTGATACAGCTTCTATTGTTTATTTATCATTTATTTACTTAAATGATGCCAAAAAATGTTTCATTGTTCGAAAAAAAAAAATAAATCAACTTTAAATATTACATATTTCGCCTTCCACCAAAGGTATTTTGTTGGTAATAAATGCATACTTAATTTTTGAGTTATATTTTCTTTTGGAATTCTTCAAGTATATATATAATTATTATTAAAAAAGTGTGTCAATCATTTGAAAACTGTTTCGTTTGACACAAGATTTGTACATTTCTTTCTAATATGTAATGGAAATAAATTTTTTCCTTTAATTTAGCAGGTCTCAAAACACATTTTTTATAAAGGGCTCTAAGAAACAGATCTGAGAGGGAAAAATAATTTAAAAACATTACCTCTAATACTTACAGATATAAAAAGCATAACCATAAATCTTATAGTGTAAATCGTATTGTGTCCAGTTTTCTCCATCGGATGTGTTTGCCCTTACATATATAAAACATTTCTATTACGTCTATCAAGAATTTTTTAAAAAATTGAAGAAATATCTTTGATTTCAGCACTAAATCCCCTTACTTTTGATCTTCTACAGTTTAGAAAGAGTATGAAGGTGATATAAGAACAAATATTTCACTCTATCTGGAAATATTTTCTTCGAAGATTATCTCTGAAAGAAAAGCCCCTTTCAGATTACAGAATAAATGCCTTGATACGATTTTCTCAACAAAGTACTTTATATTTTCTCTAATAACAAGAAATAAAACTGAAGCATAGATCTCTTTAGGGAAGAAGAAAAGATCGCCGAAAAGGAGAGCGTTGCTTGTATAAATAAACTTTTGACATTTCTTCGGACGTTGGATTTGTAATGATGTCATGTTCGGTAATCTAACGGTCCTTAAATTTTACGTACTGTTATTACATCTTTCGTTAGAAGAAAGAAGGACAAAAATACTCAAAACTATTGTAGTTTAAGGTTACATTTGGAACGGTGATTTTCGAAAAGCGTATAAACGAATAATTTTTTAAAATATTTAGTGTCATTTATATTGTGATTGTGTCGGCTGGGTGGCGTGGTTGGTTTGCGTGTTGTTGCGGGTTCGACCCCGGTCGAAGTCGATGGATTTTCATGATGCAGAAAATCAACAGCGGCCATGTCGTACGATTATACGAGGCATGTAAAAATCCCTATGGGGTGCTATAGGCAAAATTAAATCCTGGTACATCGTCAGGGCTCGGGAATCTCCTTCTAGGGAGGAAACTGGACGTCAAAATTACCTGCGGCGATTGGTATTCACCAATATGGCCCCATACTAAAAAAGATTCCAGCTTTCGGTGATGTACTAAGTAGATTGATGAACTCTGTAATTCATGTTCTTAATCTGCCATTTGAAATGAAAAAAAAAGTATTATGATTGTTTTAAAAATATTATTACATATAAAAAATGCATTTAAATGCAATATTTTGTCAAAAAATGAACATAGAGTTGTGTATTTTCAAAACATTCTCCTTTTATGAAAAAGGCTTTTAAAATAATAATATTTTGCTTATATATTTTTAACACTTCTCAGAGAGTCTGAACTATGATTTTTGAAAAATTCACATTATTTGTAAAGTTACTACCAATTAAAATAATTATAGGTGTTCTTCTGTTAAATTTTTCCACTCTTATGGATTAAAATATGGATAAATACTAGATACATATTTTAAAAATCGTAGTTCAGGCTCTATACAGAGGTCTGAGCTATGCATGGACAAAATATTACCATTATAGATGGGTTTTTCATAAAAGGAGAATGTTTTGAAAATACGTAATTCTACATTCATTTTTGTCCTAAATATTACTCTTAAATAAATTTGTATTGTAATAAGATTCTCAAAACAGTTTAATACATGTATTCTTATCTAAGTGACACCAAATATTAAGAAAAATATTCATTTGTACTCTTTGCAAAGTCACGGTTCCGAACGTAGGTGGATACTTTAAGCGCTGGAACATATGAGTTTACTGAGGCCGCGGTAGCCTAGTGGTCATGGTAACGGACTCGTGGCTGGCGTGTCTTGAGTTTGAGCCCAGTACCACTAAAGACACCCCGTGTGAAGCACGTTAAATCTTTCGAGTGCTTGAAAGTCCTCCCATTGGTGTGATAGTTAGGAGAGGGGGTGCTAGCTCAGATGACCATGACTCGTCACTTGAGCATGGTTCAAAAATTACGAGGTCTGTTGCCAAAAGCTCTCCTGTAGCTGAACGGTGCGACGTTAAGATTCCCTTACTCACTCACTCTGTAGGAGTTGTGATGGGGCTTTACGCGACTTTCAACTAATAATCCTCTTGGGGAATCTTTGGGCCAGCAATCGCGTTTATTTCATATTTTCTAAGAACTCCTCAACATTTTCCGATCCAGAAATTAAAAGTTCAGACAAAACCCTCAATCCAGATACGACTCCTATCTCGGGGTTTGGGAAATTAAGATGCCCTTGGGACAATCCCGTTGAGCGAAACTGTGAGGATCTTACCCCTGGAGTCGCTTCCGCATCATCTTGTCGACCTAAAGCTGTAGGAGGGAAAGATGGATGACCAAAACTATAACCATGATAAATATAATTTATTATTACCAAAGATAATATTCCAGAACAAGTAATGTATAAAGGGAACCCTTGGAGTGATATAAAGAGAGCGACAGTCTTATATGAATAAGCGTACAAAATTCGATAAGTTTAACTTTAATTAATTTTATCAATAATTCTAAATTCACTGATTTATTCTAGTAGTTAAAATCCGTCATTTAGTCACGTGGGGGTAATTCTAATTCTTACCGCAGTAACACTGCTTTCACAACGGCTCCACTCCTTCTGTGAACTACGATTATTAAACTCTAACTTCATATACACTACCTAATCTGCTTCTCATTCCTTCTTCTTGAGAGGGATAGCTGTGAAATAAACGCAATTGCTGGTCCATAGATTCCCAATAGGATTAGTAGTTAAAAGTCGGGTAAAGCCCCGTCACAGAGTCTACTACTTCAAAAGTGTTATTTCTAGAGCTATGTTTATGATTTCATTCCGACCTTGTAAATTATCAACTGTTTTTTTTTTTAATTTAAATAAAATATTTGTACATTCATAAATATCTTTATTTTTTATTATTGCGCATAAAACAAGGCTTTCTTTTTAGATAACATGATTATAAGATTCTCATCAGATGTCCATTCATAAATACTTTTCAAATCGACAAATTTATATATATATATATATATATATATATATATATATATATTAAATATATATATATATATATAATAAATATATATATATATATATATATTAAATATATATATATATATATATTAAAATATATATATTTTAAAATATATATATATATAAATATATATATATATATATATATATTAAATATTAGGCACAGTAGTACAGTAACAAACTCCTGGCCTTAGGAACCAAGATTGCAGGTTTAAAAAAGTTTTAGGGCTAGCCAACCTTCACCTGTAATTTGTCTATACAATGTGCCAAGGGGAAAGGAAAGAAAAATATTAGGAGAGAGAAATTTAAATATTACAAATAGAATCACACACACACACTATACTAATAAAATAAAACGATAGAATTATAGCTTACTAGTATTCACAGTATAAATTTAAAGTCGATGCAAAAGGTAAATAGTAAGACTTACTTCGTGAGTATATCAACTGGTTATGTTTATATATGTTTATTATTATATATTATTATTATTATATATGTTTCCCGCCAAATACAACAAAAGAATATATATATATATAAGGAATATTTTAAAAAAAGCTTTTAAAATATTTGGTGATTGTTTCCCGGATGAAACGTTTCTCGGTTAATCCACTCCCACATAATGCAAAGTCTCCAGTAAAAATAAGTAAACAATACAACTGATAGCTTCTACATCTCGCCAATGAGAGAACTTTTAGCCCAGACATATTTCACGTGTGCCTGCTTCTCTACACGGTGGGTCTTCAGTGGCACTAAGCTCGAACTCGTGACACGCCAGCTACTAGGGAACCACCGACACCATCTGGTATTTTAATTAATCACAAATTTAAAACTCTGGTTTAATATTGTAAACTTTTAATAGAAGTTTCTTTGTGATTGTATATTTATGTATGTCAGGAATGGCGAACCAGTGGCATGCATGCCATTAATGGCACGCGACATAATATTTTGAGCATGCCAGTGAACAAAATGGTTTGCATTTTATTTTAAAATAATAAAATTCCCTATGAAGTATTACGAACAAACGCGAGTGATCGGTCCCGGGGCGGTGATGAGCACCTTCGTTTGCAATTGTCTTGCGTTAGTTACATCATGGACTATA
Source organism: Trichonephila inaurata madagascariensis (assembly GCA_019973955.1). Taxonomy (NCBI): domain Eukaryota; kingdom Metazoa; phylum Arthropoda; class Arachnida; order Araneae; family Nephilidae; genus Trichonephila; species Trichonephila inaurata. The sequence continues at coordinate 482 of BMAV01020715.1, read as the reverse complement.
GTTGCTTATGTTGCAAAATTTGTCTACGTATAGCATAGTAAATTTCGTTGACACGACTGTATTCTAAAGTTTATTTGTGTTATATTTACGATTTTTAACTTATTTAATATGGCATTTTCAGCAAAAGAACAAAAAATGCAAGATAGTAAGTGTAACATAGAATTTCAAACTTGGTGAATCTAGAAATATGATATTATTAGAAATGGTGTCAAAGCGATGTGTGTTTTTATGTTCTTTAACAGCGATATGCAGAACATCGTCTGTAAAACGGGATTCTGAAGCAAACCACAAATCCTCTAGTCAAAAAAGTGAACTACAGCAAAAATAATGAACTGCTTAGAAACCATTTGGCAGATGATTCCAATTTAGCATGCATTCTACTAAAAGTAAAATCTTACAATCCTAATGTAAATTATTTGTCATCCAATCTGCAACAACAATAGTCACACTAATGTTACTTTAAAGTGAATTACACGTATAAT
>BMAV01020712.1:0-240343 GCA_019973955.1 Trichonephila inaurata madagascariensis | reverse complement strand
AAAGTAGACCGATTATTTAAGTCAGATTGCAAACTAGATCACTTATCAAAATATACAATTATCAGCCTAACCGCTTATATTATAATTTCGTTTAGAATATAACCCTCCTACCTTGGTTGGACTCGTCGATTCTGATACTTGTGGTAGATAGATTACTGTGTACAATTGCTCCCCCTTTATAAATATTATTATCGAGGGTGGACGTTTCGTTTTTCTTGTGAGTGGGCCCGCTAAACCCTTGTTCCAATTTGTTCCACACTGCCATAAGATTGCCATCCTCCCCCACTAAACTTTCTATCCTTTTAAAGGATATCTTATTTGTTGTTCTTCATTTTTCCTTTTGGGAATTGGGGAAAAGTTTTGCCATTAATCGGGGCCTCAAAAGAACGTAGGAGTTATGTTAGAAGAAGAACCGAGAGTTACAAACTGTTTAATAATTTTTTAAAAAATTAAATGTTTCAAATTACTCTTTTTATTTTGTACCTAACTTAACGAACTGAACCTGAAAAAAGTTTATTAACAAAAAAAACCTAAATTTGCCTTATCTTATTTTAAAATTTTCTTCATTAAAAAAAGGGTTTTTTTTGGTAAAAATTCCCATAATAAGCCTATAAGTTTTTTTTTTTTTTACTTTCTATATTTGTTTGGGAAATGTTAAAAACGGCACTCGTAATTTTTTTTATCAAATCGTGGTACTCTTCTGAAAAAGGGCCCCCCCTTGTTTTGAAGCCTGTGAGTAAAAAAAGCGAAGACCCCCCCCAGAGTCACCCCCAGTGCTAAAATAGAGTCCCCCCCCCATAGCTGTCCAGTTCAAATGATTCCCCCTTTTACCGGTCATTCTAAAAATTTAAGCAAAAATAACAGTCAGCTGATCTCAAAGGGCACTTGACCGTTTCCCTTTAAAGGATGTTTGGGGGTGGTTTCTTTCGAGTTCTAGAGTTAATTTATTTTTAAACCCCCCACCCTTTTCATGAAAAAAAAACAGAATTGTGTTTTGAAGTGATTAAAATCATTATTCGTGTAGCAAAATATTCTTTTTCTAAAAATAGTATTATTAATGTGTATTTAAAAGTTTATGAGGTAATTTTATTCTAAAGTAACGTTTTAAAATTTTGTACTGTTTTACACATGGCGCCATCTGCAGATTTTTAATAAACTTGCCCAAAAATGGCGTCAGAAAATTCTGGAAGCAAGGATATATGTATTTTTCGTAATTTTAAAAAATTTTTTAGACTATTTTAACCCCCTTCAAGGCGGATTTATATGAGTAATTTACGTTCTCAACAAAAAAATTTTACGCCGAATAATGTGATTTCATTGTGCAAAATACCTTAACCATGTCAGGGATTTGGCAACCCCAAAAGATCGATCCCAAACCCTGGGGGATGAGATAAATAAGGAATTTCCTGTCCTATTTAAAACTCAGGCAATAGATTACACTCATGGCCTATACGCACCTGTAAAGCCTAATAACGGGCTGCTCCCTCTCCCGAAATTTGCTGTAAACAAGAAAAGTCTTTTTCTGTGTTCTGGACAAAAAAGAATATATCATTTGAAAAGAAATCCAATTCTTTTCTTATTTAAATTAATAAAAAAAAAAATTGGGGCTGTTGAAATAATTCATTGATTTGGGATTTGTTTTTCGTTAAATAGGGAGTTTTTATTCGGGGAAAGAGAAAAATTCGTCAAATAACGAAATTCGTTAAATAGGTGTTCGGTAAATCGGGGTCCGACTGTATTTTAATAATAATAAAGAAGCCATCGCGCTCTCTCCAGTAACATTAAATTCAAGTCCCCCATCCAATTTAGTGGTTAGCGACGCTGACTACCGTCCCGTAGGGTTTGGGTTAGAATCCCGGAGAAGGCATGGTTGTTTGTAAATGTATAGTGCCTTTGCGGCATGGGAGTACTCTAAATAGCCGTCGAGCCGCAAATCCTCGTGTGAGGTTGGTGGAAAAGGAAGAGAGGTTGGGGGCCCCTGACCACCCCCAGGGGACCCACACTTCTCTTTCAAAATTGGGGTGGAATCGAGCAAAATCGTTCTGTCAACTACATGGTGCTCAAAGGCTAACGACAGGCATAAAAATCTAACCCTTCGCCACGATGAATTTCGTGGGCCTTGATCTGGCATCGTCAGACAGGTGGCATTAGTAACAACATTATATTCATTAATAACACGCCTTAAAAAATAGCAAATTGAGCTGTATGGGCATCAGTATTTTCATTCATTCCCAAAAGAATGAAATTTAAATGTATAAAATTTACTTTTCAAATCCTTTTTTACAGATATCTTAAGGTATCCGACTACGTTATTTTAAAAAAGCGCATAAATGGATAATTTTCATGATATTTAGTGTCACTTAGATTATAATACATTTATAAAATTGTTTCAAGGACATTTTGACAAAAACAAATTATTTAAATACAATATTTCGGCAAAAAATTAACTTAGAATAATCTTTTTTTTTCAAAATGTTCTCCTTTTGTGAAAAATGCTTCTATTATAGGCTCAATTAGAGGGCTCAGAGGCTAGTTCAGAGGCTCAATTAGAAGTTTTGAAATATATAACTTACAAGTGGGTTTATCCATGTTTTATGACAACAGAGGGGAGAAATTTTAAGAAAAAAACACCGATCATCACTTCAAATGGCTGTAACTCTGAAAATAATGTGAATTTTTCAAAAATCGTAGTTGAGCCTCTGTACAGAGGTCTGAGCTATCTACAGGCAAAATATTATTATAATAGAAGCATTTTTCACAAAAGGAGAACATTTTGAAAAAAGATTATTCTAAGTTAATTTTTTGCCAAAATATTGTATTTAAATAAATTTTTTTGTCAAAATGTCCTTAAAACAATTTTATGCATGTATTCAAATCTGAGTGACACTAAATATCATGAAAATTATCCATTTATGCTCCTTTTTAAAATCACAATTCCGAACGTAGTCGGATACCTTAAATTCGTCAATTCTTGATTGATTTTGATGAGACAAATTGATTTTAGAAATATCGCTTTTGTTATCCGATCATATTGTATGTGATACGCTTCCTAAGCACTCTACGATAAATTCGCCCTTAAAAAACAGTTTCAAATTTTTTTTATTGATTAAATTAATGTGTGTATGTATGTGACTACGTAATTAACCTTCACGGCAGACTCTAAGTTGTGATGTTATTAAAAAAATGTTGAGATATAAGGGCTTTTTTTAGTACTGTTATTTTATCTTTACGACATATACTATGGTACCCATCGAATTTGGAAACATGCTTATGCACAGTCATGAGCATCATTAAAGGGGAGCATGATTCTAGGGAGCCCAGAGCCTGACTGATGCCAAGTGCGAATTCATAAAACATTAAAGGCAAAACCTGGCTTTTACAGGGGAAACCTTTTGACCGGCTCATGCGTTTTCCACTAAAATCTCCTCTTGGGTTCTTTGGGGCCGAAAAAGGCAAATTCTTTCCAACTAAATCCAGAAGCGAAACGTGAACATGCAAATTAGAAACCTTTTAAATAGCAGAAGTTTAACGTAAGCGTATGACCTATTGAGAAGTGATTATGCTAGTCTGGTTTAAGCGCGTGAACTGAAGGAAGAGAAGAAAGCCGTCATTGAGTGTGAAGCTATCCGCGACAGAACGATCAAGTCAGGGTGGATACAATTCCACGCGAGATAAAAAGTATTTAGGATCCGAGAAGATTACGGTTCAACAAGAGATTAAAGTAGGATAATTCCAGTATCCATTAGTAACTGTGATATAAACAGAGATTAGGAATAGAAGGAAAATTAAATATAGTGGTTAAGATCGTGCTTATTTGGTAATACGTATTGTGTGTTTTCTCACCTCAGATCCGCTAAGTTATAATATAAATATTATCATTGTTAGTGTTTAAGTTAAGATCTTAATAAAGACATTTTAAGATCATGGTAACGCCTGGTTCTTCATTCAATCCCACACTCCTAGGTCACGAAGATAACATAGGAGTAAGGTATCCCCCACGAGTGAATACTTCACAACCTTAATATTCTCCGTTACGCCAATACTTATGTGAAGGTCTTTTCCTTTTAATGCCTCTTTAAAGACAAGTATGGGAACAGGTTGAATTCAGCAGTGTTCTTCACTATTCACCTCAAGAAAAAAAGTTGTCCTCTGTCCAGCTTTCATTAAATGATCTTCTTTTAGGATTTTTGTGTGTGTCACACTGTTGTTAAAATGTAGAAGTCATGCTGTGTGAAATTAAAACAAAAATTCAAGTTATTTATAGAGTAAAAACAAGGATAAGATTAATAATTGAAATAAATGATAATATTTATTTTCGTTAAAGAACTTCAAAATTATAAAAACCAAAATTCAATAACGAAGAACAAAAGTCTACTTAGTTCTCCTTAAAATATTTTTTTTTCTAATGGGCTGCATATTAGCAATTAAGCCTTTGCAGACACGGCAAGTCTTCAAATTTGAAAGCCATTTCAATAGTGGCACCATCTAGTGGCGGCTCTCGCTACCAAATTTGAACGATTGAATTTATTTAATTCAATCTCTCGTCAGAAGCTAAATATTGCCATGATTTAATTTTTCCAGGAGTACCAGAGCCAAAATGATACTCAAGGAATCTTTTATATGTTACATAATCATTCTGCATGCGTGCCGACGATTTTCACATCCAGAAAATCTATAGACTCCAGCCCGGATCGAACACGCAACCTCGAAGCGGCACGCTACCTCGAAGCCACCGTGCCGCGACTTCTCCTTAAAAGAAAACTATGTAAAACTGATACTTTTTTATCGTTTTGTTTTCTTCAATGAATTTACAGAAACACTTGCAACTCTGCCTTGCTATATAAATGTAGGAAAACCAACCACCCAGAAATATAACACAGAATTTTTTCTGATGTTTTAGTAAATTAATTTTATTATTCGTCTCTAGTCTCACAGTTGAAACTGAACTAGTCGTATGGTTTAAGACCTGTCCGTCCGACAGATTGGCCGGTTATGAGGACGTATCAAGTGTAATGATTTCACTCAGCTCTTGGTTAACTATTTATTTCAATATGAAATTCATCAAAAAAAATTAAATGGTATATTCTTTTACAGTTCAATATCAAAAGGATCTGTAACGATTTCGAGTCTCTTTCGCACTCTCTTCCGTTCCCCGATTTTTCAAGCCAGGAGACCGCTGAACTTCGCGGGCTGGTCCGTAATCACTTCGAGTCTCTTTCGTACTCTCTCCCGTTCCCTGATCTTCCAAGCCAGGAGACCGCTGTACTTCGCGGGCTCGTTATCGCTTTTCCTATCGCTCAAGGGACGTCCGAACGGCTCCCTTCAAAAATCCAGTCTTTTTCCTTTTCCGGACTCTCTCGCCCTCTTTATATCATCTCTCTTTCTCTCGTCATCCACCTCTCATCTCTTCGTCGGCCTCAATCCCTCTCGTTCTTCTGCCGCCTTCCGGTCTCGGCTCCGTTGATCTCTTACCCTTCTGCCGCGCCAAATCGTTCTCATTTCCTGTTCGCTAGTCTCAAAGAAGTGCCGAGGCTGGGTGCACCTTTGTTCGTTCACAGACGCGCCGTCGTCAACGAGTTGTGGGAAATGAATACACAATGTTAAGGCGCCTCTTTTTGACAGTCCGGTCAGCTGGGAAAAAAGGTGCCGAAACTCGACCACCCAGTTACGAAATTCCTTCCCAGCAATTAGGGAAATGCCTGGAATTTTCTCAACTTCTGTCGGAGAGGGGCAAAATATTCCATTTTCTGTAAACTTCCACGAACGAATAATTTTTCTTGTCGATTATATGGTAGACTTTTTAATAATTATGTTAGAACCACAAACAAATAATTTTTTCTTATGACATTTTATTTATTTATTTATTTTTTTTTTCATAATTCTCATTATACTAAGCAAAATCGAAACCTCGCCACTAATACTAATATGCAGATTTTGGCGTTTGACTCAAGTTTGCCTAATTTATTAAGAATTACTGTTTAAAAAGTCTATCTATTCCTAATCCTTTATTGGCAGTGGCTAATAGGTCTAGCCACATATTAAAAAACTTTTCTCCAAGCGGGTGTCGGATATTTAGTTTATCCGTATGCGTTAATTGAAGCAAAAACGCATAAAAATTAATACGGATGGCAGCACGATACCTTTTTTTGCATTTCATGTCCTCTGATGGGTAGTTAAAAACAGTTTTTCTCGGTTTAAATCTACAAATTGTATTTTGATTACTTTAAATAAAATTTATGATCTTTGAAAAAATCACGACATGTCTTAAGTATACTTTTCTCTCACCTGAATGAATTAAGCAAATTTGCAATTAAAAAAGGTTTTATTTAGGTTTTTGGAAAGCTTTTATATGTGGATAGAGGTTCTATCCACTGCCCACATAGAACAGAAAAATGACCTAGAAATTTTCGCTTTTCGTCCACTCGAGAGAGAGCACTTAGAATTATGTGAGAATGTTGGGGGTCGAAAATATAAACAAACTTTGTTTACAATATGTAGTACAAGATTCTCGGGTTCGAAAATCTTTCATTACAGCTTTTCTGATCGGAGAAAATGTTTGCATGTTATAGAGTTTCACCGTAAATAGCTCATCAAATTTGTGAAGTAACTATAATTTAAATCCTCAAAAATATTATTTTATTTCTAACTTTTTATACTAAAATTAAATAAAATATGACATGTGGATATATACCAATTTCAATGTATATTCTAAGTATTCTATCTATATTCTAAGTATTCTATATATATTCTAAGTATTCTATATACATTTTAAGTAAGTATTTATGTTGTACAATTCTTCTATTATTATTTAGTTACACTTATATTTTATATTTAATTGTTATTGAAATAGTTATCAGCATAAATGTTAATTTTTCATAAAAAGTTTATTGTAGTATGATTAATTATTTCTCTGTCCTGAAAAGTAAGTTAAATGTCCTAAGTGCGCAGTGGCTATAACGTCTAGCCACCATCCAGGAAAAAAAACCCTCTATCAGCTTTTTTTTTTGGTGTACTAAATAACGTTTATAGAGGATGAAAACATACATTTATCAAGTACTTTATCACAGAAAAGTGTATTTTAACTGTGTGTGTGCCCGTTAAAGGGTTAAGAAGAATGACCCATTTGTGGAATTTACGATAAATGGAATATATATCTTTGATTTAAAACTCGCAACACACCACCCTCTTGTAGTCTATTAGTATCGTCGTCCATGCTTTTCACAGACGCTTGTGATCTTCCGTTTCGGTTGAGTTGCGAAAATTCGTGCAAATAACGAGATGTGTGAGATACATCGAGCGCCACATTCTCATTGTCATCTAATCGCTACAGTAAACATGCAACAATAAAAATTAATCACCGGGGTGGGATATTAATGTTTCTTTCGTTCCGAATTTGCTTCTTGGATTGCGGGTTTGTCAACCCTGCAACAGAAGTTCATGGACTTCTGTTTTAAAAACATGATTGATATAAATAAAATGATGTCCATACCAAATGCGACCGACAAATTCACAGCGGGGATAGTAAGCAGCATGGGGACGAGAAATCCCCTTAGAATAGGGGTACTCAACCTTTTCTTCTGCTGGGCCGCAGACATATGTTAGTTATTTCATGCAGGCTGCAACAAGGAGATAAATGGGGGAGGGGAAGGGGAGAGAAATGCTTTAAGACCAAGAAAGCATTGGAAATTTAAAATGTGGAAAATTGATCAAAATATTATAACTCCTTTATGCTTTTTTTAATTATTATTTTTTATATATTTTATTTTTGTCACTAACACTAAATTAGAAGCATTTAAGAATCACTCTTTTACAATTTCTGCATCAGTCAACGGTTTCATATGATTATCAATAATATAACAAACTTCAAAGGATATGTCTTTATTACCGCTGTGATATTACCACCGACAATTCACTTTGTTGCAGTTTCAAGGATTATTCAAGAAAAACTATTTATCACCTCTCGAAAGGGATCTTCGAGGAAAAGTGTCATTGAATGATTTCTGTGTATTGGTATTCTTTAAATACAGCACTTTCCTGACAAATCAAACAATTACTGATCCATGTTTGTTTTTCTCTACAAAATAGTCACCCCCAATCGTCTTGAAACGATATTTTCTTCGAATATTTTTCGCTTGCAAGATATAAAAGATAGTTAAAAATTAGTTAAAAATTAGTTTCACCCATAGAATTGTCGTTACTCCACTGTTGTCTGTTATCACTAACCGTGTTGTGAAAGTACCCAAGGAGCGAAGGGGTGATTGACCTGAGGAGGGGCGAGCGCTTGGTTTCTCTTCACTGGTGTGGCAACAGGGGGAGGAAAAGCGCTCTGAAGAGACAGAGAGAGAGAATTCATCTATACTCTGTTCCACCTCAAGTTGGCAGCGTTGGGAAAGGTAGGGAATGTAAGAATCCGCTTGAAAAAGTAGTTCCAACTAGTTTTGGAATTTAAATCAAAGCAAATGCACAGAAAATTGCTAAAAAGTATCATGTATTATAGAAATTGTGGGTTTAAATATATATTTTGTTAATCACATCTTAAAAGCATTTATTCTTTAATACCTGTGAACGAATACAGTTGAAAACAACAACTTGACTTTTGGCTGACAACAACAACATTTGGCTGAAAAAACCAGTTTTCAAGATTACATTCTTCCAAAGTATTCGCGCCCAATCAACGCCATTTGCTTTGCGACTTGATAGTTAATTAATCAATATTTTTAAACATTTTGAAATGCAAACCCTTAAATATCTCGATTAAATAAAAGAATTATACTATTATCAAAAAACCTCATACACAATTTTAAAAAACAAAGTTTTCAAGAGCATTTTTTTTTTTGCTCGCCAAATATGGAGAATTTTATTTGTTATAGTCACACTCTTTTCCTAGAGTAACCCCGTAGCGGCTGTGATTTGGTCACCGTACCCTTCCCAGCGCTGCCAACTTAAGGTGAAACGGAGTATAGATGCGTTTGGAGGGAGCAGACGGCTATGAGCGTGCGCGATAATATTTAACCTTTTTTATACATCCATGTAAATAATAAATGTTTTATTTAAATTGAGAAACACTCGTAGCCACATTCATTTATTTTGCATTCAGTTTATTGTGTAAATGAGTTGTGAATTTGAGTATTGAACAAACCGTAACCGTTCCAAATAGAAAAAAGAATATCAATTCGTACTCGTACGACACCGACAGCAAAAAGCAAAATTGATAGATTTGATTTCTTGAAAAAGAATTTCTCACCAAATTTTTAATACCATGTTCTTAAATAAGTCAATTTCTCAAAGAAATGGGCCATGGCAGGGCCACTTAAAAAGGCTCGGTGGGCCGCAGGTTGAGTATCACTGCCTTATAACATGGGGTCGTACACCACATTTAGTCGGAGTAATTCGCAAAAATAGTCATGAAGGGTGTAACGTAGAGTGGAATGTAAAGGGTCAAAAAGAGGTAAGAAATAGATTCAATGCATCACAGTTTGACCTCAGAAATGCAAACGGATTTATTTGAATGCATCCCACAATCCTTCGTCTGTCAGTGTCGGCAGGGCTATGACCTATGCGGCCCTCAACTTCGAACAATTCCTGTGGCAATCACTTGTCGTTGCACCAAATAACTTCCAAATAGTGAAGTGCATTTTCTATTTTGCGAACTTTTTCTCTTGTGATTCGATGCTTTTTCTCCCTATTTTTAAGATATTTCAGGATATTTCAAATTTTTCTCTCTTTTAACACATTTTTTGGTGTGTGATCAATGATTTGAAATAGTTTTAACAGGTGCCTAACTCACTTAGAACAATAAAATTGCCATAATTTTTAAAATAAAAAAAACTCAATTAAAATTGATAGATTTTACCAGTAATTAAATTTAGGGTCACATGTGGTTATGTATGCTTAAAATTACTGGTTATGAAATAGGCTTATAATTAGAAAAATTCATTAAAATTAATCATCGCAAATCCAGCGTACAGCGCGCACTTTTAACACAAAAAATAAGATCGAAACTTACGGGTGAGCGGTTATACGCCGGGTAGAAGAATGAGAGCTTTAAAAAAAATAAGTAAGCACAGAAAAAAAAATCAGACTTCTACATAATCGAAATACCGTTTATTTGAAGGAAATGAAATTCCTTATAAAGGGTTACAATTCTAATAAAAGTATACTATTTTTTCTAAAGCTTGGAACAATACCTCGAATAAATGACTTAAAAAAAGGAGCATTTCGTGCGTACATTTCAGGTTTCTTCGTAAAAAAGAGGGTGCGTGCTATACGGCGAATATACCTAAAAGTTAAAAGTTGCATCTTCTAAGTACGGATGCGCGTTATACGCCAGATTTTACGGTAATTTTATTATAAAATTATTTTTTAAAATTGAAAATGCAGTGTATTCCAGGACAATGTCTTTTTTTCCCTTGCAGTTCTTTTTTTATGGGTAAGATGTATGAAATAAATAGATATTAATTTACAAAAAAAAAGTGTGAATGATTACTTTTTAATAATATATAGTGTGTGTAAGAATTTAAAATTTGTTTTATGTGGTTTCTAAAATACATTAAAAGATGAATCTCTTAAAAACAAATTTTCCACTTAACGAACTTTTTTCAGAACTTAGCAACTTTGTTAAATAGAGGTCTGACTGTGTATCTAAGAAAAAAATTCAAGTTTTATATTATTTAATTATAACTGTGCATTAGTTTATTTATTTTGAATTAATATCATTCTATATTGTACAAATTTGCAATGTGTATTATGCATTTACAATTCTTATTTTTTATGTTATGTAATCTGTGTTTGACGGATCCAAAAATGAGAAATAATTATAATTTGAAAATGCCATAATTGTAAACATGTTACTACTGTTAATGTAAATCATTAAATTGTTTTGTTCGATATTTTGTACCCCGGTTCTTATTTCTTGTAAGAGGACACATTCTTCAAGAAAGGTTCATTGTTTAGGAATTTATAGCACAATTTTAAACGTTTTCTAACCAAACGACTTTGAAAATAAAAATATTCTTCCAAACGATATTGAAGAAAAACAGTTACTTTTTAAAGTACATTTCTCATTTTTTTAAACAACATTAAAACAAAAGAATGTAACTAAATATATTTTGTGAATAATATTTAATAACAGTCTCTAAAACTGAAATATTTAAAACAACATTTAAATTTTTTTCAATGTGTCTACATTTTTTTTCTTCATTTAAATTAATTCTACAAAATTTCTTGTCTTCTTCTTAACAATTTATATGACGCCTGCGTATTTGAGACAATGATTGCATCTTCAAAGATAAAAGTATAACCTTGGCATCAATGGCATAACTTTGCTATTACCTTATTTACTCGAAACTAAGCCGCCATCGATTCTAAGCCGTACCCCGAATTCTCTACTCGTTTTTGAGAAAACTAAAAAAATTGTGTTAAAGGTTCATCGACATCCGTTACTTAAATTTTTTTAAAAAATGAGAAGTATAAAGAGTTAATAATTAATTTATTTTCCACTGTTTTGTCTGACTGCCGTTGGCGTACTGTTTGGCGGTAGATTCTTCAAGAGTTGGCGACTTCCCGCATGTGCGGGGGTGGGAGTTGCTATTTTGGAGGGAAAGGACGTTGGCTTTGCAATCAAACGGTCGGCGAGGAAGACGGTCCCTTGTTTTTTTTTTGGGAGCGGTGGCGTTGAATTGTTTTGGACCAGAGGGAATGGAATTCCTCGGTGAGGGAGCGACCACATGGGGTGTTCTGGTGTAATAAGAAGAGATAGTCTCTTGGGACTGTGTTTAAGTTGATTGATTTGAGAAATGATGGACATTTGAGTTTAATCGGTATTTGATTGTAGTATTTAATCAATAATGATATATTTAATAAAGAATGATATATTTAACCAAGAATGATACATCCAATCAAGAAATTATGTTAATCAAGATTTTATTATGTGTGCATTGATTGATTTAAAAAGTAATTAAGAAAGAAATAAAAGTTTTGACAACCATTCTTAAAAAACGTTCGACAAAACGAATCCCTGTACAGTTTGAAAATAATTCGTCACTCCCATTGTCACTCCTGACTTTAGAATGGATGCCGGAGTTACTATTTTTCCACACGATGTCGTCTTCTGTGTTATCCAATACATTTGTTATGCAGTATTTTTTTCAAAGAATGCATAACAGAAGAATGTAAAAGAATTATTCAAGACTGTTGAACATTTACCAGCAAAAAATATATCATTTTGCTTACGCCATCGTCGTATACTTGTTTCATCCTTATCAAATTTTCAGTAATTGCAGCTCTGTTTCCTTTTCTTCTATATATAAAATCGTTTCCCTTTTTATACTTGCATCATAGTGAATTCGTCTTGAGGCTATTACCGATATCTCTAATGTTGAGGTGATTAACAGAAAGAGCGTATACAAAAAAAATTTCCTAAAGACCAACAGACTGAATACTGAAAATAAACAGCGGAATGGGATAAGTCATCGAATGCAAGTGGCCAGAATGGAGGGTTACACTTCTCCATCCAAGAAATGTTTTGCCTTCGATTCTAAGCCGTACCCAATTTTAAGCAGCATCAACACTGGAAAAATAGAGCGGCTTAGATTCGAGTGAATACGGTATTAGCTATTTTACAAAGCTGTCATTTTATCATCATTTCTTGTTGCATAAATTCATATTTTATATTTTAACATAATTTAAAAATTTTTTCTAAAATATTTTAGTGCCACTTTGTGTTACTTTGAAAAGATCTGCGGCAAATTTAAAAAAAAAAAATATTACTTTATATGAAATAACACGTAGTTCTTTAAAATTTTTTAAAAAAAATTTTTTTTGTTGAAAATTAAAAGGGGTGTCTCCTTTATACAAAAAAATGATACAATTTTTTAAAATACCAAATTTGCGTTATCACGGAATGAAAGGGTTATGGAGCTTAACTTTCAAATACTTCCTGCAATAGTTCTGGAAAACATTTTCTAGAAATATACTACTACTTTTGGACTTAATTTATAATACACTTCTGACTCTTCAAAATGCAGCACCGGTAAAGGCAAAAAAAATTTGGATCCGACTACGTTGGGAACCCGTGTTTTTAAAAAAGCCGCATAAAGGGATAATTTTCATGATATTTATTTCCTTAGATTATAATAAAAGTAAAAAAATGTTTTGGATTTTTTGACAAAAAAATTTAAATCTATTTCCAAAAAAATTAACAAAAACCCTTTTTTTCAAAATGTTTTTTTTTGTGAAAAATGCTTCTATTTTTAAAAATTTTTGCCCGTATATAGCCGGCCTCTGTACAGGGTCAACTATGATTTTTGAAAAAAATTTACATTATTTTCAGAGTTACAACCATTTGAAATAATTTTTTGGCATTTTTTTTTTTTTTTTAAAAATTTTTCCCCTGTGTTGTCGTAAAACATGGATAAACCCACTTCAAGTTTATATTTCTTTAGTTGACCTCTATACAGAGGTCGAGCATAGACAGGCAAAATATTTTTTAATAGAAGCATTTTTTAAAAAGGAAAAAATTTTGAAAATGGGGCATTCTATGTTCATTTTTGTCAAAATATTTATTAATATTTTTTATAATCTATTTTAAAAACCATTTTATATACATTTCCTAATCTATAAGTGACACTAAATATCATACATAGTATCCATTTATACGCTTTTGCAAAATCGCGGTTCCGAACGTAGTCGGATACCTTAAAACCGAATTTATTAGGGAGATAACTCGTAGTACAAAGATAAAAATGATTGAAATAACTACATTGTTCGACTTGCAAAACACGGAGAAATCAGTAATATGTGTAGTCCCCATAGCTGGTAATTATTAATGTGACATATATATATACCTTGCCATTGGAGAAAATGTTTTAAATAGGTTCTTAATTGCATGTTGGCAAATACATGTTGCTAAAATTCATCCGGAGGAGCAGCGGGTGGGGTATGATAAGCCATTCGTTTGCCAATCATCGATGGCCACAGATCAGAAGAACAGGTGAGCAAAGATAGGATGAAAAAGATAAACCCATCTATAGATGGACAATGAAGTATTATACAATGTATGTCATCTGCAGTCTCGCCATATCGTGTTAAAACTTGGCTGAAGACAGGCCTTGGACAAAATTCAAGCACGTTTTAAGATATAACGATGGGTTATTGAGTGTATTGGTGATACTTAATAGGGAAAACACGGTGAAGGAATCCAACGGCACTCCAAACCATAAAGCCAGGTAAAGGACTTGTACGACTCTTGCAAACATGTATTGTTATACAATCTCTCGGCACGGTGTCGCTAGATTTGAATATAATCGTCAAGATTCATCTGAAACAACGATGTATTATTATTTGATCCATCCAGCGTTCAGTACATCATTGAAGCTGAATATGCCTGTGAGAGGTATAGTCAAAAGTAATTGCAACAATGAACACCTTGATGGAATTTCCTTCTGTTACAAATACTGTCGAATAATACGATCTAACGTAGATTGTCGCGCAACACAGATCTAATTCTTGAGCTCGGGTTCTCGATGTTGCATTGTTATCCGTCGTTGCCCTGAGGACAATATGTCTATTTTCCGCTAGATGGTATAAATGGGCAGAAGCAATCCTTACCGTCTGTCCGTTCATCCCTCCTTCACCCATTGATTCTATATTCGTATTACTCTGGCTTGATTTCTTCCAACAAGAGCATTGATAATCCGAGCTTAAACCTCACTTCTTCCTAAAACTCAGAGACTTGCTCAACTGACTTCAATGTCCGTCGATAAAACATTCTGAAACGAAAAAAAGCGAGAAATCTTAATTTTTGATACTTTAAAACAGTCTTCTGTTCTCCTTTTATGTAATATACATGATTTGCATAAACAATAATCTTTTGTATACTTTATCAACGCTCCATATGATGCAACTTTCATGACTTTTGGTTGAGTGGTGGGGCGTTTTGGATGACCAGAAATCAGGGGCGTCTCAAGGCAGGACCAACAGGGCCCGAGCCCATGACCTCGTAACAATGGGGGTCTCGACTCAGCCTTAATACGATCATGATTTGAATAATTTTAACGGTCAAATGTTATTCCGGTTGTATTATACGGAACAACTGGGAATTTCGGACGGTATGTCAACTGGCTAAATGTGATGACTATAGTCCACGTACAGGTCTAGGCAGTGGAGTAAAGGAGAATATTACCCCCTGCAAAATCAGCTTTTTGACCCCAAGTCCTAATACTTAATTGGCGTCAGTCAGGCCTTAGGGCCCCTAGAATCCTGCCCCTTCTCCAGATTGCAGGGGTGTGCGTTACGCCACTGTGTCTAGGTCTTCCACAAATCACCATCCTTATTCCTGCAGTTAAAAGATGGTAGTCGATAAAGCCAGTCTGCTTGACTTTAAGATATATTTATTTGCTTTGGGTTATTGATTGTACGAGTATTTGACAACGTATGCTATATACTGTCTACTTTTAAGGGTTATAGGTGGGGCCTACATTTGTGTAGGGGCCCAGGGCCTACTTCTGAGTAGTGGGCCTAGGGCCTCAAGAAGTCTTAAGCAATGAATTTATGTTAGCTACAGATACTCAGAACTAAAATAGTGTTTGTATTTTACAGGATAAAATCTCTCAAGATTCTCCACTTGGGAAGTAAAATATCGGTAAATCTCGTAAACAGAATAATTGAACAGAAAATGGCAACATTCTTCAAGTTTCAGCTAAATAATTTGTAAAACTAAATACTTCAGAAACTATCCCTAAGTCGTCGCATTCAAAGTTAAATCCACGAAACAGCTTACAATGATGGCTGCTGGCAACAACAATGCAGTTCAAAATATTAATCTACTTCTAGACTAATTACCAGAGCGTCGTTAAATACAAGAGTAGAAAATTCAATTCACTTCAACTCTGCATATTTGCATAAACAAACGTAGGAAATGAGAAGCAGAAGCAGGGGCTTGCAGGTAGAGATAGAGTCGATGGAGTGTAATTAAGTCTTACTTACAGAAGCAAGTCTCTTAAAATATGAAAGCAAGCGTCACTCATTCACTTCCTACTCGTTTATAATTTGACTCCAATAAATATTTTGTAATAATTTTGTTCGATGACAAAAGGAAACAAGTTAATTGAAATGCACCATTGGTCTGATATTATTCATATACAGTCGGACCTCTAGTTGAGTATTGAAGAATGTTAGCCCCTCCCCCCTGCAAAGTCTGGTTTTGGGCCTCACACACTTGTCGTCAGTCAGGCTTGGGGTCCCCAAGAGCCCTGCCTCCCCGGGCAAAGGGGGGGGGAGTTGGGGGGTATACCTTACACCACAGCAGAGCTCAGTTTAACGAAGTCGCTCAATCCCGAAAAAAAGTTCGTTTTGTGGAAAATTCATTAAATAGAGATTCATCTTTTAAAATACTTTAGAGACCATATCTGAAATAAATTTTAAGTTCATAAACACTAAAAATTATTTAAAAAATTAATTATTCCTACTTGTTTCAATTCCTATTATTATAGCTTATACTTTCTAAATATTTATTTATCTTGGTGGAATTTTCAATCGTTAATAAAATACAATTTAAAGCGCTCAATTGAGCTGAAATTTTATATACATGATTATTTTTGATGACAATACAGTAATTTAATTTAGTTAATAAAAATTAATTGATTAAAACGTTATTCAAAAAAATACAAAAAAAAAGTTCATCTTTTTTGGGACTTAGCGCCCATTTCGGTGTGTTAAAATTGAAAATTTTTTTTCCACATTTTAAAGCGCTATTTGGAAAATTTTCGATATACTATTGTTTTGGGAAAAAAACCGATAATTTAATTATAAATTAAAAAATTAATTGACTGAAACTAATTTTTTAAAAGAATTACAGATAAGCCACTTGGTTCTTTTTAGGACTTGGGTCAAAACTTTAAAAAAAATTCTCCTTTTAAAGCATTCAGTTGAACTGAAATTTTATTACACGATTGTTTTGGAAAACAATTTCGATATTTAAAGATATAAAAATAATTACCACTTAATGTTGTGATTTTGTCCAGTATATCATTTTTATTTTAATTGTAATTATTTAATAAAAGTAGCTAAAAAAAAATTTCTTTTGTTGATCTAAGAAGAATTGACTTAAAAAATTTTTTTATTACTTGTTTTAGTTTTTTAATGATTAATTGAAACACTTTAAAATTTTTTAATTTTAAAAACAAATAAAAATTTTTAGGTCGAATTTTAAACTCATTTTCCCGGTTTTTAAGCTTTACACCCCTTTCATACGTCCAAATTAAATCAGAAAATTGGTTAATAATTTTTTTTTTCTGGGCTTTCCTGGGTCTTCCTTAAGGCCCCTGGTAAAACCGTTGCTTGGGTAAATGTTTAAAAGGAAAATTTGATTGAAAGTTTTAAAATTGGGAAAAAATAAAAAGGAAAAAGGTTTTTCCCTTAAAATTTAAAATAATTTTATTGGATATTATTTAAAAAATAACGGGTTTTTTCCAAAAATTTGTAATTGGGTTCAGATTTAATGGGGTTTCTGAAATACGTGAAAAAAAGCTTTATATAAAAAATTCAAGTTCCATTGCCTATAAGTTAAAATTTTGCTAAGAGCTAAATCTTTTTGTTCCATTTTTTAGAAAAAAAGTTTTATGTTCGGTTCCTATTTCTTAATTTTAATTATTTGTTGTTGTTTGTTTTTTTAAAATTTAAAAATTTTTGGGGGTTTTCAATGCTAAAAAAAATTTTAAAGCGAGTTGAGGCGGGAAATTTATACAAGAAGTTTTGGTGCAGACTTTTACCAAATTGAAAAAAAGTCTAAATTGATTAAAACACAATTTTTAAAAAAATTTCAAAAAAACAGAACATTGGGACTTTTGGCAAAACGGGGCGGGTTTTTTCTCCTCGTTTTTGCTTCGTTTAATTAAATTTTTAAATTAAATATACACTTTTTGTTTTGGATCAAAAAAGAACTTTTGGGGGGTTTTTAAAAAAACTTTCTTTCTTAATGATTTGAAAAAGTTTTTTAAATTTCTTTTTTAAAAAAGCAATTTTTCTTTTTTATTTTCGTTACACTGAAGTCGATTTTCACCTTAAAAAAAGGAAATAATGTAAAAGTGTTTAGAAAAAATCGAATTAAAGAAAAAGGTTTTAAATGTGCATTTTGTATTTGGGGTTATTAAAAAAAAATATCAAATTTTTGGGGTTTAAAAAATTTTAATATTTTAATAACATAAAAAAGCATATAAAAGGACGAAACCAAGAAAAATAATTTTAAAATTTAGAGAAAAATAAATAAATTTTTAGTTTCAAAAATTTTAATTTTCCCAGGTGTGCATTTGTGGGGTTGAAGGGGGGATCAAATCTTAGGTTTTGGGGATCAAATTTTGGGCTTAAAACGGAAGACAAGAAATTTTTGGGAACCCAGTGTAAGGCTGTGATACATTATCACGAACGCAAGCTTTTGAGTGGCATCGACGTTTCAGAGAAGGCAGGGAAAGTGTCGAAGACGACAAACGCTCTGAACGTCCGCAGACTTCCCGCACCGCTGAAGACATTGAAAAGGTTTCTGCGGCGGTACGTAAGAACAGGCTTCAAACAATAACAGAATCAGTTGGGATATCCTTAACCCAGGAGGTCAACTGGGCCCGGGCCCAGGGCCTCACCCTCGGTGGGGGCCTCGTTTCGTTCTCGGCTCTGTTTTACCAGATAACTTTAAGAGTCAAATATTTACAACACATTTATTTGTTTCAAATTATCATTTGAACGAGTATTTTACAATGCAGGCTAATGTCTACTTTTAAAGATCTCAGGTAGGGCCTACCTTAGCATAGGGGCCCAGGACATCAGAAATTCTTCTATGGGCCAGGGACCTCAAAGAGTCTTAAGACGTCCCTGCCTCGGCACAGGTCAACGAATACTGACTAAGGATCTTAATATGCAAAGGATGTGCCCGCATGCTAAACGAATACCAATCTGTAGATGAAGTTATAAGTGAATTAAAGAGACATGGCTAAGAATGGATTCCAGAAATGTTTCGATGACCTTCACAAGCCATGGCAAAAGTGTGTTGTTACTCAAGGTCTTATTTTGAAGGAGGAAGTGTTTCAGCAGTTTAATTGGTAATATTTTTTTAGTTATAGAATCAGTCCGGGAACTTTTGAATCCTACTACGTAAAACTTTGAAATGTCACATGTGTGTCACAGCATTCACTACAGGTTCGGAAAAGTTATTTATAATTGGAACCTAACTATGCGGAAAAGATGTTCGATAGTATGGATATTTGAAGAAAAATAATTTTAAAAAATATTTCCAAAGTTTAGTAGTGCCCCAAAGGGGTTAAATTTTCAAAGAAAAAAAATGTAGTTAATTTTGGGTTGGATAAATTTAGAATTAAAATAATTACTTTTCTGCATTGTAAATAATCAAAAATGATGATTACTGATTGGTGAGTACTGAATAGTGAGCAGTACAGTGCAACATAGCAGCCTTTTATAACCCAGTTCTATCTCCTAGAAATGTTGAATCAATTCGATTCAAGCTTTTTTCCGTTTTCCCTTTTATTGTGCACTTTTATTCCGCCAGTAGAATATATATATATATATAGGCTTATTCTCTACATACAAGAGATAACATCCAACAATCACATTCGAAAAACACATAGACAGTAGTATCACACAATGAAGGGCATATGAGTAACCTAGAATAAAAATTATAAAATGGATGCTGCAGTGTTATAAATATTGCTGACTTAGGACAGCTAATATATAAAATAATTTATGTAAAAGTGGGGTTGAACATATTTTTTGGCCAGCCAACCTTCCCCCTTTATGTAAATAACACTGAGCAAAACCAATTGAAAATAATGGATAGGAATATCTAAATCCATTACTAGATAGAGGTAACTTACCTAAAAATTGTACTTACAAATGCAAAGCCCGCGCTAAATCTGAGTGCAATAAATAAGTTATTGCCAGATTTTGGACCCTAATGCAGATTTAAATCATGTGAATGGCTGAAATGTAGCACTTAACAAAAGTACAAAAAGAATGGAAATAAAAATTAATAAGAGTTGAAAATTATAGCATAACTTTAATAACACTAGGGTAAATATGAATAAAATAATAATAAGTCATTTTATCTAATATTAGAATATGGAGATAACAATAACTATGAAATATTTAAGTTTATAGTAATAAACTATTATCAATCTCAGAATTTTTAATCCTAACTATTTTGAATAGCTTTATTCATATAACAATTAATAAAACTAATTGGGTATTTCTGATTTAAGCAATATTTAGTAAAATGTTTATAGTTATTTATTATGTCTGATTTTTTGACACCAGAAATATATATATATATATATATATGTGTGTGTGTGTGTGTGTATATAATTCTGAAGTAGCTTTTAAGGTATTCGAACTTCGTTTTGCTTCTATGCTACTAAAAGGCCGAGTTAAATCAAATTTATAAAATTAGAAAAACCGGAAGTGGGACTTTAATTTACCAGAAGTGGGTATTTTTCCAATGACAGGAGTTTGAGTTTCCCTGCGGGAAGCAGGGCACTACTCCGAGAACTATTCAACTTATAAGTGGGTATTTAAATGGTTCAAAAAATCTATTATGGCGAGTCTGGTAACTCAGAATGTTATAAATGTATTTCTAAGCAACTTTTTGAACCTGATATATTTACATTATTTTCTAGAGAATTTACTAAAATATTTCTTATTGTATGAATATTTTTGAGTTATAGTCTGTTATTTAAATAAGGGTCTCATAAAGAATGTCACATTTCTTATCATATTTACTCGATCAGCTCTAAAATTTTTAAATTTTAATAAAACATTAAAACTTTGGTACACACACATTTTCTAGATAAATGTATCCTATTTGTTTTAATAATGTTTTACTGATATAAATTTAATACCTTTTCTCTAACTGATTTGAAGTTTTTCAAAAATATTGCTAAAATTTCCCTTATAATTGTGATTTTTGAAAATTTTAAATATTAATTTTAAATATTAGTATATATTTTTTGTATCGATTCCTAAAAAAGCACTTACAATGTTTTAGTATGCCATTTTTTTTAAATTTTTTTTTTTAAGTTCTCTGAACGTGTTTGGATATCTTAAATACACGTGTCTAAATCAGTGGTGACCAACCAAAATAACTTTGTAGACCACTTCGGAAAAAAACATTATAATCTCGCGGGCCGCACATAAAAATATGTACCTTTATATCAGATTTAAAAACAAAAAAACATTTATTGGAGTGAAAATTCAAAACAAAATGAATTATTGTTGTTTTCATTATTTTTCATGTATACAGACATAGATAATATAATAATGTTTATATACTATATAACAATGCAATAATCAAATAATGTTTAAAATATTACAGTTGCCATTTTCTTGAAAATTACGGTGTTCCTTTTGAATTGATCTTTCGTTACTCATTGTTGAAATTTGATAGTGCTGTCATTCGCAACCGATTAAGTATACATTGCCCTTATCTTAACCCCATCCTGAATATATTTTTTAAACTTCAAAAAACAACTCTGACTGTCTCTTGCTTTTTGGGCACTCCAAACAGAAAAGGAGGAGAAATGAAAGTCGCACACACAGAGAATCATGTACCACCCATAGTAAAGGATATGCATAATGCAATTAGGAATTTATTAAAAAGTAATTAATTATAGAAAAATATCAAATGTAACTGTTTGATAAAATATAAATCTATTTTAATCTAAAGGACAT
Source organism: Trichonephila inaurata madagascariensis (assembly GCA_019973955.1). Lineage (NCBI taxonomy): Eukaryota > Metazoa > Arthropoda > Arachnida > Araneae > Nephilidae > Trichonephila > Trichonephila inaurata. The sequence goes on along the minus strand of BMAV01020712.1, from coordinate 218,617 downwards.
TTCTATTATCAAAAAGGATTTATTTTAAAACAAGAACAGGTAACAGGCAAATACATTGTGTAGATTTATATATATATATATATATATATATATATATATATATATATATATATATATATATATATATATATATATATATATATATATATAAACCCCCCTCAAATAAATTTCAAAATGAAAAACTTAAAAACCTGATTTTAAAAAAATTTTAAAAAAAAGATAGCTGGCCGCACACCATGAGGTCCAGTGTTGGCCCCTGATCTAAATAAATGTAAAAAGTCTTAAAAAAAATTTTCCCCCTTAAAAAACCCCAAAATTATTTTTGATTTTTTTACCAAAAAAGCTCAAATACCTAAGTTTTATTCCCGTTTTGGCAGTAAACATAAAAGTTAATTTTTTATTCAATTTTTCCCTTCGTCTATATACCATAGTAAAGCGGTTCTTAAACTTTCTATCACCACGACTCCCCTTTATATATCAGCCTGACAAATGTGGACCCCTCTCCACCCACCAAAAAAAATTTTTTTTTTCGACCTGACTCTCAACTCATGGCTGAGTGATTTAAAGGTTCCTCCAAAGTTTTAAGACTTATTTATATAGATTTTTTAACACTTCTTTTTTCCCTTTAAAAAAACAGTAAACATCTAATTATACATGTATATAAGAATATTACAAAATACTCAAATAAATAAATAATATGGCATAAATAAATAATACAATTGCAATTCGATTAGAAAATAGAGATGGATGTAATCGTTATCGTATTGGCACACGCTATGTGAATTTAGTTCTTAATCTTTGCACATGCGTTTCTACTATATATTTTTTTTGTAAATATTACGTTTTATTAATGGCTCTGCAGCTATAAACAATAAAAAACTGAATTAATATTCGTGATGGAAATACATATTCTGGTGAATATTTTTATTGGGTGCAATTAAGGTATCCGACTACTTATCACAATTTTTTTTAAAAAAAATGGAGATATGGAGATTTTTTTTGTGGTTTTTAGATTTATTTAGTACATTTTAAGAAAAAAAGGCTAAAATCAAGAAGAGAAAAATAAATTATTATTACTAAAATGGGCAAAAATTGACAAAAAATTACATAAACGTGGCCCGCTCTGTACAAATAGCAAATGAACAAGTTCTCAATTTTTCAATTTTGATGTATTAATTCGCTATTCCTTTTTGAAGTGACCTTCAGGATAAGAGATATTTTAATTTTTACAAAAACTAAAGCACTTTATCCTAACTATTATATGAAATTGCTTTAGAAAACAGTGATTATATTGACATAAAGAACTGTAAATTTTGTAATAAAACAGTGATTGATAAATCTGTTGGTCAAAACACTTCTACTGTTATACAGAACATACACACAAAATTTCAGCAAATTATTTTAAAAACCTTTTGAGCAATCGCTGTCCCTGTTTGAACTTTTTGAAAAAAAAAACACATTTCGACTAAAACGCATTTTAAAGTTTGACATCTTATGCAAAGTTACGGCATCTGCTTTTATTAAAACACTTATAGTTTTTGTTCGAGTGAATAGAAAATAAAAAACTTGGTATTTTTATAAAATTAATAAGATGATGGCATATAAAATAAAATCATAAGAAAAATTCGTCAATTTTTTAAGAAAATCATGATTTTAGGATCACTTTAAGTGATCTATAGTCCGGGATCAGGGACGTCTTAAGACTTCTTGAGGCCCTGGGCCCTACATAAATGTAGGCCCCACATATGACGCTTAAATAAACAGTACATATTATACGTTGTCAATGCACAAAAAATAACCCGAAATAAATAAATGTGCATGACTTACTATCACACAAATCGTCTCGACCGACTGCCACTTTTTAACTCAAGGTGTAATGATGGTATATGGTGGCAAGCCTAGGCCTATACATGAACGACGGTCAGGATGCCAGTTGACATATCGTCCGAAATTCCTAGTTTTACGGAGGATACAACTGGAAAAAAACACTTGACCATTGAAATTATTCGAATCATTATCTCATTAGGGGTGAGTCGACAACGAGACGAGGCCCTCGGCTCGGGCCGAGTTGGCCCATGCTTTAAGACGTCCCTGTCCAGGATGACATATCTTTCAATTTTTCTACGAGGTCTTTCAGAGTCTGCAAGAGGGAAAACATTTCTTTTTTATTTTTATTGAGAACATTCCTAACCCCGTGCACCACAAAATATCAAAAGGCGGCTTACATAGAAGTAAGCGGGAAGCACACATCACAAAGAAGAAAAGGATTACAACACAAACATCCATGTCTTACCGGGATTCAAACCCACAGACCCTATGGCACCACAGTCAGGTTCACCAACCACTATGCCGGATTAACATTAGATGAGACCTTCGCTGACCCCCTAGAAAGGCGCTGCAGACCTCCAGGGGTTCACAGACCATTGCCATAGGACAGGGGTCAGCAACCTTTTGAGTCAGAAGAGCCAAAAACTACAATTTACAAAATTTCAAAGTTTTTAAAGAGCCACAAAATTTTTTCTTGCCTACAATAAATAGTACTTGCTTAATTAAAGTTTTTTGATTTAAAAAAAAACTAATCTATTTATTCATTAGAAAAAATATCTATTTATTCATATATAAATAGTGTTTTTTACAAAAAAATTGGATAATATACATATGGCAGTATTAGATAATTACTTATTATTTAAGTAAAAAATTAAAACAATTAAACAGTTACTTACAACACTAACTTGTACTTTAATAACAAACAAATTCAAAGAGAGTGATGGCTTTGCATTGTTATTCAAGTAGAAAATTTAAATTTTACTAAACAATGTAACTTGTACTTAAAAATAAAAATAAAACAATAACATGTATTTCAGCAAAAAAATTCAATGGGAGCGTTGGCTTTTCATGGTTTTAGAAAATTTGGATAAGTTTAGCTCATAACTTTGTAGTTTTCAGTTTCAAACACGACTCTAAATTTTCATTTTAGTTGGTTTCTTACTTTACTTTTAATTATATGCACGCACAAGAGAACGCTTGCTCGCACGAATATGTCGATCCGAAGATAGTCAGCATTCCAAATGCCAACTTCACCTCAATGTAGCAATCTGGAAGACTATTCCATGCGTCGAATATAAGTGCCTCAACTCGCGACATTTCTTTTAAAGTTGTCAACTTTTCTTGCGTTTCGTACATACATTTCTGGACCTCCAACTCTTTCAATTTTCTTTTCAACTCTGTAATTTTTCCACTCCATAAGGCTTTAGTTTTTAAATCGATCAATTGCATTTCTAGAGATCCAGTATCAATTCCAAATGGCTCAATGTGGATTTCGTTACTATTTGTGTTGAGAGAATTTACTATGAATGCTAGAGTGGTTTTGTTGGTTTTGAATTGCTCAAATCTGTCAGAAAATTCACCGTTAATTTTTTTTTTTTTTTTGTAACTGTGCTGAAGTAATTCATGTCAAAAGTTGCACCATCTTATAGCGAAATTGCTTTAGAAATTGAAAATGAAGTAATTTACCTCTCTGAATATCTTTTGCAAAAATAATTAATTTTTTTCAAAAAACACATTCTTCTACCAAATTATATTGGCTGGGTTTTTCTTTCCTTGCAGTTTTAGATTCAGCTCATTTAATTTCGCTGTGATATCCACCATAAAGTAACATATTTGCAACCATTTGTCGTTTTCTAATTCAGGGTGATTAATGCCTTTTTGATTGAGGAATGCATTTATTTCATTCAAGCACAAAGCAAAATGATTCAACTTTTTACCTTTGGAAAGCCATCACACTTTATTGTGATGAAGGAGCTTGGAATACTGAGTCTCCATTTCGTTTAAGAATTCTTTCAACTGACGATGGTTTTTGACAAGATGCTGTTAACAATCTTGTGATTTACAAATTCATGACCTCAACCATTTCAGCCGGAAATGTTTGGGTACAAAGCACTTCTTGGTGTATTATGCAGTGAAACGTAATAATTTCGTGGTTTATTTTGCTCTGAAGAACCGTTGTTGCTCCTTTATTTTTTTCCTGTCATACTTCTGGCTCCATCAGTTGCTATTGAAATGATTTTATTTAAATCGATATTATTGTCTTCAAGGTATTTTTGCACGATATTCGCTATATCTTCCCCTCTAGTTTGTCCCGAGAGCGGTAGAAATCCTAGAAGTTCTTCGTTTGAACCTTGAGAAGACATATCTGACAAAGAGGGCAACTTGCGCCGTGTCTTTTGAGTCACATGACTCATCTATAGCAAGTGAAAAGGCAGAAGAAAGTTGAATATCTTCCACCTGCAAATATATTACATTTGTGAAGACATTTTAGCTATTCTGTCTTTTACTGTTTTAGCGGATAGTGGCAAATCTTTGATTTTTTTCAAGATTTCTGGTTTATTTCTGAAATCATAGAACAGTATTTCAGATGCACTTATGAAGCAGTCTTTGACATACTCACCATCTGTGAATGGTTTGCCATTTATTTATTTATTTTTGCAATTTCTAATGATACCGAGAAGCTTGCCAGATTAAACTTACTTGTGGATTGCGTCCATTTACTGAACAAGGAACTTGATTGCTGTTTTTGTTTTTGGAGCTAGTCAACAGCTTTTTTTCGTTCTTCGCCGGTTGGATATTAACTAGCAAACTGAGTATGTTTTGTAGTGAAGTGTCTCTCTAAATTTGATTTCTTACAGTGTGCGAGTTTTTCGTGGCAAATGAGACATGTCGAAAGGTCATCTGAGTTTCATATGTTTTTTTTTGTTTTTGTAGATGCCATACTTGCTGTGAAGCTGTAATAAAGAATTTTTAAAATTATTATTTAGGTATCCAAAACAGCAGACGACAAGTTTTGTAGTTATTTTCTATGTCAACGTATACCTACGTAAATACATACGAGAAGCTGGACATCATGAAATATAACTTATCAAAAAAAAAACATTTTACAACGATAAGTCCCAATTAAAAATACTTTTACCTAAATAAAATAAATAATTCTCTAATAATTTAATTATTACAATAAATAATTTAGACACGAAGCACCGTGTGTTTCACTCTCTCACGTATTGATTGACTATAAATAATAGTTTCGTCGCATCTGTGTTCGCTTCCCGTATGTGGTGATCGCCGACTGGCACGAACGAACTTGTCAGAACGTGATTATCACGACGCAGTCTGCACATTTTAGGTTGGTTTTTTTTAATTTGGGCAAATATTCGATACTTAGTTTAGGAGTAAAGGTGTTACGCCCAGCTATGCCGAACTCAATGAAAATTGTCAAACATATAAACAATCTAAAACTGCAAATTCTTACCAACTTTGATCTTCAGATTTTGAAAGTAGGTTTATTTATTAACAATTTATAGGTACTTACACTTATAAATATTATTTTAACGCTAATTTTTAAATAATAAAAGCTATAAAATAGATAAATAATAAAATAGGTAATTTATTAAATGTATATTTTAATAAAAAGACTTTCGCGGTAATATCCAACGTAGTACCTTGTTTCTTTTTTGACAATTCTTATTGACTTCAAAAAAGTAGTTAGGTATCTTATTTGGAAAAAAAATATGTTTTTTATGTATTTTAAAAATATAATACTTATTATGTTACCCACTTTTATACGTCGGTTATTTTATTATTATTATATGTGTACATACATACCTTAGAGAAGATAATTCGCTTCTAACTCTTTTACTTGAAACAACAAAATATACGTCACAGCCAAAGCACTGGTGAAGACCCAAGTTGTCTTGCGTTGAAAGTGAATTAAAACCTACATAGAAACATCCGACGACGGCGTCATTCGAGAGCTTCCGAAGGACTGACGACAGTGACGACGAGTGTCACGTGGGAGGGATGCGGAGAAAAGCGAGTACAAGTGGCTGAGAGATAGACACGGTAACTAATCATCGTTAATCGATCCGAAACGATTTTGAAATGTTTTTTTTTTTTTGATAAAATAAATAATACCGTAAAATCCGGCGTATAACGCGCACCTATACTTTCAAGCTGTATTTTTTAATTTTTAGGTATATTCGCCGTATAACGCGCACCCCCTTTTTTACGAAAAAAACTTAAAATGTACGTGTGCAATTTTCTTATGTTTTGAAGTCATTATTTATTGGATGAATCATTCCAGACTCTCTTTTGAAAAATAGCATACTTCTAGAATTATACAACCTTTAAGCGCAAGAAGGGATGGGAGGGAGACCAAATCGGAGCCATGGTTGGATTTTTCCCACGCTTTTCTATAAACATTGATTCCTTTTTCCCCTTTCGTGTGATGTACGAGACGGACTATTAATTTTTTGAAATAAATTAGAACAAGCCTGAGACTTATTACGCTCGCTGTCTGTAGTATATTCAGTACTATGAATAATACTGAATATGTTTCAAACAGCGAGCAGTAAAAATGGGTCCTGGTAAACGAAGCAAACACAGTGCCGGTTTCAAGATCAAAGTGATTCAATTTGCAAAAGAAAATGGAAATCGTTCTGCAGCAAGGATGTTTGATATTGGTGAAAGCTCCATAAGGGAATGGGGGAAAAATAAAATGATAATAATTAGCATGCCAAAGAAGAAATGTGCTTTATGTAAAGGAGTAACGAAATGGCCTATTCTAGAAGAAAGTGTTGCGAACTGGGTCCTAGAAAATCGCCAGAATGGATTAATTGTAATAAGAAACAGTGTACGTTTATTCGCCTTAAAATGGTCAAAAAAGAATGCAAATGAAAGTAAAAATTTTAAAGCAACTTTCAGTTGGTGTAGCCGATTTATGGCACGCAATAATTTAGTTCTGCGAGAAAAAACAAAAGTTTCACAAATGCTTCCTAAAGACGTGGACAACAAGTTGATAAGTTTCCAGAAGTATGTCATTGGGTTACGAAAGCAAAAGAAATATTTACTGCCACATATTGGAAACGTGGATGAAACTCCAGTAACGTTTGACATGACAGGAAATAAAACTATAGATATGAAAGGAACAAAAACGATTCGCATAAAAACAACAGGACACGAGAAATCTCATTTTACAGTAGTGCTCTCCTGCTTAGCGGACGGCACAAAATTAAAACCCATGGTTATTTTTAAAAGAAAAACAGTGCTAAAATCCAATTTCCCGAAAGGTGTTTTCATTCATGTACACGAAAAAGGGTGGATGTATGAAAATGGTGTGAAATTGTGGGTAAAAAATATTTGGCAAAGGCGTCCAGGGGCCTTACGGAATCCCCAAAGTCTATTAGTTTGGGATATGTTCAGATCCCATCTAACAGATAATACGAAAAAATTGCTGAGTGCCACACAGATATAGCAGTTTTTCCTGGCGGATTAACGTCATTAGCTCAGCCATTAGATGTGTGCATCAATAAACCTTTCAAACAAAATTTAAAACGACAGTGGAATATATGGATGCTAGAAGGAGAAAAATCATTTACGAAAGGAGACCAAATGCGTCATGTCAGTCTGGAAATAGTGTGCGAGTTGATAATAAAAGCATGAATTGAAATTAAACCTGACTTAATTCTAAAGTCATTTAAAAAATGTAGTATATCTAACAGTCTAGATGGAACAGAAGATGATTATTTATTTATGTAGGGGTGTATTTTATCTATACAAGTGGCTTTTCTTTTGTTGTCTAGGGGTAAGTCACTATGTTCCGAATCTTGATATTCAAAGAAATAAGCAGATAAGTAAGTTATGGTTTAATGAAACATTAGGCTATTTCCAATTAAATACTGATTACAACTTATGAGTTATTTCAGGGAGCATACTCTCAATCGTCGCTAAGCCTCGCGACACCCACGTTGACCGAAAAACGTGACACCTCGCTCGTAAGACGGAGCCTGTCCCTCAGACGTCTCTGTCGCTTCCTGTCGCTTTTTCTTCTCCCGCAAAACCCACAGTTCCGGGAGGGGGGAATGCGTATATTTGCTGGTAGCGCCATCTATTGGTGAGGTTGTAACCTCACTGATCGGAATATATTTATATTCCCTAATACTTTAAATCCTACATTTATGGAGGAGAGTAACAGTGATGGTGAAAGTGATACAGATTTCGATGATGTGCCTAAAGATATACCGAATATGCCGACCTTTTTTATGTTATCCAACAATGAAAGTTCATACGGTATGTTATTTCTTTAAAATAAACAGTATTTCGATGTATATATATAAGTCTAAATTTTTTTAATACTCATTTTTTTTAAGCTCTCGTTTTTATACCTGGCGTATAACACGCACCCCTAAATTTCGATCTTATTTTTTGTGTTAAAAGTGCGCGTTATACGTCGGATTTTACGGTATTTGCGTATGGAACTAAAAAGCCGCAGCTTCACATCTAAAGAGTCGCAGGTTGCCGACCCCTGCCATAGGACATCTTTTCCGCACAGGCAGATTTTGGATACTGAAAAAAATTTTTTCGATCCTCCGTAGTGCATGTCATAATGAAGCTGAAATTTAATATTAGTAATAAAGATTTCTATGTTTATGAATACATTCAGTTATACATTTCCTTTATTAAAAGTATTTCACACGGTTGTTTTTTTAAATCAGTGAAATTTCCACTGAAATTAAATGATGTAATTTTCTTACATGTTAAGGGGACATGGAACGATTTCCACAAAATTTTTAATTTAAGGGTTTTCTAAATTTATTTGGTTGCCTTCTATGTGTGTATACTATGTAAAACAGATTTTGTGCTCAAATTTAAAAAAAACTAACTACTTAATTTTTGAAGGAAAAAACTTAAAATTCGAGAAGGATTTTAAGATGCTTCTCTTACAAAAATTTACGTACACGCATGAAATTTGATTTACAAGTATGTCAAACTACGAATAACAAAAGTTGGTATGAGTTTTGCAATAACATGATTGGTATTCGTACAATACTTCATTTTATGAATGCTTATTGAAAATTCCTTAAAAAATTTATAAATTCTGAGTTCAATTATTTTTTAAAAAAATAAGTATTGCTTTGATTCAAAAATACATACTAACTTTTGTTACATGTACTATACATGTACCATAGGTAAAAATAAAATTCAAAGCATTAGGCACAATAGAAAAAAAAACTTTAGCATTTTTAATGAAGCCAAACTAGTTATTTTATCTTTCTAAAATAAGTACATTTAAAGTTTTGATTTGCCAGAGGAATGTGAATAAAAACGAACGTAAAAGCTATCATAATTCTGCGTTTTTTAAGTTTAAAGCTTTCAAATTTCATGTGGTTATAGAAAAGTATATGAAGAATAATTTAGGCTATAAAAAAAAAATTTAAAAAAACGAGATTTAATGTTTTGACCGATTTTTGTCAACTGAATCATACTGTGTCCTCTTAATAAAATTTTACTCGTGAGATTTTTAAAACAAATCACAAGCTTTAGTTTTGTTTTAAAATTTATTTTAATTATTTAAAAATAATTTATACAGTACCAAACTGTTCAATATGTATTTATGAAATTTAAACACCTGCTTATGAACTTTTTAAAAAATTAATTTTTTTTTCATTGTAACGATGTTAGATGTAGTTGTTTTACTATAATTTTTAGTAGATTAAATGTACGCAAGCTCAAACTTTTTGCGAATTCATGAATAGAAGTTAAATTTCGACTAACTTGAAGACAAAATGAAATTTTTCTGAATGGATTGAATAATAGCATTTTGTTTTTTAAAAAAATGTTTGCCAAATAAAAAAAAATTTTTTAAATTTTGAAATTGTTCAAAATTGAAAATTTAAATGTTCTGAAAACAAAAAAGGAAATACGATAATTATATAAACAAATATTTATTTCAATGAAGACAATTTGTTTTCCCACAAAAAACTATTGAATTTCTTGTCTAATAAATAAACTAATTAATTATCAAAATAAAACAAATTCATTTTTAAGAAAAAACATTCTACAGAAAAGAACTAAAAAATTCTAAAAAACCATCAGCATTGGAATATTTACCTTTTTCGTTTCCCTAATCTCCTATAGATGGCGCCAGACAGTTTAGAATCGACTCGATCTCTAACAGCTGGCGTACGTGCAGCGATGGGCAGCAGGTGAGAGGAAGGGCAGGGAAACTACGAATGTGGTTCCGGTGCCTCATCTACACCTGGTCTTGCATTGAGCCCGGCCAAGGTGAACCACAGGCTACGGTTTTCCAAGTGTCAAATATCCCTTCGAAGATTTCCACACACTTTCTATATATGCAATGCCCAAACGATAATTCTGAAAAGAATTCCTCAATTCTCTTTAAAAAAAATTAAATTTTTTATGATTAATATTCGAATTTTCCTTTCGCGTTTAATTTTGGGGAAAGTAATTAGTATTAAAAAAGATGATATACAAAAGGCAGAGAGTTATTAGCGATGAAAAATGTATTCAAGGTTAGATTTGTTAATTTCTTTGGAAGCGTAAACAGTAAAAAAATACGTGGGAGGGAATTACAACATTGAACTTAAGCCTTAAGATTTCGAGCCGATGGCGTTTCGGCTTACAAACAATGGAAAGTAATTTAAGTTTCTAAACGTGAAATTTGTATAAATGTATTTATTTGAAAAGAAATTACAAACAAGCTTTTTACAATATTTAAGTTTTGTACATGATTTGATGGCGAAATTGCCAAGCTCTTACAGGAAATAAAATTGTTCTTCATTACAAAATAAAATAGTTCCGTTAATAGAGTTTGCAAAAAGTAAACAATTACTGTGAAGGACGCAGTTCCATGAATTGTTTGCAACCGGATTTATTTTTCTTGCATTCATTATTTAATATGTTTTAATTATTTAAAATGAAGCGATATTAAGCAATTATGAGAATGCAGCTATGTTATTTTCTATGCCAGGTTTTATTAGAATTAAAAGCTTTTATTAGATGTATGTTTTGAAAAGCTGAAAATATTTACATATAAAAAGAGAAACTTTTAATTAAAAAAAATTGACAAATCACAAAATTACAATTTGTTTAAAAAAATAAAATTTACAATAATCAGACTTGATTATACATATCAAAATTATAAATAAAAGCCATGAATTTTAATTGAATTTATAATTACAATTTTTTGATAATGAAGATTTACGATGGTATTACTCTCAAGAGAGTTTCTATAATAATATAATACTCTAATTCTTTACAAATCAAATTTAATTCGAAGTAAATAGATTTTAAGCATATTTAAACAAAAAACATTCAAAACCTTACCAAAAAAATTCACTGTTCTATTAATGGCTTCAGAAGGCTGGAAATTTTCAAATTGTTATTTGTTGATTTTTTTTAAAAAAATATTCATGAAGAGAGAATAATTAAAAACGATTTCAAAATTAATTAACAGTTTATTAAAAATTATTCTATGACAATTAGTTGCTTTGAGAAATTTGCATATATTTATATATTCTCAAAGTAAAGAGAATATTGTTTTTTTATACTCTTATAGAACATTTAATGCGAAAATTTTTATGCCAGCCAAATATTAATGCAAACGATATATATTTTGGAAGAAAAAATTTTCCATTAGTATATTTTAATCACAATAATCCGTTAATATTAAATATAATGTTATTTTCTTTTAATTATTCAACCTCGTAATTTCATCAAAGAAGGAAATGGCAAAATTTAACGTGTAAAAATGAATTTACTTTAAAAAATGACAAAAAATAGATAGAAAGAACTTACTTACAGAAATAGAATTTACTTTAGAAATTAAATTTATAAAAATTAAAAAATATTAAATGTGATACATAACAACCATACACATGCTAAATGTATGTACAAAATGAATAGATAATATTCATAAAAATAATTTTTCCTTTAGCATTGCAGACTAACATCATTATTCTAAAATGTCATTCATAAAAAAAGAAAATGAAAACATTTATTTAAAACTCTTATAAAGCTTAAACTCGTTTATCTGATAAAAAGAAAAGAAGATGAAGAACAATTTATTTCGAACACGCTTCAATTTGTTCTCGTATATGTGAAAACAAAGAAAAAAAATTGAGTGATAAATAACTCTAATGTGCCAGTCGTTTGAACATAACTATTTAATTATAAATATTTGAAGAGTAGTTTTCTTAAACATAGTAATAAAAATAGAATTATTGTGATGTTATTCAAGTCTGTCAAGCTCTTCAAATCAAAATGTAACGGAATATTTTTTTAGAACAATCAGCAAAATCTGATCCAAGTCCGTTATTCCCTAAAGAGGGTTTGGGGTTCGAAAGTGTGATAAGGTTACAAACAGCTGCTTATGCTTTGTACCTTTTTTCAAAAAGATTATTGAACCACCACTCAACTAACTCTCCAAGAATTTTTCAACCCTACCCAAACGCTGGGAATTAAGTTGAGAGATTAGTTGCTGCTGCCAGTTTCGGGCTAACTTATAATATTTCATTCTATTTTTTTTTAAATTTGTTGCTACTAGAAGGTAAAATTTACTAATCAATTTCCGATTTTAACATGTTTGATGAAGTAACTGACACCTTTTTTTTTTCAAACAGAAAGAAAAAAAACTCTTACTAATGATTAATGGCTGCTTTTAAGAGTTGTTAATTTTTTTGCCATATAAATTATCTGTGTGTGCTCTTTTTTTCCTCCGAGGAAGTGAAGTGAGTAATTTTACACGCCAAAAAAAAAGTTTTTTTCCCTTCCTTCTCTCCCTACTTTGTCGTGATGCTTGGAAAACTGATTTTATAAAATTTAGTTACTTTTCATTGATTTTTTTTTCGCACTGGAACTTTCAGAACAGCAATGCTTGGCAATATTTCTCGTCATATGTAATTTAAGTAAAAACGTTCTCTCTCTCTCTATTTTTATCAGAATCTTCGATTTAATTTTCTTTCCTAAATTAAATACACTCCGGAACGATTACAACGAACTTAGATTTAAAGAAAAATTCACTTTCGAACACCGAAAAGGAATTTCACTTGCTGGAGAAATTATGTGTCACAAAAATAGAATATATTCAAAAGATTTGTTATACTGACATCGAGACAGAAACGTTTACTGCCTGCCAGGAAAAAAACCTTTATTACTGAACATTTTCCATAAATATCTCTATATAGTTTTACTAATTTAAATAAATTCTCTCATAGAATGCATAAGATTGTGAAATTAAATAAAGAAATTCATTGTTATATTATTTTTTATCTTATCAAACTTTTGTTTATGTTTACTTTAACGCATGGGATAAGAACACGTGACAGTGCTTCCGGAAATGACCTAATTATAAAGATAGCTATACTATTTCTGTGAATAACTTTTTCTGCAAGCATATCTTAGCACAGCAGTTCTTAAACTGTGGTCCGTCGACCCCCGGGGATTCTCAGCTTTTTTCTGGAAGGGAGTGACCGTGAAGGTATCTCATGTAGCGTTATTTCCCTCTTTTATAGACTGTGGAAGATTTCATGGAAAAATTGAAAGATGTGCCATCCTAAACTAGATCACTAAATTATCCCAGTCAAAAACCTTTATTAGAATATGTATTTCTCGATTATAACAAGCATAAAAGCAGTCTTAGAATTATTGAGGAACCTTTAAATCAGGGGTGGGCATTAAATCGATCGCAATCGACCGGTGAACCGCGAAGACTAGGTGACCACCTTTATTAAGACCAAAGACGCACGCGCTAAAAGAAACATGTTTATGGAACACCAAAGCCAGCTAGACTGAACAATCGGCTTTTCACAATCAATGCGATGATTTGATCTGGCAGACGACACTGGCACCTTCATTGGAAGCGAACGACGACGCTTAACACGTTCACTGCCAATCGATAAAGATTCCCCACATGCCGACTAAAGGGAAGAATAAATGTAAGGATCAGCTCTTCTCGCGATAGTAAGGGATTGGCTATTGAGACATCATTCCCCATTCCCGAGCTTACACGGGATTGGGTTCTTGTGTTTATGTCATGTCCTGAGATGACATGAGACTAGGCAGTGAATAAATTAAGTACATACGTCGGTTTCAGATTCATTGGTTCGCGTATGTTCTCTGCTCGTTGCATTGAATACGACGGTCTAGCAGTCACTCTCATAGTTGTTCAGGCAATCAACTTGACAATTTTGTGTTACTTGTATTTTTGTAGTTAAATTAGTAATCTGTCATATTTTTAAAGAGGGTTATAATATCGAAAGTAAGAGTTAAGGAAAGAAACAAAATTTTAATGCAAAATGGCCACGCCTTCGCCACTGTAGGGCACGATGTCAGGCTACTATATAAAGGGGCCCTGCTGCCATCGAAAGTTTAAAAACCGCTGTCTTAGCACATTAATTAAATGTAAAAGGCCAATCAATCTAAGTCAGGCAAGTAAAATTTCTATGGGCATAGGCAATCCATTGATAAATTTTAAATACTATCGAAAACTCTTATAAATTATACTGAATTACTTCTTAACATTTATTACATGTAGGGAGTGTTTGCTTAGAATTAGAAACAGATCACGTAATTTTGAACCACGTACAACTTACGAGCTTGAGAGAGTAGTACAGCAAGGAGTGCCAATTAACCACGTATGGAGGAACTCAGGCAATTTTTATTTCAAACTACTCCCGACTATCTGCTTCTGCTGTTATGTGCGGCACAAGTTGCCTCGTGTAAAAAGGCCTTAAATCATTAACGATCTCAATGAATATTGCGCATGCGTCAAATAGATCCGCTATCTCAACTAGATGCTGCCGATCGCATTTATTGGGTCGTCACAGCTTCCGTCAAATTGAGAAAAAAGGTACTATGGAAAGTTATTTGCTACAATTCAATATATAATACAGAAAAAATATTTTATCACGAAATACTACAAAATATCAAATATTCTTATTTCCGTATGCCCTAGACTAGAGGTCGCCAAAATGGTGATCCTCGAGAAAATTTTAACTGGTTCCCAGAAAAATGTGTGGTACATACTTACTCACCACGTTAAATTATGTTTTAAGATGCATTGAAATAAATACACTGGTGTGCAAAACTTAAGCAACAATGTAAAAATTTAGCGTATAGCCATGAAATTGCAGAAAAGGAGGTCTGGAGATCAGTAGAGAACACGTAAGTCAGTAGAAACGTCATGCGTATGCAAATATCAGGAACAAAACGTCAGAAGCGATGTGAGCGTACGCAAAACGCGTGATGTCGGCGCGCGCTGCTCAACAGTAGAATGAAATGAAGGACGGAGACGCAATTCACCATATTCTCTGCAAGTGCCAGTGAATCAGTTCGTGAAATATGGCTAGAAGAAATCATCTGGATGACTTCACATGTGGAAGAATGATCGGAAAGCTGGAGGAGGGGCGTACTGTCACCAGTGTAGCTGCAGAGTTCAGAATCAACAAAAGTGTCGTTTCGCGCGCTGGAAAGCGTTCCAAACCACAGGTACAGCTGTTAGAAAGGTTGGTGTGGCCGCCCGAGGACGACAACTGCAGGGGATAACCGATATATCATCCTGCAGGCGAAAAAGTTCGACAGCACTCAGCAAGCGCCATTGCTCCAGAAACTCTGTACAGCAACAGGTCGACAAGTGTAGCGGTTTACTGTGGCCAACGCCTTCACAAAGGGGCCTGTTCACCCGCCGTCCTGAACGCTGCCTCCCGTTGAAGATGGCCACCGAAGTCACCGTTTACAGTGGGACAGAGAGCACAAAAACTGGACAACTGATCAATGGAGTCGTGTTCTCTTTAAGGATGAGAGTCGGTTCAGTACCAGAAGCGATTCTCAACGCGTTTTGATTTGGAGAGATCGGGACCCGGTTTTATCCCAGTAACATCAAGGAAAGACATCGTTACGGTGGTCCTGGAGTTCTTGTCTGGGTTGGCATTATGCTGAACAGCGGAACTGAGCTTCCCATTTTCGACAGAGGGTCTGTAACCGGGGATCGCTATTGTGGGGGTACTTCTTCCCCATCTGCATCTTTTCCGAGGTGCCATTGGCCCCAGACTTTATCTTTATGGATGACAATGCACTGCCACATCACACTCTTGCTGTTGAGGGCTGCTGGAAAGTGAAGATATCACTCGAATGGATGGGCCAGCGTGCTCCCAGATTTAAATCCCATCGAACATGTGTGGGGGATGTTTTGGGGGGAACGTATTGCCACACGCTCACATCATCCGGAGTACAACCAACAACTCAAACAGATGTTGATTGAGGAATGGCACTCCTACCTCAAGAAATGTTGCACCAGCTGGTTCTGAGTATGCGGGGAGACGGTGCGAAGCAACCATTGTAGTAAGGGGAGAGCATATACCCTATTAAGGAACATCTGCTTGTTGTTCTTCCTGTTGGATAGACAATCATGAGTCACGATACTATGCGTTCAATAAAGCTTGTTTTTGTTTTATTCCATACCGTATGCGTTGTGTTCCTTTTTCAGCGCCGATGCTTTCGTCATCCTTTACGTACATAATACTCTCCCTCATTTCAGAATTTCATGTCTCTCAGATGATTTTTCGTGAAGTTATGGCAATAAACCCACCTGTTGCTTAAGTTTTGCACACCAGTGTATAATTCGATTCATAACAATATTTTAATACTTAAAAAATTCTATTAGTGGTCCGCGGGATTTAAATTGTGAATTTACTGGTCTGTGAGGTCAAAAAGTTTGACGACCGCTGCACTAGACTCAATGAATACCCGACTGACGATATCGTCAGTCGGTATTGGGAGGCTCAATGTCAAATGGTCAAGAAGCCAAGTACAGGCGATGGGTACATAAATTTCATTTCCGAAGTATTGGGTTGTTCGGAAAGTAATTTAATTCTTTGTTTGTGAAAATGAAGACAATTTTCATGTAGTAAATAAATATTTTATTAAATTATGTACTGTCCATTCTGGTCCCCAATACCTTCGCCATCTATCTGGCAGTAGCGTGATTCCACGCTAAAAAAATTTTTGTTCTGTGCTGACAAAAAATTGATCCAGGTAATTTTTGACCGCCTTATTTGAAGTAAAGGTTTTAACGTCTAAAAATTTTTGTAGAGATCGGAACAAATAATAATCAGAAGGTGTCATATCTGGAGAATATAGTGGATGTGACAGTATATCCCATTCAAGCTGTAAAAGTTTTTGGCGAGTTACCGAACTTGCATGAGGTCTTGCTTTATCTTGGTGAAATACTACACCTTTTCTGTAGATCAATCACCTTTTTCTGATGAATATTGGCTTTAGAAATTTTTTTTATGATCTCTTGCGTTTGAAATTGTTTTAGAAAACCTATTTCTCGTCCCCAGTGAAGATGCACTTAAAAATGGGTCACTTTCTTGACACTTGAGAAGCAAATCACAGACTTCAATGTGACGACACAAATTTCTTACCTACCTTGGGAACATGAGGAACCAATATGCAGGGACATCTTAAGACTTCTTGCGGCCTTGGGCCCCACCACAAAAGTAGGCCTTGGGCTGCTATACAAATGTAAGCCCAACCTATGACCCTTAAAAGCAGACAGTACATAACATACGTTGTCAAATGCTCGTAAAAATAACCTGAAACAAATAAATGTGTATGACTTAGAATCGCACAAACCGACTCGACTGACTGCTGCCTTTTGATTGAAAGAGCAATGATGGCGTACGGTGGCAGGCCTAGGCCTGTAAGTGGACGACGGTCATCACCTGTGACAGTTGGTATATCTTCCGAAAGTCCCTGTTTTTCGGAGAATACAACCGGAAATAACATTTGAACATTGAAATTATTCAAATTATGATCTTATTAAGGCTGAGTCGAAAGCGAGGCGAGTCCCTGGGCCCAGTTGGCCCATGCCTTAAAATGTCCCTGCCAGTATGTTGAGTTTTGATGTTAAACGAAGATGATCATGAACAGTTGAATTCGATAAATTTAACCTCTCAGCGATCTCACGATTTGTTATTCACCGATTTGTTTTAATTAATGTCTTTATTGTGTCTATCAGCTTCAACTGGCCTTCCAGAACGTGGTGCATCTTCAACAACAAAATTGCCGGATTGAAATTTTGTTTACCAATTTTGGCATTGGCGCACGGTCAAATACATCTCCGTACACATTGGCTAATTGTTTTCTTGCTTGAACAGCATTTTTACCTTTTCGATAGTAAAAAAAGTAAAATATGCCAAAAATGCTGCTTTTCACTCTCCATCTTTAAAAGGGCACCAATCGGAAACTTCTGCGTAGAATCAATTGGACTTTTTCACAAAAAAAGCCTTGCTGTTTCAGCCCTCAAAACATATAATGATTAGGCGGCTCAAGTGTGAAGTTGGGTGTGAAAAGTAATGATTAAATCCTGTCTCGGAAAAAAATGAAATTACTTTCCGAACAACACGATATATATAATTCAACATTCGTTGATGCTAAAATTTTTATCAGGAAATGTAAAGATGTCTAAATTTATGTACTTTTCTAAAATAACAACTAATATAAACAAAAAAATTTTAAGTCAATTCCTACTTAGGTCAACACCGAAAAAATTTATTTTAGCTACTTTTTTTATTAAATTATTACAATTATTATAAAAATATGTATATACATATGACAGAATCCCACTATTAAGCGACAAAATAAAAAGCGATTTTCCTTGCAATTTTCCCTTTTCCTTTCTAATGGTGTTGGACTATTTTTTTTTCTTTGTTTGTTACTATTTATTCATTCAATAAATTCAACTATTGTAATAAAACTGTATAGTAAAAAAAATCTGATTCGCAAAAATTAGGCCATCTCAGGTTAGATTCGAACCCACGACCTTTGGATTAGAAGTCCAACGCGCTATCCATTGCGGCAGAGGAACACAACAAATGATTTTCCTTTCTATATAGGGTGTTAGACTATTATTTTTGTTTGCTACTATTTATTCATTTTTAGTTTAATTAATGAATTAATATTTGAAAAGATATTAACATCAAGGAGTCATCCACTACAAGTTTTAAAAAAATGTATTTGAACTTGAAAGGATGAATAGAAAGTATTTTATCAACGATTGAAACTTTGAACAAGATATATATATATATATATTTATAAATAAATACATATAGGGAGAGAATGAACTAATAGCAGGAATTGAAAAAGTAACAGTAAATGCCTTTGATATTTGGCTCTACTTCTTGCATTATTTATGTAATCTGATTTATATAACAAAAAGCTCATCAGAACGACAATATCACCGATTTCTTTTCAACCATCAAAAATTAAGCTATTATTTCTTCTGTTGCAATCGAAAACTATTGCTTCATCAACCTCCTATCGAATTTTGTGTAATATCCTGTTTACATCTATCACTTTTACTTCCATTGTACCTGGAATTGTTTCGAATGATTTTTCGTCTTTTGGTCTCAACGGTATTATTTTTAGAAACAATTTCGTAATACAGGAAAAGATTCAATTCACTTTAATGACATTTTTCCCTAGCCCAATTAATGACACTTTTGCCGACATTTTTTTTTTTTTTAATTTTCTCGCGAGGTTTGTACGGTCTGTTGCATTTTGCTCGAGTGCCAAGTTCTGTTTGAATTGGGTAATAGATTTAGAGCAGGTTTAGGAAGAAAACCGCCTCCGTGTTTGCATTTTGAATACTTCTAGACCTAGTCTGCTCTAATTAGAGCATATACCAGGTCTAGTTAAACAATTAATATAAAAAAAAAATTTTTTTTTTTTTTAGTCAATTCCTACTTGAGGTCAGCAAAGAAAAATTTTAGTTTAGTTACCTTTTATTAAATAATTACAATTAAATAATTTGGGTAATAGATTTAGAGCAGGTTTAGGAAGAAAACCAACACCGTGTTTACATTTTGAATACTTCTAGACCTAGTCTGCTCTAATTAGAGCGTAGACCAGGTCCAGTTAAACAAGTAATATAAAAAAAAAAATTTTTTTTTTAGTCAATTCCTACTTAGGTCAACAAATTTTTTTTTTATTTTTTAGTTACTTTTTATTAAATACAGTCGAACCTCTATATTACGAATTTTTCGATATAGCGAAATTTTTTCTAGAACCTTGAACATTTAACAATTTTCTTCGTAAAATAACCTCTCTATAGCGAAGTGCATTTTCTATATAACGAACTTTTTCTTTTTTGATTCAATTTTCGTTCTCCCTTTTTTTAAAGTATATTTGAAAAAATTGCGAGTTATTCTCTCTTTAACACATTTTATGGTGGTCATAAATCTTGAATTGGTTTTATTAGATTCTAACTCGCCGGGAGCAATAGAGCTCTGGACGTTTCATCCAAGAAGTGCAACCTTTAACCCCCATTGCCCAGTTCACTAGAAACATCTTTGATATCCTCCTTCCCATTCAGTGGAGTTGTCCCATGTCCCCGTGTTTTAATTAAAAATATAATGTATGCTTTAAAGTGCCTAACTCGCCGAGAACAATAGAGTTCTGGACGTTTCATCCAAGAAGTGCAACCCTTAACCCCCATTGCCCAGTTCACTAGAAACATCTTTGATATCCTCCTTCCCACTCAGTGGAGTTGTCCCGTGTCCCCGTGTTTTAATTAAAAAATAATGTATGTTTAATATTACCTGTATGCTTCAAATTATAAAATGTCCTTAAAATTCATTAATTATAGTTTAAAATTATTTTCTTAATATTGAAAATACAGCGAATTAATTCTTCGACATTATTTTTTCTTGCAGTTTTTCTTTCTTTTTTAATGAGAAAGTTATATAAAATAAACATATATTAATTTTAAAAAAAGGTGTGAATGATTACTTTTTTTAATATATAGTGCTTATGAATTTAAAATTTGTTTTATGTGGTTTATAAAGTATATTAAAAGATGAACCTCTATATAACGAATTTTCCATATAACGAACTTTTTTCCGGGATTTAGCGACTTAAAGGTCCGACTGTAATTACAATTAATATAAATAAGTATATACATATGACAGAATTTCGATATTAAGTGGCAAAATAGAAAGCGGTTTTCCATTTTCCTTTCTATATAGGGTGCTGGACTATTATTTTTGTTTGTTACTATGTTTATTCATTAATTAAATATAATTCTTCCTAGTAAAATATTGTAGTAAAAAGAAATCATATTCTCAGAAATTAGGCCATCCCAGGTGGGATTCAAACCCACGACCTTTGGATTAAAAGAC
Source organism: Trichonephila inaurata madagascariensis (assembly GCA_019973955.1). NCBI lineage: Eukaryota > Metazoa > Arthropoda > Arachnida > Araneae > Nephilidae > Trichonephila > Trichonephila inaurata. Next base: position 197,588 of record BMAV01020712.1, on the reverse strand, counting down.
CAACACGCAATCCATTGCACTACAGGGACACAACGAGCAATTTTCCTTTTTTTATATGGTGTTGGATTATTATTTTTGTTACTATTTATTCATTAAATAAATAGAATTAATGAATTAATATTTGAAAAAATTGTATTAACATCAAGTGTCATCCACTACGCGTTTAAAAAAATGTATTTAAACTTTAGTGGATGAATAAAAAATATTTTATTAACGATTGGAAATTTGAACAATATATATATATAGGAAGAGTGTGAACTAATAGTAGGAATTGGAAAAAGGTTGGTTTTTTTTGTGTTCATATAGCTAGATTTTTAAATGATATGTTAGATTTTTTATTAGTCTAATTAAATTATTTTCGCATTATGTTGAATGGAAAAATAAAATTTTAACATACAATTTTCAGATAAGGATGGGGAATCCAGAAGTCTAAAGTTTACGTAATTTTTAAGAATATATTTATATCAGTGGCGCACACAAGGGATTCCTGGGTTCGGACACCCCCTATAGGCCTGGATTTTTTTTCCCGATTGATTGTAATCATATCTCCATAGTACCTAAAATTTAATTAAGTATTTGTAATAAATAGTTTTAATTTATGAATTAATTCTTATTTATTCAATTATTTATTTTTTACTTTTTTTGTTCCCAACAATCGACAAAATCAAAAGAATGCGTTTGATGGGGTGTATTGAGGTATGATATGAGAATGGTGGACTTTCAAACCCCGACCCCCTCCCCCCTGTTCCTGAAAAATTCCTTTGTGGTCCACTGATATATATCTGTATCAATAGCGCACACAGGAATTTTTAAAGGGGGGGTGGGTGGGTCCGGGGTTGAAAATTCACCATTCTTGTATCATACTATTTTTGATTTTGTCGATTTTCAGGAACAAAACACAGTAAAAAACTAATTATTGAATAAATAATTAGCATTAATTAATAAAATTAATCCTTAATAACAAATATTTAATTAAATTTTACGTATTATATACTTAGAATTATAACCAATCGGAAAAAAATCAAGGCTTTGGAAAAAAATCAAGTGTCCGGGCCCCAAGAACCCCCTCCTTGTGTGCGCCACTGATCTGTATGTATAAAGGAGAAAAGTGTCTCACTTTCTCATGCATCCCGATATCTCCGGAATTGTTAGACCTACGGCCTTGAAATTCGGCAGGCATGTTCCTTTTGTTGAGTAGAGATCCGGTAAAGGGTTTTGTGGAAATCGACTCACATGAAAAAGAGTGTTTTAGGGGTGTTATACAAAAAAAATTGATGTTTTTAAACTATTAGATTTACAAACTTAAAATTTGGCAAACATCTTCCTTCTGTTGCGTAGAAATCGACTAAGAACAGTTTTTTTTTTTTTGTTTGTTTGTTTGCTTTTGTTTTTTTTTTGAAGATGTATTTCCAAGAGGAAGGGGAGTGATTTTAAAAACTCTGTTTTTGAAAAACATATTTCTTCTTCAAAAAACACGTTTCTAGCTCTATTTCTTTTAAAGGTATATTATACGAGTACGTATGTTCATTTTCTCTCGTTAAAGAAAAGGTGTTCAAAAAAAAAAAATTATTTAACTGATCACTAACTGAAGTAAAAGAAAATTTTTAGAATAAATCAAGCAGGAAGAAGCGTAACCATAAAAACTAGAACGCGTATGGAGAGAAATGCTCAATCTATTATTAAGAGATGAAATGTAAGAATAATAAATAATAAATATCCAGAAAGGTTTTAACGGTGAAATTACGCGAAATAGTTTAAAAAATTTCACACAAATGCAGCATTTTTTTGAGGTTCTCTTTCTGTAATCGTCTGTGCAAACGATAAGAACAAAAAAATCAAAATATTCTTCTGCCACGAGTGACGTCATATTGAAATTTCTTATTGTTCTTCAGTTTCAATTGTTCTGTTCAACACAAAAATATTAGAAAAAAAATTTTTTTTTTTTCTTTTTTAATAATGTAGTAATAAAACGACGCACTAAGGCGATATTAGCATTTCACGTGAAAACGCTCGAATGCAATTAATAAAAGAAAATTCTCCAGAAGAATAAGAACTGAGATCGTTTGTTCCAAGTCATTAGTTTCGAAAAAAAAAAGAAGATAACTGTAGTTCTAAAATCCTTGAAACCGTAGTGAAATAAAATTTAGTATTCGTAAACGTTGCCATGGTAACATTCATTTGGTTGCTAACCGTCTCCGTGGTAGAAAACTGAATTTGTTTCTTAGAATATTCGATGGTGTTATATTCCAAGGTTGAATGGAATCGACTGGTTTGAAATCGCGTTCGTTTTTTAAGTTAAAGAACTGAAAGAAAAAGATAATTTTTTAATCTTTTTACAAGCTTGAGTTTTTCTTATTAATTCTTTGAGAAAATTTTAATGTATTTTATCCATTAATGGATTTATATGCTAAAATTTAGCATCACATTTGGTAAATACAGTGAAATACGTTTAAAGCTAAAGCGGTTAAGACGAAATATCGGTTTACACGAAATAATACAACTGACTGGACAAGCTACTATGTATTTTCACGTATTTTTTCTTTTAACACAAAACAAAATCGCTTAACACGAAAAGGTGAAGGAGGACAGTATAAATAAGCCGACACTTAATGAAATGTTGGGGAAAGTTTCTGCATTATTAGACTATCCTACTGTATCATCGAAAGAATTCGTTGCAGTAGATGATATATATGTGTGCAGCCCCAATTATGGCAGACAAAGACATTTTGGAGTTTTTTTCAAAACTCGAAAAAATATCATTGATTCAGATTCCAACGACGAAAATGAAATGAATAATGCAGCTTCTGTTCTCACGTTATACGAAATGAGGAGCATCATGAAAAGTATGCGCAGTTCTTTAGACGTACATTTCAATGGTGAAATGATTAACAAAGTAAGAGACATCAAACAATTTGTTAACAAAATTTTCCAAGTGAAATTTTAGTAATGTTTTTGAAAAACTTCAAAGCAGCTAGAGAAAAAAGTAATAAACACATATATTAGTAAAAGTATTACTAAAACAAATTAGACGCATTTATCTAGAAAATACTAAAATGTTAATGTCTTATTAAAATTTGAAAATTTTAGAGCTGATTGAGCAAACACTATAAGAAACATTACATTCTTTATGAGACAATTATTTAAATAACAAGCCATAACTCAAAAAGTATTCATTGAATAAAAAATATTTTAGTACAATCAGGTTAAAAAAAAGTGTTATAGAGATACATTCGGAACATTTTGAGTTATCAGACTCGCCATGATAGATTTTGAGCAATTTAAATGCCCCCTTCTAGTAGATCAAAAACCCACTCTTCCGGTTTTTCCAACTTTATAAAATTGAGTGTAACTTGGCCTCTAGGTAGTGTAGAAACAAAACAAAGTGTGTTTCGTAAAGCCAAAATAAAAAATAAATAAAAAAACAAAAATATCTGTCTTGACAGAATTTGGTCATTTTCAACGTGTTCGGATAACGATTTTCACTGTAGTACATTGACCGTTATTGATTTGACTTTAATAAATGAAATAAAAATAATAACTTCTGTTTAAAAATTATTTGAATATTCTAAATTCATCTTCATAAACTTTTCTTGTCTATTATTAACAGGATTAAAAAATAAAAGTGAGAAATCACACATATTTTTTAAAAGATAACTAAAATTAAGAACTCCATTCACATTTTGCATTAATTATTTTACAAGATCATTTTCTAACATTTTAAGAAATTTAAAAAGGACGTCGTTAATTAGATTTAGAATTTTTTTAAAAAAACTCCCGAAGATTCTTAAGAATACTTTTAATTTAAAATTGAGAAAAAAAATTTTTTAATGGCTGAAAATTATTTATTTCAAAGGAAATAAATTTTGTTTTTCAATCTTTATAATTCTCAGCCAAAAATTTCAGAAATTTTGCTGCCACAGACGATTATTATATTTTTTAAAATTCTGCAAAAAAATAATGCATCAATGATTCTTTACCGACAGACGATTATTTATTCATTTTAACAGAATTCAACTTACAAGAGAATTTTCCAGTTTTAATAGAATTATGTTTTTTTAATCAAATTATCTCTTTTTTTTCACAAATTTTTAATTTTTTGCGACATTTTGAACATTGCTAAACGTCATCAAATAATTTAATTGATTGCAAATTCATAAAATTAATTAACGTGGAATTTTTTTCATTTCATGTCGATAAATAATATAAAGAATTCGACTTTCAAGCGAATTTCCCATTTTTAAAGAATTATTTTTTAAACAATGCAACTTAAAATTCTTTTAATAAAAATTAATTTTTTAATCAATCTTCTTCCCTCTCCCCTTTTACAAATTTTCGAAATACATTTTTCCCCCCCTTGCAATAAATACATCGATCATTGTCAACCGATAACAAAAAAATAATTTACGTTGCTGTTTTTTTTTTGCTGTTGTTCATTTTATGTTGATCAAATTATCAAATTATTACCTTTGCATAAATTTTAGAGCCCTTATACCTCTATACGTTCCAACAAAAACCAGACTTGAAAATTACAAAACGAAAAGAAAATTACAATATTGATAGCAAACGTTGCGTTGCCATTGTTCAATTTACCCTGAACGAAAAAAAAGAAAGAGAAAGAACTTGGGAAAAGATAACGTGGTGTGCAACTAGTAGTGGCCTCATTCCAAGCCTTGTGTCGTTGCTCTGCTTACCTTCCTACATGTGTGTGTGTCCTTCTCTTCCCCCTCCCCACCTTCTAGTTGGTCACCCACTTGTTCAATGAGCTGAAACTACACTTTCACTGTGATGAGTTTGATATCTCTGAGCCATGTATGACCGTCTGTGTCAGAATTCTGTGGTCTGATACATAAAGAAAATTAGTCGAACGACCTTCGCGTTCTATATCGATCAACGGGGTATTTGATAAGGGATTGTCGAATTTCTTGATGGTACTTTTCGAACTATTAAGTCAACATGAAAAACATTCTGATAATTTCAGTCTTATGTATTGCAATTGTATTATTAATAAATATTTAATCTGTTGTAAATAGGAAGAAAAGTTTATATCCCATTCACTGGCGTAGCCTGAGGGGGCCCTGTATCAAAATTCCTTCGGGGCCCTTTTTTAGATATGGGAGCTCTATTATTGGGACTGCAGTTATGAATGTTGGAGCCCCCTGAAGCTTGGGGGCCCCGTATCATTGATACGGTGGTAGCTACGCCCCTGATCCCATTGTTATTCTCATCTAAAAACAAGTAATATAAAAAAAATTTTAAAAAATGAGTTAATTCCTATTTAGATCAAAGAAACATTTTATTTTAGCTACTTTTTATTAAATAATTACAATTATTATAAATATGTATATACATATGACAGAATCGCAACATTAAGTGGGAATTAATTTTTATTCATTATCATTAAAGTATCGTATTGTCATCTAAAACAATCGTGTCTATAAAATTTCAGTTCGACTGAATGCTTTAAAACGCGAGAAAAAAACCTTTTAAAGTTTTGACACAAGTCGCCAACGTGGCTGTGTGTATTTGCACTTCTTTAAATAGTTAGTTTTAATCAATTAATTTTTATTAATTATAATTAAATTATTGTATTGTCTCATCCAAAATAACCATACATATTAAATTTAAGCTCAATTGAGAGCTTTAAAATGTATGCTATTAAGGATTGAAAATTCCACCAAGATAAATAAATAAATAAACAAATAAATAAATATGTAGAGAGTGTGAGTTAATATTAGGAATTGAAAAGTGATCAATTCTTTTCTTTGTATCTCAAAGACTGCCAACTGATAATGCATAAATAAGTCTCTCTAATACATAAATATGATTGTTAACAGGAAATTTCAATGTGTCAAGCTCAGTGGAGTAACGAAGAATACTAGCCGCCCCCCTTGCTAAGTCAAAGGGGGAGTCTAATACTCCAAACCCAAATACGTACTTGGCATCAGTCAGGCTTTGGGGCCCCTAGAATCCTGACCCCCGATGTAGAGGAATACGTTACGCCACTGGTCAAATTTTGCTCTATATGAAAGAGTCAAATTTACTGCTGGTCAAATGGTTATTTTTGGAGTCATTAAACGATTATACAATTACCCGCTTCTTTGGGTATTTCATGATGCTGCATGAATATATACTGTTTATAAATATACCCTTGGGCCAGTGCTGGTTTATCCATTGGGCGCTTGCCGGGCATGAAAGGGCCCAGATAAGCTAGACTTAACCAGATTTTCTGGTAATAAATTTCGAATGTGAATCCCAGTGCGAAGGGGCTCCTAGATCTTCTGCTACCAGGGCCCGAAATGAGCTTAACCCTTTATTTACCGCATTATGATTTACTGCAGTTTTTTTTGTGCAATATATTTTTTTTGGATCACTACATTGAAAATTAAGGGATATACATAAACAGAACACTCAACTAGGGGAAATTTAATCCGTTCGAGCTTAATTAATTAATTAAAGAATTCCACTGTAAAATTAATTATATTACCAGTTTACTTAAAATAAAGACTCAAATGGTTTTCTAAGGTCCTCATTAACATACAAAAAAAAATAAGACACTTACACACACACTATTTTTTTCGGGACAAAAATGATAATCTTTGCAATCCACTGAAAACGCTTCTGCTATAAAACTATACGCCTTCCCCGCTAAAATACTCATCATAGAACCCGTGCTGCCATATATCTTGGAAGAGTGGATTTCAAAGAATATTCCTGCTAAGTATTGTTAGAATATTCCTAAAAATGACTATTCTATGTTATTTTAAAATGAGTGGTACTTATAAGTACCATCGGTAGATAAAGGGTGAAGTGATTTTCGCAAAACCCGTTTTTAGTGGATCTTTTCTCCATAAAAGGAACAAGCCTGCCAAATTTCGTTTGTAGGTCTAATAGTTCAAAAAAATGGAATATTTTATCTAAAACGTCCCTTAACCCCTTTGAGAGTCCATTTTTGCAAAACTTCTTTTGCAGTAGATCTCTAGTCCATGAAAAAAACATCCCAGCCAATTTTCAAGTCTGTAGGCCTAATAGTTCAAAAAACGGGTATATTTCATCCATAATGTCCCTTAACTCTTCACAACTCCCTTTGGAGGTCCATTTTCCCAAAATTGGTTCTTAGAGGATCTCTACATCAGGAAAGGAAAACTCCTGCCAAATTTCAAGTCTGTGGGTCTAAAATAGTTCCTAAAATAGCGTGATGAGTGAGGGAGTCGCTTTTCTCCTTTATATTTATGTACTAGCCGCTACCTACTCGGTTCGCTAGGTATTTCATGATGTTGTATAAACATATATATAAATTATTGATATCTAAGTCCTAGCATTCAGAATTCGAATGCATTGGAAAATATACTTATAGCTGTAATTCTCGCCTCTTGATATAAAAATAAATAAATAAAAGCAAACAAACAGAGCTTCAAATTAATAATTTCGAATAATTTCGAAAGTTGTAGAATGATTTTTTTTTGCGCTCTCGTAACCCAATAACCAAGTGGATTTCAACAAAAGCAATTTTCAGTGGATCTCTACTACGTAAAATAAACATGAGTGACAAATGAATGCTTCACTTGCCAAATCGATTAACTCCATTTTTGGAATTTTATTAAATTTTAATATCAAAGCACTTCATTAGCTCCTAACTGTACATATTCAAAACAAATTTCTCTAATAATAAGTATTAACACCACTAAATGACAAAATTGTTTTAGCCATTGAACAATAAGTAATTTATGTCAGAAACCAATGTGATTAACTCCATACTATAATGTATTTATATCATAATATAAATCTATTTAACCAGCTGCATTATTTTTCCTCTCCTACGGAGACATCTGTAAGTTGTTCGTTTAATTTCATTATTCCCTTTAAACAACAGCAGTTATCGCTCATACGAACTCTGTACGAGAAAAATAAAATATAAATTAGTTATATTCAAACTGTGCCACAAGTGAAGATACTTATAACTTTCAATTTTTTATTGTGAATTATTTTTTTTAAAAAAAATAAGCCGTTATAACATTAAGATGGAAGATGTTAATAAGAATTATTTGAGTAAGGAAAATAATGAATCGGACTGCTTTAAGTTTATTGAAATTGCTTCAAAGTACAGAAATACAAGTTGAATCAATTGAAATGAAATTTCTGGAAAGTGGACGCAGTTACTTGCCTAATGATTCACAATTTGCTATCATCGAATCTCTAGCAAAAAAAGTTTAGAATTTCTTTTCGCCAGATTACTGGTATAATATAATAAAAACCTGTAAAAAGAAAGCACCATTTCATATGGTTCAAATGACGCATCAGGACTTTTTCTCTTCAAGTACTTTAGAAAATTCTATCAATAATAGAAAGGTATCAGTTACAGGGATGCCAGTAAATTGGCTCAAAATGCACTGGATAAAATTAAAAAAGTCGAAACCCCATCTGATACAATTTAAGTATAACTTTAACGAAGATACTGAATTTAGTGCAATAAATATACGAAAAAGTGTAGCAGTGTCTGAAAAATATGATCCAGCCTTTGTTGCATCCAACATGTAGAACAGTGACAAGAGAAAAGAGGAAAGATATGATGGACTTGTTGAAATTTATTCCTCCTATTAAACACGAGTATTATATAACTTTAAGGACAAATCGACAGGATAGGAGCTCAAATACAGCTAACGAAGATGACATCATTTATAATGATAATAACGCAATTTAAACAAAGTAATAATACTCGTAATATTATGTACGAGTAACAGAATAGTTATCATTCATTTGTGCTAAACTCTTTAATAAAACATATGTTTATATAATGACATTTTTCCTTAATAAAAAAATAATACAAAGACTGAACTTGAATTAATAATTTACTTTCACTTTGCGACATAGCCATCCTGTGATGACTATGTCTGGAGTGATTCGCGTAAGCTAGAGGTGAGGGATTATCTAAATGATGAGACATTATATAATTCTTAACACAACTTTTATTAAGAATAACTTAAATTACTTAATTCTAAATAACAACTTTCTTAAAGTGAAAATGAGCCAACAATTAAACCTTATATTCAAGTCAGATCGCGCAACTAGATCACTTATCTTAATTATAATAATTTAACTGTCTAATCTAACTTCCTATACAAAATATTACCTTTTATAAAGTCACCTTCCTTCCTAGGTTGAAGTAATTCCTATTATGTTGATAGTTAGTGAGAAGATTCAGACTTTCTTAATCTTTATTATATTCAATTGTGATGAGCGTATAATTTTTCCAGAGCTGTAGGACATCTAACCTTTATTCCAAACAATTCCACACTAAGTTATCTCTAGGCTTGCCGCTATATCTCATCAAAGCTTCTATCCTTTTAAAGTATATCTCATTTGCATATTCGATCCGTTTCTCTTCTTGGTATTGGGTTGGAAAAGTTTTGCCATTAATCGTGGCCGTCAAAGAACTTAGGAGTTATGTTAGAAGAAGGACGCGAGAGACGTCACAACTTGCCAAATCGATTAACTCCACCAATCACGAAAAAATTGTAGTAATAACGATTACTCCAAGTATATTCCATCTTATGCTTTCTATATGTCGTCAAATCAAATAGGCGTTTGTAATAATACAGTCTAAATCGTATTTTCAAATTTTTAATTTGAAAAGAATTTTAAAAAACAACATATAATATTTTATCATTTTTCTCAACTTCTTGCTTTATGGAGTTAATCGATTTGGCAATTGAAGCATCCAGATTTCAAGTTTAAATCTATAAGAGCAAAAATGGAGTTTTTGCTATCATTACGCCCCACCACACCTTTGAGAGTCGATTTCCAAAAGACCCATTCTTAGCGGATTTCAATTCAACAAAAGAAACATGCAAACTAAATTTCATTATTATAATCCTAGTAGTTCGAAAACGGTAATTTTTTTTATATCAATACACCCCACTAAACTCCCCGCTTTCCCAGGAGTCAATGTCCGTAAAATCCATTCGTAGTGGATCTCTATTCAACAAAAGAAACATTCTAAACAAAGTTCTAGTATGTGGGTTTAACAATTAAAAAAAGGGATTTTTTTTAAGTATAACTTCCCTTGATCCCAAGCAACCCCTTAGGGGTCCATTTTCGCAAAATCCTTTGTTGAAGGAACTCTATTCCATGAAAGGAATCTGCTTACCAAATTTTAAGGATGTACGTCTAATAGTTTAAAAAATGGAAATAATTATCTGTAACACCCCTTAAAACCTCGCAAAACGCCACTTGTGGGGCAATTTTCGTAAAAGCTATTTTGTAGCGGGTGTCTAATCCATGAAAAGGGGGAATCCGCTTACCAAATTTTTCAAGTCTATTCTTCTAATAAAATGGAAACAACGTAAAATCTGTCGTATAGTGCCCACTTTTAACACAAAAAATAAAATCCTAATTTAAAGGTGCGCGTTATACGCCGGGTATAAAAATGAGAGCTTTAAAGTTAGGAAAAAAAACATATGCTTAGAAAAAAAATATTAGACTTCTACATAGATCGAAACACTATTTATGTAAAAGAAATGACATTCCTTATGAGCTTAAAGAATTATAGTTCTAGAATCATACTACTTTTTTCTAAAGCTTGGAATAATACCTCGAATAAATGACTTCAAATCATAAGAGCTCTAAGCACTTCTATTTCGAGTTTCTTCGTGAAAAAAGGAGGGTGCTTGCTATGCGGCAAATATACCTAAAAATTAAAAATTACAGCTTGAAAGTATAGGTTAGCGTTATAAGCTGGATTTCGCGGTAATTCTCTGCAATGCCCCTTAATCCCCTGCAATGCCACTTGGGGGAGGGATTTTTGTAAAAACCATTTTACAGTGGATGTCTAATCTATGAAAGGAATCCGCTTACCAAATTTCAAGACCGAACGTGCAAGAGTTTAAAAATGAAAAATAATTACTTATAGCACCCCTTAATCCCCCACAACACCACTTAGGGGTCGATTTTCACAAAACCTATTTTGTCGCGGATTTCTACTCTGTGAATGGAATCAGCTTACTAAATTTCAAGACTGTACATTGTAACGTCCTAAGCATATAAGTGATGACACTTGTTTGGTATTTTGAAGTTTTATTTTCACGCACACAGGACAGTTCACAGACATTAAATAATTTACATTATATACACGTTTTAAGTAAAAATCATTAATATTCCGAGTGTTGACAATTTGTAGAGAGATAATCCCTTACGCTCGCTGATGGAGCTAAAAATATAATCTCTCTTGTCGAGAGGAAATCACACACTTTCAAAAGCTCTACACGCTCACGGATGGAGCACACAAAATCTTGGCCTCTCTCGTCGAGAGGTAATCACACTCCCAATTTCCACACTGCGCTCACTGGCTGAGCCCACAGAATCGACCGCTCTCGTCGAGAGGTAAACACCGACTGTCTCTGGCTTGGCACTCGCGCATGCGCAGTGCTTCGGATCAGTCCGCGTTGCCACCTAGAGTTTTAGAAGGGGTCTAGAGTTCGTTACAACGTCTAATAGTTTAAAAATGGAAATAATTATCTATACCCTCCCCCCCTTAATCCTCCGCAACGGCTCTTGGAGGTCGATTTTTGTAAAGATCATTAAAGGAATCCATGAAAGGAATCTGCTTACTAAATTTCAAGATTGTACATACAGTAGGAATGGAAATAATTCTTTACAACACCCCTTAATGCCCCGTAAGGCCCATTGGGAGTCTATTTTCGCAAAATCCGTTCTCAGTGGATCTCTACTCCATTAAGGTATCCGACTACCCTAAAATCATGATTTTTCTCAAAAATTGACAAATTTTTTTTATGATTTTATTTTATAGGCCATCTTATTAGCTTAATAAAAATACAAGCTTTTTATTTTCCATTCACTAGAACAAATATTACAAGTGTTTTAATAAAGGAAGATGCCATAACTTTACACAAGATGTCAAACTTTAAAATGCGTTTTACTCGAAATGTGTTTTTTTTTTTTTTTCGAAAAACTCAAACGGGGACAGCGATTGCTCAAAAACCTTTGAAAATAATTTGCTGAAATTTTTTGTGAATGTTTTGTATAACACTAAAATGTTTTGACCTTCAGATGTATCAATCACTGTTTTATTTCAAAATTTACAGTCCTTTATGTGAATATAATCACTGTTTTTTTAAGCAATTTCATATAGTCACTAAAATATAAAATGTGCTCTAGTTTTTATAAAAATTAAAATATCTATTATCCTGAAAGTCATTTCAAACATGAATAACAAAGTAACACATTACAATTGAAATTTTGAGAATTTGTTCAAAACATTTTTGTACAGAAAAGGGCCCCGCCCCGTTTATGTAATTTTTTGTACATTTGTGATACAGCCCCCCTTTGGTGACCGTATCTTTGATTGTCAGTGTGAGCTAGAGGTGTAGGGTTTTCAAAAAGAATAGACATTTTAAATTCTTAATATGACTATAAAGAATAGAACTTAAATGTCTAACAATTTAGATAAATTTAACTAGCGAGAATCTAGAATGAACAAACACACACAAAGATAGTTAAACCAAATCGCGTAACTTAGACCACTTTCTCTAAATAATTATTCAATCCGCCTACTCTCACTTCTAATAACATTATAAGTCCTAATATCAAATAATCAGTCCTACCTTAATCCAACCTAAGATTCGATATCTACATGGAAACGTCTGGGCGCGCGTGCAATGGTATGCACCTTGTAGTAATAGCTGGGTTTCCAGGTAACTTCATGAGTAGCTGTCAATTCACGCTTGTATCTCTTCAAACATAACTTTCCCCAAATTGCCATCATGCTTACTGAAACTTCTGTTCTTTTAAAAGCTATCTTATTTTCTTTTCTTGTTCACATTTCGCTTCTTGGGTTTTGGTTGGAAAAGAGTTGCCATTAATCTTGGCCACCAAAGAAACCAGAGGTTATGTTAAAGAAAAGACACGTGAGCCCGTCACACATTTTCACCATTTTTTCCCTTTAATAATAATAAAAAATTTCTGTTTTCATTTTATGATTTTTTCCTTAAAAGATACTAAATAAATCTAAAAATCACAAAAAAAATCCCCATATCTCCATTTTTTCAAAAAAAAGTTGTCGCAAGTAGTGGGATACCTTAATGGAGCATGCCTATCAAATTTCAAGTCTGTAGGTTTAATAGTTCCGAAGGTATCGTGATGAGTGAGTCCCTCTTCTCCTTTATATATATAGATATAGATTTGCTTTATTATATCAAAAGATTTAAAAGACTCTCTCTCTATCAACAAGAAACTCATACATAAGTATCCAAATTAAAATCTATACAGTTCGAGAAAATGAGGGATTTTAAATAATAAAATCTGAAACAGCAATCCCAACAATATACAGGATGTTGACGAATTCGACCGATAGAGGGGTGATAGTAGGCAGTTAGTGGAAGTAATTGGCAAAAACAGTTATGAAGAATGGGATGTATAGTGCGATGAAAAGAGTCAATAGAGATAAAAAAAATACATGTATTAGACGTAAAGTATGTTTACAATATGAACAATGTATCAGAGCTCGACGCAATTCCAATATAAGTTCATTTCGGGCAATGAGTGCAGAAGGTATACAGGCCCCCTTGGTACTGGTGGATCGAAATTTATAACCAGAAAATCTAGTAAGATCCAGCTTATCCGGGCCCCTGGGCGCCTGCCTCAACCACCCAATGGATGAACTGGCACTGGCTCGACGTCAGAAATGCAACAAGTGATTGTCACAGGAATTGTTCGAAGTTTCGGCTGCGTAGGTAGTAGCACAGTAGACATTGATGGACGAAGAATTGTGGGATGCTTTCAGACAAATCCGGTTTCCTTTCTACATCGAGCTAAGATGCATTGTTAGTATTGTAAAAGCATGTTATACGTCTAATAAATATATTTCTTTCCTCTTATTGACCCTTTTCCTTCCACTATATATCGTACCAGTGGCGTAACGAATATAAGCCCCCGTGCAAGTTGGGTTTAGGACCCCAAACTTGATCTTACAAAGGATTGCAAAACCATAACATTAGGCTTTGGCCCCCTTGGATGTTAGGCTTCCCCGCAGTGTGGGGGTTGCGAGGGTGAACGTTACGCCACTGCATCATACCCTTCATAACTGGTGTTACGAATTACTCCCACTAACGTCGTTTGCGACCCCATATTCTGTGTTGATTTGTCGTCCCCGTGCTGCCTACCATACACTACTGGTGTAGCTAGCTCTGAGGGCACCCTGTATCAAAATTCCTTCGGGGCCCTTTTTTAGGTATGAGAACCCTGTTAGTGAAACTGTAATTACACTTGTTGGGGCCTAGTATCATTGATACGGTGGTAGCTATGCCCTTGCCATGCACCCTCTGATTTTGTCGGTCAAATTCGGCAAAACTCTGTGTATCAACGGTCGCCAAACTTTTTGACCTCACGGACCAGTAAATTCATAATTTAAATCCCGCGGACCACTAATAGGACTTTTTAAGTGTTAAATTATTGTTATGAATCGAATTATGTTTCAATGTATCTTAAAACATAACTTAACGTGATGAGTAAGTATGTTCCCCACATTTTTCTGGGGACCAGTGAAATTTTCTCGCGGACCACCTCTTTGACGACCTCTGATGTATATACAGTAAGACCCCGCTTAACGCTGTTTCGGTTTAACGCTCTTTTATTTGAATTGTGGGATTCCCCGAAATTACACACAGCGATAGGTGTCCCGATATCGGAAGCAGTTTATTTGTGTTTCTTCTTTCCAGCGGTCTTATACGAACGTACTTTTATGGTATTCAAACATTTTTAACGTTATTGGAAGTATGAATTTATGCAATATAACGATATATTGACAAATATTATGATTTTTAGTTTGTATTATGGGTGATAGTAAAAAACACGAAAGTAAAGCAGCAAGAAAAACTAGGAGCAAATTTTGACACGAGTTCAAAGGCAAAATGGGGCGTTATGGATGCCGTATCCACTTACCAACAACTTCTCACAGAGCGCAAAAGGAAAACGAAAATTACATTAAATACCCCTTCTTGATAAAAAGACTGAAAATTGGAAATACAGAAGATACTGTATGATCTGAAATGTAAACATACTGACTTAGAATTTTATTTATTTTTATATGTGTTTATTCACTTATTATATACATTTTTGTTTTATTGTTATAAAACACATAATTAATAAATTTAATGGTAAAATACTTGGCCAATTTTCTACCCATCTTCCCCTAACCCCATTATTTTCATGATGGGATAACCTCGTTTAACGCTGTTTCATATTACGCTCTACTTTGATGGAACCTATACCCTGCGTTTAGCGGGGTCTTACTGTAGTTTTAAAAACCAGTTACAAGTATTATATATTTAGATAAATTATATATATTTTTAAGTAATCAGCAATTATATTACAAAAAATTCTGCACACATTGTAAAAAATGAAAATGGCAAACGAACTTTAAAAAAATGCATAGAATTTATTTATAAAAACTGGGTATGATCCTTAAAACAACGTCTGTAGCCGTACCGTTTTTGGCATCTTTTTATGCTTTTATTGCATTGGATTCTCTTAAACGGCTTTAATAATGGTGAGAAATCAGTTATAAAAATCAAATCAGTACACAATTACTACAATTGTATTCGACAATAATTAAATCTCAATTGAAGTATTCGTCTTAATACAAGCAATAAATGCTTTATTACTTTTTCGTCTAATAACGTCTTTTTTTTCCACTAACTTTTAGTATGATGTATAAAGATATTTTAAGAATTAATGATTTCTGTACGGTAAATGATGAAACAGAAAAAGTAGTGTAATTCAATCCAGTTTTCCTCATTGCTGTCTGTAAGTTACTACTACATTTCCTGTTTTATTTTTTCGCTCCATAAATTCGTTTCTAACATAAACATGCGTCATTGTTTAAACAACGGATGGCGGAACGTACCTGTTAATGGTGAAATTTAAAAGTAATAGCATTATAATAAAGATCTGCGCAGAAAAAAAAAATAAACAAATTGTGATAGAATACCTCCGATAAATTCTGTCTCTTTTTGAACATGAATGATTCTTTTTTTCTGCATGAGTGAAAAGAAAAGAACTACCCCCACCCCGAACAACATTAAAAAAAAGTTTTCGAGTTGAGTGACTTTTTTTCCCCTTTTCAGGAACGAAATAAAAGTAGAAATATCTCACCGCATACTTCTGGTAAATAACTATATTTTGTTTGATAACTGGCAATCTGAAATTGTACAGTGACTTATATGTTATCTTATTGTATCTTTGTTTAGTTATTATTGTTGCAAATTTGTGTGGAAAAAAGCAACCTACGATTAGAATTATCTTAATAGTAACAGATTTATTAAGGAACAAGGACAAACAGATGACTCCACGAAGACAAATCGAATTATATACCGGGTGGTTATAATTAAAGTTACACTACTCAGAGGCCTTTAGAACGTGTTCTGCTTATCGGATTTTGATGAAACTTGAAATACAGTAAGACGCTGTACGCCGCTTAGCGCTGTTTCGGTTTAACGCTGTTTTATTTGAATAGTAAGATTCCCTGAAATTGTACGCGGCGTTAGGCTTTCCGATATCCGAAGCAGTGTATCTGTGTTTCTTCTATCCTGCGGTATTATACGAACGTACTTTTATCGTTTCAAATATTTGTTGACGTTATTGTAAGTATAAATTTATGTAATATAACGATTGTTATATATTGACAAATATTATGAGTTTTAGTTTTTATCATGAGTGATAGTAAAAAACACGAAAATAAAGCAACAAGAAAAAGCATTTTACTAGAAACTAAAATGCAAGTGATTGGAAGATTAGATACTGATGAACGTCAATCTCAAATGGGTGCTGCATTGAATTCGGCAACTTCAACAATAAGGACCATTCTTAATTACTGTCATAGGCAACTGCAACTACGACAAGCTCAGCAACTAGAATTATCCGTTCTAGAAATAATACAATAGAGGAAATAGAAAAACGACTTTCGATATGGATTGACGACAAAATTGAAAGCAATATGCCATTAAGCAAATCTGTCTTCTTGATAAAAAGACAGAAAATTGAAAATACGGAAGAGACTGAATGATCGGAAATTTAAACATACTGACTAAGAATTTTATTTATTTTAATATGTATAGTCGTTTATATAATGTTTCTATATTGGTAAGAAATAAATTTTTGTTTTATTGTTATAAAAACACATAATTAATAAATTTAATGATAAAATACTTGACCAATTTTCTACCCATCTTCTCATAACCCCCTTATTAACATGGTGAGATAACCTCGTTTAACACTGTTTCATATTACGCTCTACTTTGATGGAACGTATACCCCGCGTTAAGCGGGGTCTCACTGTATATGCTATTTGGACCATGGGGAAAAAATTTACGCAATAAAAAAAAGTACAAATTTTGACCACCAGGTGGCTTTTATCGAATATTCTAATGAAAATCCGTAAAACCTCTATATGAACTTGTAGTCATAGCCAGAGAATCATTCTACATGCGTTTGTCATCATTAATCCTTCCTGCTTTACATGAACAACAATGTTTGCAAACCACAATCTTTATGCAAGATGAAGCAACTCCTCACATTGGGCGCCAAGTCAAAGCAATACTTAGTGCTAACTTTAGCGATTATCGTGTAATATCCAGATATTTTCCAGATGCATGTCCTCCTCGCTCACCCGACTTAAATCCCTGTGATTTCTGGTTTGGGGGATTTCTAAAAGACAGTGTTTATTGAGAAGGAATTAGGACTTTACCTGATTTGAAAGCCAACATTATGCGCCATGTGGTTGAAATCCCTCGTGAGTTTCTTCGCATTACCATTGAAAAGGCATAATGCGCTTTCAACATGTTATTGATGTCAATGGAGCCCATACTGAGCATATTCTGTGTAACTGAACAGATTTTAACGATTCTAACATATTTTTTGTCCTTTGGACATCACATTTCCCCCTAGTGATCAAAATTTGAACTTTTTATTATTATTTTTATTGCAGAAACCTTTTTCTAGTGGTCCATATAGCTTATATTCTAAGTTTCATAAAAATCCGATAAGCAGAACGGGTTCTACAGGCCTCTGAATAGTGTAGCTTTGATTATAACCACCTGGTACTTAAACAAATATTATAACGATTATTTACAATAGCGCAAAACGCTCTCGTTATGTACGAACTTTACAACGTTACAGAAACGGATCTCTTGAACAGTTCCCATAATAAGAACTTAGACAGATAGTCTTTCTCTGGTCGCAGTCAATGCACACGAATGAACTTTCCCCCGACTTTTGTTTCAAAGGCCCTTTATATAGCCTCATGGAAATTTCTAGAAGGATAGATCCCAGAGTCTTCATGATGATTCCTTGACGATATCGTACTTTTCGCCAAATTTGTTGCGAAGGGTGGTAAAGTCGCCAATCCATTCACTCTGGTCTCATTTTCTGGAGTTGCCATAATCTTATTTTTAAAATTCATGCTTAGAAACGAGCCTTGTATGTAAAACTCAATTTTCTCACAGGCTAGAGTTGTTGCGCGGAAAACAACGTACGTTGCTGTTTCAGTATTCTTTTCACTGCTTCATTACATAACTTCATTTGCATTTTATTTTAGATTATGTGTATCACTTATCAACTTTCCTAGTTTAAAATATCATAGGTAAATGGTTTCCAAACTGAATGGGATTTGCATCGCCCTATTCAACTACACGAGGGCTTTTGGGTGGAAGGGGTGTGTGTGAAGAATTTTGAATAACGTTGCTCTATAAAGTAACAAGAAGGCTATTGACAGCGAACTTGGTAAATTTGAGCCAAGGTCACACAAGTGACGAGACACGTTAGTTGGAACCTCACTCTCCAAATTTCCACACCACGCCAACAGGAGAACTTTGATCTTCACCATATTTAGCATGTATCAGTCCTTCTACATTACACAGGGTCATAAGTGGCACGAAAGGCGAGGAGTGAGTACTAATTAACGTAGCACTATACGTCAACATGAGGGCTATTGGCGATGGACCTTAAAACCATGGAAGACACTTGAGCTACCACCTGCCTCTCCAAACTACCACACTACGTCAGCGAGAGGACTAAACCCCGACAGATTATACTTGCATCAGCCCTTCGACACAGCTGGTCTTCAGTGGTACTAGGGCGAACTCATGACACGCCGGCCACGAGCTCATGACCATGACCACCACGAAGGAGGTGGAATAAGCACATTGAAATACAGTTGGACCTCCACTCTATGAACCTTTATTTTCCGAACTTTTTCCGGGAACCAAGAACATTTCATTTTTTTCTTAGTAAAATAACCTCCAAATCGTAAAGTGTTTTCTATTTAACGAACTTTTTCGTTTGCGATTCGATTTTTTTTTTCCCCTCCCTTTTTTTAAAAAATTTCTAATTTCAAATTATTTTTTTTCAAAGTTTTTAGGGGGAATCAATGACCAAACTGTTTTAAAAGTGCCCAATTCTCTGAGAGCAATGAAATTGCCGCAATTTTTTTAACAAAAAACTCAAAACAAAATTTACAGATTTTATAGTAATTAAATTTAAGGACTGAGTGGTAATCTGTACTTGAAATGACTGGTTATAAAAAAATGTATTTCTAAAATTAGTTGTAGTTTTAAAATTAGAAATGTCATTAAAATTCATTAATTTTAATAAAAATTTTTAAAATTTTTTAAAAAAAAACAAAATTAAAATTTTTTTTTTTTTTTTTTCCTTGTTTTCCCCGTTTTTTTTTAATGGGTAAATTTTAAAAAAAAATAGATATTAAAAATTTTTAAAAAATTTAAATATTTTTAATAATCTAAATGGGGTTTAAAAAAAAATTTTTTTTTTAGGTTTTATAAAAATATTAAAATATTTTTTGTTTAAGAATTTTTAAGAGCATTTTAAATTTTTTTAACGATTTTTTTAAAATTTAATTAATGGATTTTTTTCCCCTTTTAACTTTAAGTTTAAATTTAAATTTTCAAAAAAGAAAAACTGTGTATTTAATTTTGTTATATTTTTTTTTTTTTAAAAAATTGGATTTTAAAAGATTTTTAAAAAATTTCCTTTTTCACAAAAAAGTATTTGGGCCCCCCAAAAATCCATTTTAATTTTTTACAAAAATTTTTTAAAATAACGGAAAAAAAAATTTGGGGGTTTTTTTAAAAAAAAATTTGTTTTAAAAAATTGGAAAAAAATTTAAAAAATTTTTCCCCTTTTTTTCAAATTTTTTTAAACAAGAAAAATCCTTTTTCTGTCCCGGACGAAAAGAATATTATTTGAAAAAAAAATTCGATATTTTCTAATGCAAGCTAATAAAAATTTGTTCCAACTGTTGAGATAATTCATTAAATCGGGGAAGGGGGTGCCTTCATTTCAATCGGGGAAAGAGAAAAATTCGTTAAATCACGAAATTCGTTAAATAGGAGCTTATTAAATCGGGTACTGTATATAAACACTACAATGTTAAGGTATCGACTACGTTCGCGGAACCGTGATTTCAAAAAGCGCATAAATGGATGATTTTCTTGATATTTAGTGTCACTTAGATTAAAATACATGTATAAAATTGTTTTAAGGACATTTTGACAAAAAAAAGTTATTTAAATACAATATTGCGGCAAAAAATTAACTTAGAATAATCTTTTTTCAAAATACTCTCTTTTGTGAAAAATGATTCTATTATAATAATATTTTGCCTGTAGATAGCGCAGACCTCTGTACAGAGGCTCAACTATGATTTTTGAAAAATTCACATTATTTTCAGAGTTACAACCCATTGAAATAATTATCGGCGTTTTTTTTCTTAAAATGTCTCCCCTCTGTTGTCGTAAGACATGGATAAACCCACTTCTAAGTTATATATTTCAAAAATTCTAGTTGGGTCTTTGTAGAGAGGTCTGAGCTAAATACAGGAAAAATACTATTATAATAGAAGCATTTTTCACAAAAAGGAGAATGTTTTGAAAATGGGTCATTCTTTGTTCATTTTTTGTCAAAATATTGTACTTATATCATTTTTTATTGTAATATTCTTAAAACAATTTTATATACATTTTCTAATCCAAGTGACACTAAATATCATAAATATTATCCATTTATACGCTTTTGCAAAATCACAGTTCCGAAAGTAGTCGGATACCTTAAACGGTAAGAATAGAAACTGTTTCGAAGCAATACAGAGTCTTTTAAGCCTCACCACTTAGTTAAACCAAAGTACTCCCGCAAGAACTTTTCAAATCTCTTGTGGACCGACTTCAATATGGCCCTCTGGCCCACTTTAATCCCTATCAGGCCGATTTATCCACCCCAACCGCTCACCAATCTCAATCCTTCCACTTCCAACACGATGGCCTTAGGTCACAATCCAATCTACTCGGCCACTGAGTCCGTTTCACCATGAATGACTTCTCTTCGGTCCACAGAGAATAGAGAAACTCTGGAATAAAAATACAAATAAAATATCTCTCGTTTCTGACCCCGGATGAGTAAAGCGTACCCATAATCCTCCACGGGCGGATATATGGAAGCAAGCAGGTGATGATCGTGCCATCTTTATGGAGTCAATGATCGTGTTGAGTTGTTCTGGAGTTTTTTTTTTTATTGCTGTTATTGAAGTTCTCTTCGTTTTTGTGCATCACTGTGGAATGATTATAATGAAGGTGCTCGACCGGGCGATTGTTTTCTGATGGCTTTCTCTGTTTTCTTGCTCTGTTTTTATTTATTTGTTTGTTTGTTTCAAAAAATGGTCTTCGGTTCTGAGTCGAATCATGCTCGAATTCTAAAATGGCGCTCTTAATTCATGGTTTGGTTAAAGTGTAATAAGATAGTGAAGTTTGGAAAATTGAACTTAGCTGCTCTTTTTTAATAATACTTTGCACATTTTGTTCCAGAAGTTTAATCAACCTTGACGATGCCAAACTACGCATAAAATAATATATATCTTGAGTAATGAACAAAGTTTCTGCTATTATTACCTGAGATAGTAAAAAGTAAAGTAAAAATGCAAACTTGACCTTTAACTTCGCACTGTTGCATTTCTGCACAACATATGATTTATTTTAATTTAACAGGCTCAATATTTTTTTAATAACCTACAAATCACTTATCTGAGAAAAAAAAGATTACTGCAACGAAATACATGCTAATTTTGTCACTAGATGGAAGTACAATTTTTCCAGAAATTGCAACAATTATAAAAAATCTCTGATGTCTCAAGAACTGTGTTTTTGCTATAAAAAGAATTCATTATATTTTATGCTTCCTCTTGTTTATTGACGAAATAAATTACCAGGTAAGAAATTTAAACATTTTATGATGAATAATAAAATCCTCATATAAAAAAAGTTTTGTAATTTACAGCACTACTGCGCAATGTTGCACTTCTGCAACAAACAAAAAAAATGTCTTAAATTCAATTTAAAACTGCTTAATTTTTTTTCTTTTCATATTTTTTCCCTTTTATTATTACTTGAGAACTATCCGATATAATTTTTTCATAGAAATTTTAAAAATTGCGAAGTTAAGGGTTAACTATTCATCTTCAAGAATAATTATGTTTGATGGGTCCGTGCGATATCTGAAGCGTTGAAATTATTGCGAGAAGTAAAAGTACTCGTTATTGGTGTATCTAAAAGCGAAATTATTGTGTCGATTTTTGATAGTATCAAGAATTATTCCATCGTATTTATTTATTTATTTTTATTTTGCACGATAAAAGACCTAGATTGTCAAGATAAAAGACTAGTTTATATTTAAATTTGAAACCGAAATTCTCACAGATGATTTTATGATTGTGTTTTATGATTGTGTAAAATGTACTTTATATTTGTTTTGTTGGTAGATAGTTTGCATAAAATTAAGCTATGACTGCATTGGTAGATTGAAGATTTGCGCAAAATGGTTTAAGTTAAAAATTTCATTTATTTTATTCTTTTTCTTTATATCACGCAGTCTCAGTTCTTTAAATTTAATTTGTTGTTGTTGCTGTCTGACGGTGTCAGATCGAGACCCACGAAATTCATCGTAGCAAAGGGTTAGATCAGGGGTCGGCAACTTGTGGCACGTGGTACAATTCTCAGTGGCATTCTGCACTATTCTACAAATTTGTCAACTTTGAGTGGATGGAGAAGTTAATAAATTTATAACGTACCTTATTTAAAAACATTTTCAAAATTATGGCCATTTACGGAATTATGAAAAATCCGAAAGATAACTTAAGATAAATTTACAACTATTTAGTACATTATTAAATGCATTGCTGGAGACATTAAATTGTTTGAAGAGAAAAAATTGCATGTAGTCTGCTTTCTGATTCGTGATTATTTATATTTTAGATTGTTTTGATTTAATAATTTTAATTTAATTTTGTATTTCAAGAGCCCTTCTGAATAAAATACAGTTAACCGAATCTATTAATTAGAATCAAACTGAAATTAATTGACCGAAAATAATGATCATCTTTTCTTTCAAAAAATGTACCATAAAATTTCAAAATAATATTTTTTTATTGTATTTAATTCCTCTTCATCTGAAAGTAACTTTTAATTCTTTTAATTAAATAAGAAAGCAAAATATACATATTTTCTTTCTGTTCTTTTGTAACTTTCCATAAAAACACATGCAGCTTTTTTCTAATTTTCTGCAGAATATAATACTTTCAGCGTGTAATTTTCATGGAACTGTATATTTGTTTTTCTAAGTAAGAAAACTCGCGAACTAATTAAAAAGAATAAGTAACATTATATACTCAGCTACTTTCTAGATTAATTCTCTCCGCATTTTAAATTCAATTAAGTCTACCCCTAAATCCCGATAAGAGAACCATTTTTGCTTCGAAATTTCGAGATAAGCAAAAATCTGGGAAATGGAAAAGCCTTACAACAATGTTGAATTTAATTTCTTAAATTCCATACACGGAGTTTTATTTAACTTCATATATTATCTATAGATCGTCTCATGTTAAAACAAATATGCACATCACGTTTTTACAAAGCTTCGCCCATTGCAAACCTGTTACTAATCCCAAAGAATGAAACTTAGTTTCCTTTTAGACAGTTATTATTTTAAATCAGGACATTCTAACTTTATATTTAAAATAGACAAACCTGTTTCTAAATGGAATAGTTTCGGATCCTTCGCCTGTTCAATCCGAACATCATGTCTGATAGTTAAGAGAGCTAAAAAAAATTATAGCAGATATAAGAGTTTCTCTTTCAATTAATTCTTCTTGATTCATTATTTGGTCTTATACGTTCGTGATATGTTTTCACGATGTTCCATTTTTTCAGTTTGTACATTCCATGTTTCAATATGATACTGTCAATATACAATCTATAGTGGAATTATGTCATCGAAATATAGATCTTATGGCTTTGCTCTACCGTTAGATACGTGGCAGCGGTCACAAACTCATTCTTGCGTTGCGCGTTCGTGCCCTGATGTCAATGAAGATGCGCCATGTAGAGAGGGATGCACGTTACATGGGTTGTGTGGCTCAAATCCTGACTTGGCGTTGTGTGGAAGTTAGGAGAGTGCGATGACAGCCCAGGAACTGTCATCTTCACTTGACAGCCTAATGATCAAGGTTACGAACTCATGTCCGGTGTGGTACTTCGAGCCCAGTGCCGCCGAAGACCACCGTGTAGAGGAGTCGATGCACGTAAAATCAGCTAAAGCTCAAACGACCTCTCGTTGGTGGGGTGGGAAGTTAGGAGAGAGGGATGCCAGCTCAGAGTATCGTCCTCGTCACTTGGTCATGGTTCAAAATTAAGAGGTCCGTCGCCAAAAGCCCTCGTGGAAATTTATAGTGTGACGTAATATAATTCTTAATCTTGCATTTATTTTTTTGCTTTGTTCAAATTTCTCTAACACATTTTTAATTTAAAAATCCGAACTAATGAGTGGCCGCGGTAGCCTAGTGGTCAAGGTGGAATGCCCAAAGGAACCAATCTCACACGAAAAGAGTTTAATAGTCTCGTGAGTTCGAGTCACTGGAGACCCATCGTGTAGAGGAGCAATGCATGTTAAATCTGTCGAGAGCTCAAATGTTCCCCCCTTTGTGTGGTGTGGTAGTAAGGAGAGGGGGTCTCGGTCGTCCTCGTCACTTGACCAAAATTACGAGGTCCGTCGCCAAAATCCTTCAAGTAGCTGAACAGTGCGACGTCAATATTCACTCACTCACTTACCCAAACTCTAATGTATTATTCAAAATATCATTAAGGCTTCCGTCTAACGACCATTTTGACGGCCGTGGTAGTATAGTGATTATGGTCATGAATTCGTGGCTGACCTGTCCTCAATTTGAACCCAAGTGTCGTTGAAGATCCATCCTATAGAGGGGGTGAATGTATACTAAATCAGTCAAGGCTCAAACGTCCCCGTTTGCGTAATGTGGTAGTTTGGAGAGAGGGTGCCAATAATGGTGCTGTCCTCATCACTTGGCAGAGGTTCATCACCAAAAGTCCTCATGTTGCTTTGTAGTGAGGTGTGTATCAATGTCGTACTATTCAGTTACACAAAGGCTTTTGAAGACGGAACACGTAATATCGAAGCATGGTCAAGGGACGAGCACGATACCTGATCTGGCACCCCCTGTTCTAATTTCCCCGCCACACCAACGGGAGGACGTTTGAACCTCGACATATATGACGTACATCGGCCTCCGCTTTGTAGTGCAACGTTTATAAAAACTCACTTACTCAACAGCCGTATTCGTAACCGTAACTATAATCCTATAGGTAAATTCTACCTTTCACCATAAACCTAAACTAGTATATAGATTTGAATGCAATAAAGTCCATTAGAAACTGCAAAAGTTAATGAAGATTCTCCTAGAAAAACATTTTCCCTCTAAATTTGGTGGCCGCGGTAGCCGAGTGGTATAGGCATCGGAACGTGGCTTGCCTTGTCACGAGTTCGAGCCCAGTACCACTAAAGACCCGCCGTGTAGGGCAGCGATGCACGTTAAATCTGTCGAGAGCTCAGACGTCCTCTCATTGGTGTGGTGTGGTAGTTAGAGAGGGGCTTCCAGCTCAGGTGTCGTCCACGTCGCTTGACCATGGTTCAAAATTACGTGGTCCGTCGCCAAAAGCCCTCGTGTAGCTGAACAGTGCGACGTTAATATTCAATCAATCCCTCCAAATTTTGAGGGAAAAAAATTTGTTTACTTCAATAATTCTCTTACGGAATTTTATGTTTTAAGAAATTTTTCAAGCGTTAGAGGGAAAATGCAATTCAAAAAAACCTTCATTAACCCGTTAAGTGTGGCGCATAGTTAGAGCACTCAACTATGCAGAAATCAAGCGATGACGATTAAACTCGTCAACTACAGAGCAAGTGTCGCTGTTAAAAGATTGGATAAAAAATTTTAAAAAAGATTGGCAATTTTATAAATTAAACCTATTTTATTACTAATACTTATTTATTAGGTAAACGTAAGCATATATTACGTACATATTAGAGTTTTTATGGATAACAAGGAACTCTTTAGGAGGTACCAGATCGGATGTACTTCCTTCTTTACTGACTAAATATTTTCTACCTATCTTGGCACAAAGGAAGTTCTGGAGTCGGTGCTGTAGGGTTGATCCCAGTCCTCTTACCACAAAGCATCCTTGCCTTTCCCATCCCGATAAAATAACTGTTCTTTGGGCAACACGGTATTGGGACATTACTCAAATGTCAGTACATGGTTCTAACATCAAGTAATTGACATTTACACCACTTGATAACTAGGTAACTTCTGGCCAACAGCTATCAATGGGCTCGCCTGGTCTGGGTCACGCACAGTGGCGTAACTGGGAGGGACAAGGATTCTAGGGGGCCCAAAGCCCGACTGACGGCAAGCGAGTATTTGGGCTTGGGGCCCCAAACCTGACTTAGCAGTGGGCCCTAATATTCTCCGTTACGCCACTGGTCATGCATTTGTTCCATGGCTGACCACACCTGAAGGAACTTATTATAAATCAACTTTCCTTCCAACTTTTGCATTAGCCCCTTTTAGTATAACACAGCGATACTCAACCTGCGGCCCGCGGGCCACATGCAGCCCAAAGAGCCTTTTTAATTAGCCCGGACATGGCTCATTGGTCTGAGAAATTTACATATTTAAGAACATTGGATTAAAAATTTGGTGGGAAATTCTCTGTCAAGAAATCAAATACATCAATTTTGCTCTTTGCTGTTGCTATTTTGTAGTCGAAAACAAACATGGATCAGTAATTGTTTGATTTGTCACGAAAGGGCTGTGTTTAAAAATACCAATAAACAGGAATCATTCAATGACACTTTTCCTCAAAGATCTTTTCAAGAGGTGATAAATAGGCTTTCTTGAATAATCTTTGCATCAGCAACAAAGTCAGTGTTAATATCACAGCGGTAAAATTGAGTTATATTTTAATCAATTTTCCACATTTTAAATTTCCAATGTTATCTTGGTCTTAAAGCATTTCTCCCCCTCCCCATTTATCCTTATGTTGCGGCCCGCGTGAAATAGCTGATATATGTATGCAGCCCAGCAAAAAAGGTTGAGTAGCCCTGGTCTAACGCCTAAAAAACATTATTATCACACATAAATAAATTCATTATGTAAACTTATACGCTATTTCAGCCGGTGCATATGGGAACGCATGAGTTCATCTAAAATTTTTATTTATTTATTTGCTATACTTCGGCCTGGCCTCAAAAAATTCTAAACATATTGAAATTTGAGACTATGTGTTGTGTTTTTCTCAAAAATTCCAATTTAAATAGCCAATGGTCACTACTCTTTACGTATGACGTGTATACTCGTCATGAACAAAATTCATGACTATACTCGTCAATCACAATTAACTGGTTAAAATGCAGTTTATTGCATTCAAATCTATTCACTAGTCTAGGCTTAACGAGGAAAATGGAGTTTCAATAGAATTAATATTGCATTCACGAATTCAAAATGGCCGTAGACTCGAGCGTAACAGCTCCAGTAGCTTATTTGTTAATGTTTCCGGCTACCTATTTCTCCTCAACTCCAAGGTTTGCAGAAGACAGCTAATACTCCTTTTAAATTCTAGTCCACCCGCCATTTTGCGCGTTCGTGAACGTAGTATTAATCTCATGGAATTTCTACTGTTCTCCGTCAAATCTAGACTAATAGTATTCATTTGACTGCAGTGAGGTGCATCGAGAGAATACAATTTAATAAAGGTTTCTATAAAATTGTATCTTTTCTCTAATTTTTGAAAAGAAGTTGAAGATATGTGAAAACTTACAAGTGGATAGATATAAAAATCTTTTACAAAAATAGAAGAAATAACCTTCATTGTTTAATTTCTGCCGGATGCATTTCAATTTCATTCAAACAATACAGTACAAACATCACAGAGGTATGAAGTTTGATAAGGATGGCAGAAGATCTTATAGAGAAATTGTGATAACTGTTTAGATGCAGAGCTAGCACTCTGTCCAGCTATTCTTGCTGCTCTACAAGGAATAGGGGTCCTTTTCTCATCAACAACAATCTATGTGTACAATATTGCACAAATTGCAAGAACAGTCACCTGGGCCCATGGTATTATTTGATTTGGTCCCGTCATGGATACGACATTATCATCAATACAGTACTTTATATGCGGAAAAGAAATGTGGCTACTGTAGCCTAGTGGTCGTGGTCACAAACTCGTGGCCGGCTTTGTCGAGTCCTGATGCAATCGAACACCCACCGAGTAGAACAGGAGAGGCATTAAGTCGATCGCGATCACTTACCGGTGGACCGTTAATTTTGGGATGACCACCTGAAGATCAGTAGTTAATTATTTTATATCGAAATATTCAAGATTGACTGACAGTATGCAGACTAAGTCTTCTAATGACTATCATTTCAAGAACTAACTTTGTGAGAGAATCGTTCCACTCTCTTGCCCACCTAGAGGTGGGAGGAAGGGAAGAAACACTAGCCATATTCAAAAGCACTCTTTTATTGATCTCACAAAATAGCCACATTGATTCAATTAATTTCAACGAGAAGAGATGTTCTCAATATAAACAATATGTGGGTTGAGTTGAGTTGAGTTTGGTGTTTTATGGCGCAAGTGCCAGTTATGGCTATACTGCGCCAAACATTCATAGGTCTGTGGTCTGGACGGGAAAAGAAGAAATTGGATGACAAGATGAAGGGTCGAAAATAAAGAAGGATCCCTGGGGTACCCCGGGGTCTAAACAATATGTGGATTAACAGCGAGAAGCGTGAATTATGAGAAGACTCTCAATATCGACCCTCTTATTGTAGGATCAAATCTATCCTCTCAGTTAATTTAACACTATTAAACTTTAGTGACCAATCGTCACTTTAATTCTTTCACCTATCAAATATTTGAAATACGATATAAAATACAATAATACCTGATCAATAGAAATCTTTCCTATCTCCTTGCTCATTCTCTTTCTCTCTAGCTAGCTTAAAAGTTAAGACTATATAAAGCAAACTAAATTTAAATATCACGGTTTCTTCTTCAAAGGGTTGGTTGTGAATAAATGCGAATT
The DNA here is from genome assembly GCA_019973955.1 of Trichonephila inaurata madagascariensis. Classification (NCBI taxonomy): domain Eukaryota; kingdom Metazoa; phylum Arthropoda; class Arachnida; order Araneae; family Nephilidae; genus Trichonephila; species Trichonephila inaurata. The sequence goes on along the minus strand of BMAV01020712.1, from coordinate 168,077 downwards.
GACAGCCCAAAGATTTCCCAAAAGGATTAATTGGAAGTACGAGGATAGATCGGTTACAAATTTAGATGAGCATGTTTTATTTTTGAATGTATTTGGAATTGTTTCGTAACAAATGCATCAGTTGATATTATTATATTTGTGGTTATTACTATTATGTTTGTGTATCTTACATTTTGCTTTAACGCGGTCTTAAAGGTGTTTTTTATTGCAGTTATGCAGGTAAGTACATATTCCGTATTTATTATTAAGTTATAATAAATATTATGAACATTTTCTTTAGCTCACCACATCCACGCCACTGGGTGAACCGCAACACCCTGAAAAAATTAGAAGCAGCTCATGTCCTGGATAAATTTTCCCGCCCCTGGTGTAGAGGGTCTAATGCACACTAAATCTGCCGTGGCTCAAAGTCTTCATGTTGACATGGTGTGGAAGTTAGGAAAGTGGAGTGTCATCCTAGGCACTTGACCAGGACTTAAAATTACGAGGTCCGTTGCCAATAACCCTCGCGTTGCTTTGAACACTCAATCATTTAAAGAAGAAAAAGTAGATATTCCCTGTAGGATTAACAATATTTTCATAAATTCGAAAGTGCTGATATGATCATTTTAAACCATAATCAGATGACGGAGATGATGCCTGAGTTTGCTTCTTACGGAATATATGAGTATTTTACCAATATTATTAAACTGAATACCGTAAAATCCCGCGTATAACGTGCACTTTTAACACAAAAAAATAAGATCGACATTTACGGTTGCGCGTTACACGTTGGGTATAAAAATGACAGCTTTAAAAAAAATAAGCATAAAAAAAATTTTACTTCTACATATACTGAAATACTGTTTATTTAAAAGAGATGAGACACTCCTTATGAACTTGAAGGGTTGTAGTTAGTGCTTGGGAAAATACCTCGAATTAAGACTTTAAAACGTAAAGGCATTACGTACGTATGCCGCCTCACCTAGTACTGTGGTTGTGACACTTGGCCTATAATCGAATGGGCTCGGGTTCGAATCCCGAATAAGGCCTGGATGTATCTTCGGGAAAAGAAATCGGACTTTCGCCTGCAATGGATTCCCGTCTCGACTGGAAAGCAGCGCACCCCTTCTCTTCTATGCTGGGATCATCGTGTGTAGTAAAAAAGTATGTATTCTTCTGTGTTTGTGTGTATGGAATGTTTCTGTTCATCTATCTTTCGAATGTATAACAACAACATTACACACGTATATTTCGGGTTTCTTTGTAAAAAAAGGGGTGCGTTTTATGCGACGAATATACTAAAAAAATTATAAAATGCAGCTTGAAAGTATAGGTGCGCGTTATATTTTAAAAATTCATTAAAAAGAAGTAAGAAATGATGATAGAGAAGTGCGTTTTGCAAGAAAAGACTCATAAGATAGTCAGATTATTTTTAGCAGCAAAAAATATTTTTAGTCGTGCCCTCATTGAATCAATGGGATGTGTTATCTGTAATAAGCTTCATGCAGAATGGCGCACCTCTATGCCAATCCAGTAAAATGATACCTATTGACTACCTCTGGTGAAGACAGTGATTGGTCAAGGTAGCAAGATCGCATGGCTGCCCTAGTTGAGTCGGACAAAGTTCTAGAACAGTGATTCCCAAACTTTTTTAACGTATGGGCTACTTTCTGTAGTCTAAACTTGCTCACAGACCCCTTTCTACAGTCGGAACTTGCCCATGAACCCCTTTTTATAGTCAAAACTTGCTCACAGACCCCTTTTTATAGTCAAAACTTGCCCATGAACCCCTTTTTATAGTCAAAACTTGCTTACAGACAACCTTTTTATAGTCAAAACTTGTCCATTGACTCCTTTTTATAGTCAAAACTTGCTCACATACCCCTTTTTATAGTCAGAACTTGCCCATGGACCCCTTTTTAAAGTCAGAACTTTCCCAAGGACCTCCAAGTTAAACAGCTACATAAATGCATTGTACATAAAAACTACAAATTTCAAAAAAATCTTTTGTTGAATATGAAATTATAACTTTTGTTTAAATAAAGTTTAATTTTGTTTTGTTAAATTGTTTGTTTTTAAAATAAAATTTTAAAAAAATAATGACTTGGATTAACTAAAAGAGATGTTATATGAGTGTATTTATGTCCGTCTCCATGTTTGCGAGTAGCAACCGCAAATCTCCATTAGAACTAGTTTTTAGTCAGTTTCTATTTTTGTGTGTGTGATGAGGTTTTTTACGGCACTGAATCCCCATTTTACCAAACTGGAAGACGTGAAATTAGTTAACAACTTCTGTACAATAGCCCATAACGCAAGATATAAAATTGGAATCGGTTTTTGTAACCACAATGTGTAGTATCTTGTTCAAACACACACATTGGTTTAAGTCCCTCATTTGAGGATATTTCAATAAGATGTTCTTATATTAGTATGGATTCATCTGTGTTTGGGATCTGAGTTAGTCCACGTGCAAAAGAAGGGTTCAACACCGAGTCGGGAATATCTAAGTTAATTATTGTTATTTATTTAAATTTCTATAAAAATAAAAATGGATCCAAATTTTTTTATTTTATATTAAAACTTGTGCGGACCCTCTGACGTAGCTCAGGGAACCCCAAATCAATTTTAATTTTCCACGGCCTCCCTGAATAATATCGGGGTTCCCTGGGGGTCTGGAGGGACAGATTTGGGAACCACTATTCTAGAGGTATGTTGAAGAATTTTTTGGAAGAATAAAATAATGGGAGGGTTCTTTTGCTCTGTTCATTAGGTTTCGGATTTTCAGCGCCCTCTTTTATTAATATTTTTAATTAAAAATGTTTTGCCACAAAAAGGCCGACTTCCTTGTGATCACTTTTTAGTAAGCCGCACTTCTTTATCAGTATTTCTACCTTTTTTATGAATTTTTAAAGTTTAAACGAACTTTTAGTGCACCCTCTGTTTCATCATTAACAGTATGTGAAAGTTATTAAAAAAATTGCAATGAATAAAGGATATTTTTAAAAGACTTTGGGAATTTCAACTCATTTAAGGTTGTTTGAATAGTAACAGTCATTATAGAAAATAAATCTTAACTTTTCTTTTGTTTCTTTAAAAAAAACTTTTCTACATGATGACAATTTACTTCTGAGGAAGCTGTTGTCCTTTATATCTCTGTTCTATCAACACAATAACCTTGCTTAAGTTTTTCGTGTCACACTTCGGCAGTTTTCAAAATGGAAGATTACATTGATAATATCCTTGACGAAAAAAATATTTTATATCCTTTTTAAAAGAAAATTTTAAACAGCACATTTAAAACAATATGAAAATGTTTATAAAATAAAAAAACAATAAAAGAAAGCGTAAAATATATCTAAATTTTCAAGTCGATTTTGTGAGGTATGAATTTGTCAACATTTAACGGTTTTATATAGAATATATCACCTTAATCCTAGAGTTCTTGCACCAAACACGTTGTGTTTTCAACAGCATGAATAATTTTTGTTCCGCTTCGGTTTATTTTACTAAACGAGGTATCCGAGTTTCACGATGCTAGAGCAGTTATCATAATTCGAACAATGGAGTTGGATGAATATGTCCCTTGAGCTTGTCCTTCAAGCCTCCATCATCACGCCAAACTTTCATTTTGCACTAAAAGCACTTACCTTCTTTGAAAATACGTCAATGAAGGTAAAAAAATTTAAATTGTTACGAATTTTGTGTAGAATAGTGTAAATAATCTGTATTTGGATGTGTAATGCATTTATACTAACTTCTCTATGTTGTATTTAATTTATGTTAAAATTGTAATATTCGCAAGCAACATGGTCCCTTTCGTTATAATGGGGATTCAATGAGAACTTGGTAATATAGCCAAGTTGGCCTCATTTTTGGCGACCATTATGGTGACGATCATGTTGGCGACCATTCTTGGCGAATTCGGGACCCTCTGGATTCTTCTGGAAATTAGTGGAGAAATCCACTAATTTCACGATCTATGGCACAAGTTGATCTTTCTCGAATGATCCGCGAGACCTATAAATAGAGAGATGCGTGCCGGAAGTCAGTCAGTATGGTTTTGACCAGCGATTAGTTAGTCTTGTTTTGACTAGCGATTAGTAAACTTGCCTTGACAATGGTTAACGATTAGCTCAGTTGTGCTTGTGAATAATCTTTTACATACGTGTATTTTAGACACTGATAATTGTGTCTGATTGCTGTTGAAGGTGTGAAGGCCTTCTGAGATTTATTCTGTGAATACTGCTGCTGCATCCTGTATTTCAAGGATTGTTTTTGTGACAATAAATTCTCAAGGCTCTTAAAGAACTGTCTTGTTCTTTGAAACTGATTTGCATAAAATCCTCGAACCCCGATCAACGTAACAATATTATATAAGGAATCACTTTATAGAGTGAAAAAAATCCCCCAGAAAATGAGTGAGCACACTATAGAGAAACACAAGAGATCTGCTCGATGGTTCTAGATCGTATGTGGAATGCAGGCACTGCCGAGGCACGCAACTGGATCCCAAACACCTTTTTAGCTGTCCTTCCATTGCTGTGAGTGCCCTTTTTAAAATAGATATTGACTGCAGCATGGACATTCTTTACTCGGATCATGCCATGGATGTTACCAAGGCAGTGATTCACGCCTTTGGCAATATTTGACTATATCCTTACCTTGTTTTATTATTACAACCTCTGCACTTTGTCATACACGACAACAAGAAGAGCTATTAGTGACGGTCGTCATAATTTTGAACCTCGGTCAAATGATGAGGATGACACCTGAGCTGGCACCCTCTATCCTAACTACCACGTCAACGGGAGGGGATTTAACGTGCATTCCCCGCCTCTGCATGGAGGGTCTTCAGTCAGGGCCGATCCTATTAGATGGGCAGCGCGTGCACCGCATGCAGGAGACCAAAACAAGGGACGGTTCCATATAGTTCTATCAATCAAGCAAAATTTCTTATGAATTCTCAAAATAAAAATTATATAAGTTAAATCTAAATATGCTGAATTTTAAATAGTTATTCAAAGACCAAAATGTCTCGATTTCCTAATAGCATAACATAGTTTAATAAAAATAGAATGTTAGTGCACAGTGTGTTGGTCCATTAATGTCTACTCTTTACACATATTCTTTAATTAATAGTAAAATTCGTGGCAGAGCTGGCAATATTCGCAATAGAAAAGGTTTCTTGCTTATCAGCGGTACTAACGGCGTACTGTGAACGGATGCTTAACAAGGCATCTGAAAAAAAAATTGCGAAAGTTGCTTTACGAAAATAACCTAAGACATAAGAGTGTTTAAATTCAACATGCATTTGAGGAAATTAAACGTTTTCAGTTTAATAATAATCTTAAAATTTAGAAAAACAAAATAGAGCAAAGATGCGATTTTTGTGACTTTTCATGTTATTAATGTTTTACTTTTTGCTCTTTTATGGGTAGGTAACGTCAATGTTAAGCATTAGTCAAAATATCAAAAATTCTCTTGAAGGGCAACACATTAGGTGTTTGCACGCGGTGGCAAAAGAACTCGAACCCACGACACTCACTCCGACCACGAGTTTATATGACCATAATCAGCAGTTCTTAAACTTTCTATTGCTGGCTGCGGACCCCCTTTATACATCAGCCTGACCATTGTGGAGTCCCAAAATTTCGAGCACTCCTCCTGACTCCTAACACATGCCTGTGATTTAAGGGTTCCTTAATAGTCCTAAGATAACCGGCGCTATTTATACAGATTTGTTCAATACTTCTTTTTTTCAAAATTCCTACTATTAGCTCACACATTCTCTCTATATTTATTTATTTATTTATCTTGGTGGAATTTTCAATCGTTAATAAAATACATTTTAAAGCTCTCAATTGAGCTGACATTTTATGTACATGATTATTTTGGATGACAATACAATAATTTAATTATTATTAATAAAAATTAATTGATTAAAACTAATTATTTAAAGAATTACAAATACACAGCCACGTTGGTATCATGTTTGGCGACTTAGCGACCCTTTTGGCGACTTGTGTCAAAACTTCAAAAGGTTTTTTTTCTCACGTGTTAAAGCATTCAGTTGAACTGAAATTTTATATACACGATTGTTTTGGATGACAATACGAAACTTAAATGATAATTAATAAAAATTGATTACCACCTAAAGTTGTGATTCTGTCCTATGTATATACATATTTATAATAATTGTAACTATTTAATAAAAAGTACCTAAAAAAAAAAAAATTTTTTTTGTTGATCTAAGAAAAAAATTGATTTTAATTTTTTTTATATTACTTGCCCTTTTTAAGAAAACAGTAAAAATTAATTAGAATATATATAAAAATATTATAAAATACTAGTTTTTGAAATAAATAAATAAGGTAGGCGCAATTCCATGAGAAAATCAAGATGGATGCAATTGTTATCGTATTGACGCTCTATATGAATTAAGTTCCTAATCTTTGCATATGTATTTCTACTTTATATTTTTTAAAAAATATTACGTTTTATTAATGGCAGTGGTAACAAGGGGGAAGTCCCGGTTCTAAACCCCCCAGCCCTTGATTTTTTTTTATCCGATTGATTATAAACCTATGTATAAAAGGGGGTAAAATTCATTTAAAAATATTTGTTTTTTGATAACTAATTTTATGAATTAATGCTAATTATTTATTCAATAATTAATTGTTTACTATTTTTTTTTCCCGAAATTGCCAAAATTAAAAGAATATGTTGGGCGGCGTACTGGAGCATCCTGCGAGAATGGAGGACTTTTGACCCTGGACCCCCCTTGAAAAATTCCTGTTTGCGTTTATTGAGTAATGGCTATGTGGGATCAAAACAACAAAAAAAAACAAATTAAAATTTAATTTTTCTTGATCGAAATGTTCTAGTAAATTTTTTTATTGGGGACAATTTAGTGATTTAGTGTGGGGAAAAGAACATTTTACGTTTTTTCCCAGGGTTTTTTTTTTTTTCAGAGTCTGTAAAAGGAAAATCTTAACATTAGATAAGAGACCTTCGGGAACCCCTTTAAAAAGGGTTTTGACCCGTCCCCCGGGGGGTCTGCGAACCACAATCCCTTTTTAAAAAAAAGGGAAACCCGAAAAATTTTTTTGTTTTTGGTTTTAAAATAAACTTGGAATTTTTTTTTTTTTCTTCCCTTTTTTTTGCAAAAATTTTTAAATTCGATGAAAAAAAAAAGAAACCCCTTAGTAAAATATAAAGGTAACAACAATGGAACACTTTTTTTTTATTATTTATTTATTTGCAATCTACTTGAGTATTAAGGTCATGTTTTTTAAAAAAGCATGATAAAGTTCTCTCCCCTCCAAAAAAGGGTGTCTTACTTATTTTTTCGCTATCCGTTCTCCAAATTTTTTCACCAGCTAAAACCCCGCTTAACCGGAACAATACCCAAAGAACAAAAAAGAAAAGGCATCACGAATGCCAATTTAGATGCAAAAAAAAAAACAAATCTCACACACAAAAATAGGAGTAAATAATAAACAATTTTTTTAAAAGTTCGCTTTCGTCTGACTTGACAAACTCTTTTTCCGGGTTTAAAGGGGGGAAAAAAAAGAACGACAGCTGTAAAAAATAATAAAATAAATATAAATAAATAAAAAAAAGAACTCAAAAAGGAATATTTTTATGGGAAACCGGAAGGGGAACATCCCCCGTTCCGTGAACTGTGGAAAAAGAGTGGGTGGTTTTTTCCCCCATGGAAAAAAAAAAAAATTAAAAAAAAGAAAAGAAAAAGCTGGTGTATAGAAAAAAAACGAAGTAAGGGGGGGGTTTCCCCATGGAGGGGAAAAGTGAAAAAGTTTCCCAAGGAGGAAGAGGAATTTCAATGTGGAAGAGAGGGGGAAAAATTCTGCTTCTTTTCCTCTTTTTTTCGGTTATTTTTGGTCATTGTTTTTTTTCCGCGGAAATAAAAACAAAAAAAAAAAATGTATTTGGAATATCGAGGTGGGTGGTGCCCCCAAACCCGGGGTCAAAAACGTTCGGTTTAAATTTGTAGAATGATTCAATTTTCCCCAAACCCATTATTACAGGGAAGGGAAAAGGGGAAGGGATTTGAAAATATACAACTGTAATTGAGCCCCCCTAACGGGATAAAACACTTTATGTAAAATTAAAGGAAAAGGAACTACATGAGGGTGAAGTTAGGGAAGCTTTTATTGTTTTTAATAGATGAAACATCGTGGTATCAAATTGGGTTTTTTCACTGTTAATACATTTATTCGATTGTTTATTATTTTTTTAACACTTAAATTTTTCCCAATTCTTACATATTTAGCCGATGAACTTAATTAATATGACTTTTTTTTCTAAAACTTCAAAATATTAAAAAGGGGTTTTTTCAAACTTCATATCGATTAGATTAAACCCGTCTTCATATAATACAACCTCTGACAATAGAGTTCGGTGAATAGTCTTGTAACATTATCGTATTTGGGAAATATTAACGAAAGTTGCCACTGTCCATTCAAACAGTCACCCCCCATAACTATGCACCGTTTTGAGTCTGCTATACATGTTTTTGGAAAACTTTGCAAGAAGTTTTCCCTTTTGGGATGGAGTTCAAAAAGACTTGTCACGTTTCTTTGGGATGTCTAGAATATCTTCAAATCTTTCCTTTCAAAAAAAATTTTGGGAGTCGTTGGAATGGGAAAAGAAGTCTGGGGGGATTGAGATCTGGAAAAGTAGGGGGATGTTAAATTTTGGGAACCCCCCCCTTTTGTTGGGGAAATTGTTTGATTATATTGGCTGTGTGAAGGCGAGCATTGTCGTGAACAAAAATCCATGAACCTTGTTGTGTGAAATTTGCCCTGCGTGACGTTTAAATAAAAGGTCAAAAATATACCGCAGCTTTCGCCGGTTCCTTCCGGTGAAAATTATTTGGGTGGAAAAGCCTTGACTATCAAAAAGGTGATGAATATCTTTTTAATGCATGATTTATTCAAGGGGGTCCAAAATTTACTGCTGGGGGTTATCAAAACACTTTCTGGGCTTTCTCAAAACCCGGGCGGACCATTTCCGTAAACACACTTCATGGCCAGTGCTTGATCATAAACGGGTCCCCAGCATCACAAAGTTTTTTTTTCCGGTGTATTCCCAAACCCCAAAACAAAATTTTTTAAATTGATATTTTTTGTTCTTTTTCCTGTTCTCAGTAAAGAACCAACGTACTAAACAAGCATTTTAAAAAAACAACTTTTACACGGAATAAAAAACGACGCTCAATTTAACAACATTTGGGGGGGCAGATGTTTAATACCTGTAGCTACGGATGCCAGGGGTTTTGTTTCGCCAAGTTGCCAGACGGCCGTGCGGGACTTCATTCACCGAATTTTATTGTCAGAGGTTGTATAATTTGATGCTTGTATATATATCCTATACTACACGAAGACAAATCGACATATATACACAAAAAAAAATAACAGATTATTTATAATACTGCAAAAAAATATTACCCAACAAGTTTTTACTACGACTAGAAACGGCTGTCTAAAAAAAGTTCCATTAGCAAGAACTGAGAAAGATAAAAGCCCCTTTCCCCGAACTGATTTCACCCTTTGTTTAAAAAGGTATTTTATAAAAGTCTCAGGGAAAATTTTTCTAGAATGATCAATTCTAGAGTCTTCTCGATTATTCCTTGACAATATCATATTTTTTAATCAAATTAAATTGACAGGGCCCCCAGTCTTGTAACCCTGGTCCCATCAAAAAAGGGTTACCATAAAAATTTTTTTTGAAATTCATCCTGGGGGGTGAGTTTTTGCCAGTAAAAATAAAGTTAACCCACTAGGAGAGTTTTTTGTTGAGGAAAAACAACATACATAGCGTGTTTCATTACTTTTATACAGAAATTAAAAAGGTGGGGAAACTGGGGGAAATTTACTGGGGGAATTTATTAAAATTTTCGTTTTTTGGGATATATATAGGTTATTACTGTACTTCATTTATACATGGGTTAACCTTTGACTTTAAATTGATAAAATTTCCCAAATTTGGATTTAGATTGGAAAACATTAAACTTGTATTTTTTTTTATCTTACATTTCTTTGGTTGTCATCTGTTTCCTTGAATTAGTGGCTATTTTCATTGTTTTCCCCCCAATTTTTATAAATAAACTCTTCTGTATGTCGGTATAAAACAATCTCATTTTCTTTATTATTATTACTCCCTTTTAAAAATTTTTTGTTTTTTGGACATTTAAAAAAAAATATGAGGAACATCATTGAATTGTAAAATGCCTATACTTTTAATAATTTTGACATTAATAAAATTTCAAAATGTTGACAATTTTTTTTTTTTTTAAAAAATGTAATTTGCGTCTACATATAACATTCCGAAAACAGAAAAAAAAAAAATTTGAATCTTGTAAAAAAGAAAAAAATAAATATTCCATTTTTATGTGTTTATTTTTTATTTTTTATTTTTTATTTCAACTTGGGTACCCGGGATTTACGTAGGGAAACCCGGGGCGTTTTTTAAAAAAGCGTATAAATGGATAATTTTTTGATATTTAGCGTCATTTTTAGATTAGAAAATGTATATAAAATTGTTCCCAAAAAATAATATTACAATAAAAATTTTTTTGGGGGTTTTTAAATTATTATGAAAAAAATGAAAAAAGAATGACCCTTTTTCAAAAATATTACCCTTTTTGGAAAATTTTTATTATTTAAAAATATTTTGCCTGTATATAGTTTTGCCCTTTCTGTACAGAGACTAAAATTTTTTGAAATATATAATTTAGAAGTGGGAATCCATGTTTTACAAACAGAGGGGAGAAATTTTTTAAGAAAAAAAGGGAATAATTATTTAAATTTGGTTTTGAAAACTTGAAAATAATGTAATTTTTCCAAAATCATATTTGGGAGCCACTGTACAGAGGTCTGACTATATACAGACAAAATATTTTTGGGAATCTTTTTTTCCCAAAAAAGGAGAACTTTTTTAAAAAAAAGGTTATTCAAAAATTTTTTTTTTGCCGAAATACTGTATTAAATTTTTTTTGTCAAAATGTCCTTAAAACAATTTTATACATGTTTTTCCCAAATCTACGCGACACTAAATATCATGAAAATTATCCATTTATGCGCCTTTTAAAATCAGGGTTTCCCGAACGTAGTCGGATACCTTTTTTTTTAAATTTAAAAAAAGCATCAAGCATTTTAAAAATCTTATTTAATAAAAGAAAAAGCAAACATTCGGGTTTTTTTCAGAAAACTTCTACGGACTTTTTTTATAAACCCCGAATCACATATGCACCATTTTTAGAATTTGGGAAAATATTTTTGAAATCGAAACCTAGATAATCCCCCAAACATGTTAGTGGTTTTTAACTAAGCACATGGTACCCGCTTTTTTAAATATAAATCTTTTCCTTTGATTATCATCTTCTCTTGAATGAAACCAGTTTCATTTCATTTCATAATCTTGTATTGGTTTAGATGACTCGGGCTTTGGAATAATGTGTGTGTTTTTGGAATGTGTTTTTTCTTTTTATTCTTGATGCTTCTTCAAGTTTTAAAACCCATTAAAGTTAAAAAATTTTTTTATTCGTTAAGCGTTATAAATAGAAAGAAACAAATTTAAAAAATGCGTATTCCATTGGGGGAAAAAAAAAATTTCCCAGGGCAGAAATTCTTTTATACACACTAGGTGCTAAGTTTTTAAACAAAAAATTCAAAATTTTTAAAAAAAAAGGTGTTCAATACTGCACATATAAAAGTTCAAAATTCCTCTTTCAATGGCTGGGAAAACCCCGGGCCCTTTTACCGAAGTTTCCCCCAGGCATCTCTATTTTTTGGCAACTGTTTTTTTTTTTATTTTTTAAAACATTTAGGTCTTTTTCGACACAGTCAATCCAGATTAACGGAGGCCCGAGGTCTATTTCCCATGGCTTTGCCAAAAAAATTTTCTTGAAGCAGAAATTTTTCATTCATTCTAGATAGAGGGGATCGGCCCATTTAAGTCTCGGTAATTTAGATTTTTACAACATCAGGCTGTTTGAAAATTTTTGGGAGGTTCTAAGTTAGATCTTTTTTTCTCCCACGATCCATTCTTTTTGGATCCCCCCCATGAATGCAGCGTAAGATAAGTTCAGGTTTCCATCGGTTTTAAAGTATATTGTTACAAAATTTGAAAGGGGAAAAAAACAGCCGAAAATTTCCCAATTATTTGAATAATAACAGATTTTTAATAGAAAAAGACAAACATGGGGACTACATGAAGACACATGGGACGTATATACACAAAGAAATATCATAGCAAATTATTTACAAAAATTAAAAAACACATTTCGTTATAAAAAAATTTTACAAAGTTCGGAAATTTTTTCCTTTTGGAAAATTCCCCCTCGGGGAGCAGATTGCAAAAAACACACAAATAGGAATTTTGATCTCATGCACTTTTCAACCCCACTTGATCCTGATTTCAAAGGTTCTTTTAAAAGCTTCATGGTAATTTTTTAGACCACTGATCCTATTACCTTCTGGGATTTTTCCCTTAGTAATTTCCCATATTTCTCCCCAAAAAATTAGTCGCAAAGGGCGGGAAACTCTCAAACCCTTGGGTAACCCTGTTATATCTTCTATGGTTGAATAAGCTTTTTTTTTTTCCAAGCTCACGCTGGGTAGGAAACTTTATTTTGAAACCCTAAATTTTCCCCACAAAGAGGTTTTGGCAGGAAAAAAATAACATACGTGGCGTTTTTCCCAATATAAGAAAAATATGAAATTTCCTTTAAAAAGGGAAATATTTTTAAATACAGTCGAACCTCTATAATGCAAAATTCTTCTTTTGGGAATTTTTTCCCTAGAACCTTGAACATTTCTCGTTTTTCTTCGAAAAATAACCCCCTTAGCGAAGTGCATTTTCTATACAACGAATTTTTTCTTTTGTGATTCAATTTTTTTCCCCATTTGTTTAAAGTATTTCAAAAAAAATTTCATGTTATTCTCTTTTAATATATTTATGGTGGTCAAAAAATTCTTGAACGGGTTTTTTTATATCCTAAGCGCGGGGAAAAACAAGGGGGAGTTCTGGACGTTTCATCCAAGAATTTAAAACCCTTTTTAACCCCTTTGCCCAGTTCACCAGAAACATCTTCGATATTCCCCTTTATTCTAAATTAGTTTTTTTCCATGTCCCCGTGTTCTCATTAAAAAAATAATATTTTTTTTAATATTACTTGTATTTTTTTAAATTATAAAATGTTCTTAAAATTAAATTAATTTTAGTATAAAATTATTTTTTAATATTAAAAAAGGCAGGGGAATTTTTCCCGGACATTTTTTCCCTTTTTGTTTTTTTTTGATTTTTTTCTTTTTTTCCTTTTCTTTTTTTTGATGGGTAAGATATATAAAGAAGCATATAAAAATTTTTTAAAAAGATGTGAATAATTACTTTTTTTTAATACAAAAGTGTTCATAAATTTTAAAAAATTTTTTTTTATGTTTTTATAAAGATTTTTAAAAGTTGAACCCTTATTAACGAATTTTCCATAAACGAGAACTTTTTCCGTGTTTTAAAAGGACTTCGTTGTATAAAGGTCCAACTGTATTAACGAAAGCGAAAATAATAACAAGTATAATAACAATTATAATAGCATATATATAAAATATATTAATATATGCTTATTTGGACATCATACGATACAGAAGATGATAATTTCGGAATATTTTGTTATCTTGAAGAATGTGTTCTAAAATTATTTACATTCTGCAGCATTTGACAGAAATTATCCTTACAAACTTCGGTACTTGTATATAAAGTGTACAGCAAATGAACTACTGAAATAAACGAAATACATAAGCTTAGATAAGCGAGTTAGTTATATAAGTTTAGATTAGTGCGAGTTTAACGGTTTAACAATAAATCACAAGTAGAATATTTTGTTGCAGTTATATTCAATGTTTTTATCTCATGCGACAAAGAGAAACAGAACTTAATAACTTGCAAGAAGTAAATGTTTCTGGAAAATACATGCTTCCCAAATGAAGTGAGAAACTAAATTTCTAGATTTTTCACACGACAAACTTATGAAAAAAATTAATTTTTTTTTAAGTTGAAATTGAATTCTTTGAAAAATTAATATTCTTTCTTTTGATTTTTTGTTAACATCCTAATTTTTATCACAAAGTACGAAGCTAGATTTTAATATCAAATAAAAACCCCTTCTAAAAAAAAGAATTTTTTATTTAACAAAAATATTGTAAACCCCCAAAAATTGTTTGAGGGAAAGGGGAATAAATAAATTTTGACACTTTTTTTTGTATTAAAAGGATGCGATAAAACGTAATACCATGGGTTGCTGTCTTATCGATTTTTTTATTGTATTAAAAAATCAGGTTTAATGAATTTAAATTTAAACGGACGCCAAAAAGTAAATTGATAATCAAAAAACACGGTTTCCAGCCAATCAGTTCATAAATCCGTGTTATGTCATAGTCACATGATAAATGCAATCATGCGTTTCCAATCAATCAGTTCCAACGCTTGGCTGTTGCCAACTTTCGTTTTTTACAGATACATTTATTTAAAAGGTACAAGGGGGATGGGGTATCCCAGTTCACCTAACGGCGTACAAATTATACAACTGTTCAAATAGTAAAACTGTAAGTTATATGTATTATGTAGTCCTATTTATTTGTTCTTTTTTCACAAAATTTGTTCTTGGCGCTCTAGTTAAATTCATCACTGAAGCTACATCGTCCAACACTCATTGATAAAGTCCTCAGATTTTGAAAAACCCGCACAGCTCTTGCAGCTTTCTGGGAAGTTGAGTATTTAGCTCCGTTGATTGTTAATAAATCTTCGTATGAGACAACGCCTTTCTTTTCGAGTAACGATTGCAATCGTTGCGATATTTTGCAGAGCTTAAAACAATGTACTACCCAAACCCCGTATTGGCTTCATTAAGAAAGAAGCACATGATTGTCAATTCATCGTGTACGACACATGCGGAATGGGGGCCGCCCCATTTTGGTAAAGGTTATCTTGAACGTTGGCATTTTTGGGGTTATATATGAATAAATTTTAAATTAAAAAACATCACAAAAAATTTTTTTTATATAGACAGAGACATATTTATCATCTATAAGAACGCAAAAAAGTGAACAAAATGCACTTAAATAAAAAATTACATGCATAAAAAAAAAAATTTTTTTTCCTTTTAAATTTTTTAAAAAAAAAAGTGTAAAAGAATCTTAATATTTAAAAAATTTTTATCCCAAATATCAAATCTGAAATTGTATTTATATTTTTTAAGTAAAAAAAAAGTACTTTGAATTCAATTGCGAACACATGATTTTTTTAAATTTTTTATGCGGGCCCCCAAGGAATTTTCACCATTGCTGCACACTAAAAAAAATGATTTGCGATTTATTAGTCGAACATTTTTTTTTTGTTCAAAGCAAGCGATTTTATTTCTGTTTTTTTTTCCAATCGATGCCACTTTATTTAGTAGGGAAATTTTTAAAAGAAAAAATTAGCAATAATTTACAACTATTTTTAAATATAAAAATTTTTTTTTTTAGTTCCTTTTTTGAAAAATTTTTAGGGGGCGGACATGTAAAATAATTTATTTTCTTCCACCAACATGTACATAAAAAAATAATGATTATTATTTCATAATTTTCCTTTAAAATCGAATGCGTAAGCATTTGAGTTAATGAGCATTTCGAAATCAGTTCTCGGTTAACTCACATATCATTTTCGAAAAAAAATTTTTCAAATAAAGAAATTATCTTGAATTGATTTCTTTGTTTTATTTCTAATCGATGCTACTTTATTTTAGTAGAATTTTTAAACGGAGAAATTAACAATCCAATTCCCCCCCATTTTTTAAATATATGTTACATAGCCCTTTTTTTGAAAAAAATTTTGGGGAACTGTACATTAAAATAATTTAAAATTTTTTCCACCAACATGTACATAAAAATAATGTTATTATTTTATAATTCTTCTAAGATCCGAATGCGCAAACATTTGATTTAATGAGCATTTTCAAAATCAGTTCTCGGGTTTAACCCCGCATAAACGTTTTTGAAAAAAAATTATTCAAATAAAAAAAAATTGATATTGAATTGATTTCTAACTGTTTTATTTCTAATCGATGCCACTTTTTTTTAGTAGAATTTTAAACGGTGAGAAATTGGCAATCGAATTCTACAACCATTTTTAAAAAAATGTTATAGAGTTCCTTTTTTTAAAAAAACTAACGAACTGTACATGTAAAATAATTTATTTTTTCCCCCCAACATGTACATAAAAATAATGATAATTATTTCATAATTCTTCTAAGATCGAATGCGCAAAGCATTTGATTTAAAGAGCATTTTAAAATCCATTTTTCGGTTAACTCGCATTCGTTTTTTGAAAAAATTTTTCAAATAAAAGGGAAAATTTATCTTGAATTGATTTCTAACTGTTTTTTATTTCTAATCGATGCTACTTTTTTTTAGTAGAATTTTAACGTGGGAAATTTGCAATCCCAATTCCCACAACCATTTTAAATAAATGTTAAAAAGTTCCTTTTTTAAAAAAAATTTTAAAAGAACTGTACAGTAAAAAAATTTTTTTTTCTTCCCCCATAAAAATGTAAAATAAAAGGATGAAATTTTTACATAATTTAAGATTGATGGACAAAGCATTTTTATTTATGAGTATTTCGAAATCAGTTCTCAGTTAACTCACAAAAATCGATTTGACAAAACTTTATTCAAATAAAAAAAAATTGATCTTGAAACCATTTTTTTTAAAGGGGGCAACCTTGGGAAAAAGCATATTACACAACTGGTGAAGATTTAATTCGAACACACACACAACGAACTTTCACCCCCTCTACTAACAAATAAAAATTACTGGTTTTATCAGCCGGGTTGACATATTAAATTATTTATCTGACGTCAGGTGAAGGTCAAATCAACATTAATTAACTGTTTCCCTTTTTTACGGCAAAGGGAAAAATTTTCTAAAAAAACAAAAGGAATTTATTTATTTTGTCACCACATCCCCTGGAAATCCAAACAAATTATCAAAAAACCCTTTATGACTTTTTTTTAACGTTTGCACGAATCTTCTGGGGAATTTTTTCGAGATATCGTTGTCAGGTGGAATTAAAAAAAAAAAGGATTTTTAAAAGGGTGTATGCTGCAGATGTTTCCAAAAGGAGGGTGCTCTAACAAACTCTCTGGGAAAAATTTGTCTGAATTATTTTTAAAAGGTTTGGGGCCCACCTTCGGCTTAACCAGTCATTCAGCTCAGAAAACCACCCCGGAACATCTTCCATATGTATCGACAGGAAAGTATAGCTTCATGATTTTTTGTCTCTGGGAAACTTTTTTATTAATTTTTTATTTTTTTCAGCAATAGCAGTAAAAAAAAAAATTTTAAATTTTTTTATAACCATTAGAGTTTTTTTTTTGGTGGTGTCCCCCTTTGCCATCCATTAAATTTCTTTTTTCCCTATTTTCCCCAAAATATTTAACATTAAAAAATGCTGGGTTTATGATCCAGGTGTAACACTATTTCTAATGGAATCTTCATTTTACTTATTGTCTTGATTGTGGCCTCAATTGGGAATAAAAGGGTTTAAAAAACATCTGTCACCCTTTTTCCCCCGTTATGCAGACCAAAATGGTCTCCAACCCCGGTCTGCGGACCTGGGCCCCGTCCCGGGGTCAAATGGTACCAAAAACCCCCCAAGAACATTAAATTCCCGTCGGACCTATATATAACGAAGTCGCTATTCCCCAGAAAAAGTTTGTTAATATGGGGAAATTCGTTCATAGAGGTTCATTTTTTAATTTTCTTTATAAAAAACGTAAAACAAATTTTAAATTCACAAACACTTTTATATTAAAAAAATAATTATTTCCCCCTTTTTTTGTAAATTAATAATATTTTTTTTTATATATTTTGACCTATCAAAAAAAAAAAAAAAAAAAAAAGGGAAAACTAAAGAAAAAATTTTTTGACACTTTTTTTCCACTTCCCCCAAGAATTAATTTTTTTTTTTTTGATGCTCAAAACCTACGTTTTTGACATTTTTGAGCCACAAGAAAAAAGAAGTTGCCGGTACGATTTGGGTCAACACCGAAATGAACAGATACTAATTCAAGGACACGGGGATAAGGAAACAACCCACTGAGGGTGAAAAGGGGGTATCAAAGATGTCTCCAGTGAACTGGACAATAAGGGGGAAGGTTACACCCTTGGATGAAACACCCAGAAATCTATTGCTCTTTGGGGGAGCTTGGTACCTAATAAAACTAGTTTTAAAACTTATGACCACCATAAAAAAAAGTTAAAAAAAAAATAAATTGAAAAAAAAGTCCAGAAAAACCCTTTTTTTAAAAAAAAAGGGGGGGGTTGAATCATAAGAGAAAAAGTTCGTTATATAGAAAATTCACTTTGCTATTGGGAGGTTATTATACAAAAAAAAATCGCTATATAGAAAAAAATTTGCAATATAGAGGTACGTAATTGGAGGTTCGGGCTGTATTTCCATTTTATTTATTGTGGTGTATTTTTCGGGTTTTGTGTGTTTTTTCCCTGGAAATCACCCTTTAAAATTCCCCTTTTTATCACCCCTTTTCCCTGTCATGTGACCAGTGGTCCCAACCCTCGAGCCCTGGACCGGGACTGGGCCGCCCATATCGGGTTTTTTTTATTGTGGTTCTTTTTTTTTTTTGTGGGATTTTTCTATTGAAATCATTTCAAAATTCCCATGTTAAATCCCCTTTTTATTCATTTTTTTGGTTTTAACTTTCATTTTTTTTTCCCAAAGGGATATTTTTTATTAAAATAAAAAAATTTTAAATCAAAACAACCCAAAAAATAAAAAACTCCCCTTTCAACGGGCCCCGGTAAAATTATCAAACGTTGACCCGGGCCCCGGCGGTAAAAAAGGGTTTGGGGGGCAGCACTTTAAAGCAGACGAGATCCAAAAAAATTTTAATTTTGTTTTTTAAAAATGTAACTTTTTTTTTTTTAAGATTCTGGGATGGGTAAAAACTCCTATAACTTTAATAAAAATTTTAAAAAAGCCAAGAAACCATAACCTTGTCTCTAGCCCGGGAAATATGAAACTTTTAAAAAAAACCCCAATAGAAAAAACCCCGGGATGTTCCACCCGCAAATAACCCCCTTTAATCACATGAACAAAAAAAATTTTATTGTTTTATATACAAAATGAAAAAATTTCCCCCTTTTAACACGCTTTTATAAGTTTCCCCTTGCATGTAATGGAATCTTTAAAAATCGATTTTTAAACCCCCTTTTTAAAAAGGGCAAAATTAACTCGAAATTTGCACATTTGTCAAGGACCGATGACGGGACAATAATTTCATATTTTTTTTTTCATTGTCCTGATCAGGATCCTCGAAAATAAGGATTTTGAGTTTACGACTAATTCAAAAAATATTGTTTCCAAAATTTGGTGACTAATTGATAAAAACCCTTTTTTTAGATTTGGCATTTAAATTCCCTATCCATTTAATTTGGCGACTAATTCCCCAAAATTTTTTGGCTAAAAAAATTAAGGCCCAACCCTTTAAAAACCCTAAATAGACTTTTTGGTTAATACCTCCAAAAAACAAAAGGGTGTTCTTTTTGTGAAAAGGGTAGGGTGCGTAGTTTTTTAAAAAAGGGGGAAAAAAACCGTATGTGAATAATAATAATTTATGTTCTTAACTTTTTAAATATTTTTATTTTTTTTTTAAAAACAAGACGTTTTAGAAGTGATGATACAATTAACATTATAAATACGTTTAAAAATGATAAATTTTTTCTTTTTTTGTTCCATTTACCCATTGGCCGTATTTTTTGGGTTTTTTTTTTTTTTTAATTATAATTTTTTTGAAAGAAAGGAAAAAAGGAAAAAAAACTGGGAAATTTTGACGGGGTCAGACGAAGCCCACGAAATTCATCGCTGCAAAGGGCTAAAAAGATTTACGCCGTGGGGGAAACCCTAGCTTTGAGCACCCTACGGGGTCAATTCCACCCCAGTTTTGAGGGGGAACACCCTGGGGGGTCCGGGGGCCCTACCCCCCTTTCCCAAAAACCCTTTACGAGAAGACCCTTTCGGCTCGACGGCTATTTAGAGGGAGACCCATGCCGCAAAGGCACTATTGCGTTACAAACATCCATCCTTATCCGGGGTTTAACCCCGGACATCACAGCTGTCAGCGTCTTTAAATACTATACCGGATGGGGGGCAAAGTTATTTTTTAAATTTGGGTCCCGCATTATACGATCAATAAAAAGGGTTTTTTAAAAAAAAATATAAACTCTAGAAAAACTGGGTAAAAAAAAACACTTTTTGAAAATGTAATTTTTGGTTGAGGGAGGTCAAAATGCCCCACAAGGGTCCCGAAATGCAGTCCCCGGGTCCCGAAATCCCAAAGGGTCAAGATGTTTTCCCAATCCCGAAATCCCGGGGTTTAATTTTTTTTCCCGAAATATATTTTTTTAAAAAATTTTTTGTCAAAATTTTCTAAAATTTCATTTTTAGAAAATTTATATTTTGTTTATGAAATATATACATAGATTTTTTTGCAATTATGCTATAAGGAAACAAGTAATATAAAAAAAATTTTAAGTGAAATT
This sequence comes from Trichonephila inaurata madagascariensis, assembly GCA_019973955.1. Classification (NCBI taxonomy): domain Eukaryota; kingdom Metazoa; phylum Arthropoda; class Arachnida; order Araneae; family Nephilidae; genus Trichonephila; species Trichonephila inaurata. The sequence continues at coordinate 147,476 of BMAV01020712.1, read as the reverse complement.
CCTACTTTGATCTACAAAAAAAAAATTTATTTTTTGCTAATTTTTGTTAAATAGTTTTCAATTAATATAAACATACATTAATATAAACATAATATACATAGGACAGAATCCCATTAAGTGGTAATTTATTTTTTTTCATTATCATTAAAAATATCCTTTTTGTCATCCAAAAAAAAATCGTGTATAAAATTTCAGCTCAAATGTGCGCTTTTTAAAAAGTGAGAAAAACCTTTTTCAAAAATTTTGACACAAGTCGCCAAAAGGGTCGCTAAGTCGCCAAAAAAAATGCCAACGGCCCTTTTTTGTAGTTCTTTTAATAATTGGGTTTTTAAACAATTTTTTAAATTTAAATTTAAAATTAAAATTTTTCTATTGTCATTCAAAAAAACCGTGTATATAAAAATTTTAGCTCAATGGAGCGCTTTGAAATGTATTTTATTAACGATTGAAAATTCTACCAAGATAAATAAATAAATAAATATATAAAAGTGTGAGATAATAGTGTGTGAGAAATTGGAAAAAAAAATTATGCAGCTCGCATTTCTGGTATGGGAGAACATCGCTCAGATCTTAGTGGCTCATTGCAATAACACAGTGTTATAAACAACGTCTCAAGAAAGATTTTTTTCACAGTTCCTTCCCTTTAATTAGGGGTGTCAAAATTTAAAAGCGGACCGCTTGAAAAGGGATGAGACACTTCAAATCCCCGTTATTACTAACTGTTCATGCAATTGGGTCTTCTATTTCAAATAAAAGGGAACACTTGGGGAAAAGGATTCACATTCTGGGGGTTCAATAACGGGAAAAATTTATACACAAAAGCCAAATAAGTGTAAAACAGAAGAACTGAAAAAAGTTATCAAAAAAGGTATATGCACTGAAAAAAGGAAATCCCAAATTTGATTTTGGGGAAAACTGTCATAAAAAAATTCAAAAAGAAATGTTTTTCCTTTTTTAAAAAAGAAGGGGGCGTGGGTGACTACCGAAAAAAAAGACTTCTATTCAATGACGATAACACCTACTAGTACAGAATCCGAACGGAAGGGATTTTTTTCGGCAAAGGTAATTTGTAACAAAAAAATAAGAAGCTGTTTGAACGATGAAACGCTGGAAGAGATGTGTGTTTTAAAAGCTTATTTTTCAGAAAAAAAAATGAAGTTTTTAAAATTTATTTTTTGGGGGTTTTCCAATTTTAAAAAATTTTTAAAGTTTTCAATTTCTAAAAATTTTAATAACCTTTTTTATTTTTTTTTACCTTTTAATTTTAATTTTAAAAAAAATAATTTTAAAAAAATTAATTTTAAAAAATTAAAATTTTAACCTTGGGGTTAAAATTTTGGGATTGCAAACAAAATTTTTTTAATTAAAAATTAATTAAAAATTTTATTAAAATTTTTTTAAAAATTTCAAATAAAAAGGCCCCTTCAAATTACCTTTTGGGTGATTTGGGAAAGCTTAAAAATTTTTTTTCAACCCTTTTTAAAAAAAATTTTGTTAAAAAAAAAATTTTTTTTGGATTGGGAAGGAATTTAAAAAAAATTTTAAAGTTTTTTTTAAAATTAAAATTTAACTTTGTTTTGTTTTGTTTATCATAAACTAATATTAAAACCCAATTTTTTTAATTTTAAAAAAAGGCCTTTTTTAAAAAAAAAATTTTTCCCTTTTCTGTTTTTAAAATAAAATTTTTTAAAAATTTAAACCTTTTTAGGGAAAAAAAGGTTTTGGGGTTTTTTTTAATAAAACCCTTTTTAAAAATTTTTTAAAACTTGCCCGGGGGTTTTTTTATAATTTCCAAAAAAAATCTAAGTGAAATTTTTAAAAAATAATTAAAATAAAGGAACCAACACGGGTTTTGGAAAAAAAAAATCCCGAAATTGGAAAAAAAAAAAACAAATTTTTTAAACCCAAAATTTTGCCCAGGTTGGGGTTTTTTCCAAACCCCGGGAAAAACAACAAGCAAAAAATTTCCCAAATGGGAAGTTTTATTTCAAGGTTGCCGGAAAGCCCCCCCTACTGGTGAAAAGGGTCAACCTTAGGTAGGAATCCCCCCCAAAAACAACTTTTTGAAGTTGTTGGTTTTACTCCATGATTTGTCTAAACCCCAAAAGAACCCCCAAAAAGCGATGGGGTTTTAAAAATTTGGGGGGAAACCCCCCCTTCCTTCAATGGTTCTTTCACCTTCCGCATCCCCAAAAAAGGGCAAATTTTTTGAGGGGGAGTGCCCCTTTCAAACCATTGTTTTAAATTGGGTTGGACCCCCGGAAAAAAAGGGGAGGGGGAATACCTCCCCCAAAGCATCCCCACAGTTTTGGGGAAAAATTTGGGGGGGCCCCCGCTTGGGCCAACCCCAAAACCGGAAGTGATTCTTTCCAAATTTCCGGGCCCCCTCCCTCCAAAAAAAGGGGAGAAAGGGGTCCGAAAGCCCACCCGGGAAAAATCCCTTGTCATTTTCCAAAAATTTTGGTCCTTTTCCCCCGTAAATGGCCCCCCGGAAAGGATCCAAAGGGGAAAAGGAGCCTTCAAAGGCGGGGGAAAAGGCCCCCCTTTTAAAATTTGGGAAAGCTCATTTTGCCGTTAAACTAAGAGCAGCAAGAAACCGGGGGCTGGCCCTAAACTTTTTCCCCCGGGGTATTTATGGGGGAAACCCCGGGGTCCCGGCCTTCAAAATTTTAAAACGGGTTGGGGAACGCTTTCCGGGCCGAAACCCACCTTTTGTGGGGAACCGACTCCCCTTGACCCGTTTCCCAGTTTTGTCTTCTTCCACTGGGGAAACCCCAAATTTCCCCCTTGGTGGGCCCTTTTCAGCAAGGCACTTCAGGGAAGGCGGGGAAAGGCCCCCCCTTTAATTTAAAGCGCGGCCACATAAGCCATACACCCTTGGTTTTTTCCTGTTTTTTTACCTGCGGGTTTCCCCAGGAATTACGTTGCTACTGTTCCCAAAACCCCTTTTTTTGCCTTTTAGGATATAAATTTTTTTTGGTTTCCCCCCTGCCGGGTTTGTCGTCCCTTTAAGGGGGCCCCAAACCTTTTTAAAGGTGTACCTTAGGGTTTTAACGCCCCTTTTCCCCGAAACCCACCTTTTTGGGCGAAACCCTTAAACTTCCACACGGTTTTCGTAGGGGCCCCCCCTTCCCCGGTTTCCTCAGGGGAAATTTTTATTGAATTTATAGATGATTTTGCTTTTGCCATTTTATAGCTTATTTTTAAAAAAGGCCCCTTCAGAAAAATATTTTTGGGTTTGTCCCTTTTAAAATTTTTATTCTATTTGAAAAGCGGTAAAAAAAACCTTTTTACCTCCCTCCCCTTCTTTTTCTAATTTCTTCATCGGAGAAAATTTCCCCTGAAATTCGTGGTTCCCCCAATTGGGTTTTCCAAAAAGGGGGAACCCCTTTTCGCAAATTTTTTGGGCCCCACCCTAAATTTTTAAAAAGGGGTTTCTTAAGTTTTACCCAATGTATAAACCTTAAAGGGATTTTAAGGGTACCCTTTCCCCCCCACTAATAAACCTTTTTGAAACCCCCAGGGAAAATGGTTGGACTTTACCCTTTACAAAGGGGAACTTTGCCCCTTTCCCCCCTTTACCCCCGCCCCGCACCCTGGGAAAAATCCAGGCAATCGTTGCGATATTTTTCTGCGAGAGCTTGAAACAATGTACTATCGCAACCGTATTGGCTTCATTATATGAAACGAAGCACATGATTGTCAATTCATCGTGTACGACACATGCGGAATCGGGGCTGCCCCATTTTGGTGAGTTATCTTGAACGTTGGCATTGTTGCGTGATAGTATGTAATGAATTTATTGCAACATCACGAAAAATTTTTTTATATAGACAGAGACATATTTATCATCTATAAGAACGCACAAAAGTGAACAAAATGCACTTAAATCAAAATTACATGCATAAAATAAAAAGTTTTCTTTCCTTTAATTTTTTAAAAAAAGTGTGAAGAATCTTAATATTTGAAAATCTTTATCCAAGTATCAAATCTGAAATTGTATTTATATTTTTAAGTAAAACAACAAGTACTTTGAATTCAATTGCGAACACATGATTTTAATTTATTATGCAGCCGCCATGAATTTACACCATTGCTGCACACTAAAGAATGATTGCGATTTATTAGTCGAACATTTTTTGTGTTCAAAGCAAGCGATTTTATTTCTGTTTTATTTCCAATCGATGCCACTTTATTTAGTAGAATTTTAATATGAGAAATTAGCAATCGAATTCTACAACTATTTTAAATATATGTTACATATAGTTCCTTTTTATGAAAAATTCTGGCGAACTGTACATGTAAAATAATTTATTTTCTTCCACCAACATGTACATAAAAATAATGATTATTATTTCATAATTCTTCTAAGATCGAATGCGTAAGCATTTGAGTTAATGAGCATTTCGAAATCAGTTCTCGGTTAACTCACATATCATTTTCGAAAATATTATTCAAATAAAAGAAATTATCTTGAATTGATTTCTAACTGTTTTATTTCTAATCGATGCTACTTTATTTAGTAGAATTTTAACGTGAGAAATTAACAATCGAATTCTACAACCATTTTAAATATATGTTACATAGTTCCTTTTTATGAAAAATTCTGGCGAACTGTACATGTAAAATAATTTATTTTCTTCCACCAACATGTACATAAAAATAATGATTATTATTTCATAATTCTTCTAAGATCGAATGCGCAAGCATTTGATTTAATGAGCATTTCAAAATCAGTTCTCGGTTAACTCGCATATCGTTTTCGAAAAAATATTATTCAAATAAAAGAAATTGATATTGAATTGATTTCTAACTGTTTTATTTCTAATCGATGCTACTTTATTTAGTAGAATTTTAACGTGAGAAATTGGCAATCGAATTCTACAACCATTTTAAATAAATGTTATAGAGTTCCTTTTTATAAAAAAATCTAACGAACTGTACATGTAAAATAATTTATTTTCTTCCACCAACATGTACATAAAAATAATGATAATTATTTCATAATTCTTCTAAGATCGAATGCGCAAGCATTTGATTTAATGAGCATTTCAAAATCAGTTCTCGGTTAACTCGCATATCGTTTTCGAAAAAATATTATTCAAATAAAAGAAATTGATCTTGAATTGATTTCTAACTGTTTTATTTCTAATCGATGCTACTTTATTTAGTAGAATTTTAACGTGAGAAATTAGCAATCGAATTCTACAACCATTTTAAATAAATGTTATAAAGTTCCTTTTTATAAAAAATTCTAACGAACTGTACATGTAAAATAATTTATTTTCTTCCACATACATGTACATAAAAGTGATGATTGTTACATAATTCTAAGATTGATCGCACAAGCATTTTTATTTATGAGTATTTCGAAATCAGTTCTCAGTTAACTCACATATCGATTTCGACAAAACTTTATTCAAATAAAAGAAATTGATCTTGAAACCATTTTTTAAAGTGCAACCTTGGGAAACCAAGCATATTACACAACTGTGAAGATTTAATTGCGAACACACACACAACGAACTTTCACCCCACTCTACTAACAAATAAGTTACTGGTTTTATCAGCCGGGTTGACATATAAATTACTGATCTGACGTCAGGTGAAGGTCAAATCGAACATTAATTAACTGTTTCCTTTTATACGGCAACAGGGAAAATTTGCTAAAAAGCAAGGAGATTTATTTATTTTGTCACCACATCATGGACATCCAAACAAATTATCAAAACCATTTATGACTTTTTTTCAACGTTTGCACGAATCTTCTGGAATTTTTACGAGATATCGTTGTCAGGTGTTGCAATTAAAATAAAAGGATTTTTAAGGATGTATGCTGCAGATGTTTCCAAAAGGAGGGTGCTCTCATCAAACTCTCTGAAACATTTGTCTGAATTATTTTTTTAAAAAAGTTGGGCCGACCTTCGGCTTAACCAGTCATTCAGCTCAGAAAACGACTCGGAACATCTGCCATATGTATCGACGAGACGTATAGCTTCATGATTTTTTGTCTCTGGAATCTTTTTATTATTATTATTTATTTTTATCAGCAATAGCAGTAAAAAACACATTTGTATATTTTTTTTATAACCATTAGAGTTTGCTTTTGAGTGGTGTCCTCTAGCCATACCATTAGTTCTTTTCCATATTTTCCACTGTAAAATATTTAACGTATAAAACTGCTCGTTGATGATCCAGGTGTAACACTATTTCTAATGGAATCTTCATTTTTACTTATTGTCTTGATTGTGGCCTCAATTGTGGAATAAAGTTCAGAAACATCTGTCACTCTTTCCCTGTTATGCAGACCAGTGGTCTCCAACCAGTCCATAGATCAAATGGTACCAAACCGCCCAAGAACATTAAATTACAGTCGGACCTATATATAACGAAGTCGCTATATCCCGAGAAAAAGTTTGTTATATGGTAAATTCGTTACATAGAGGTTCATTTTTTAATTTTCTTTATAAACCACGTAAAACAAATTTTAAATTCACAAACACTATATATTAAAAAAAAAGTAATTATTCACACTTGTTTGTAAATTAATAATATTTATTTTATATATCTGACCTATCAAAAAAAAAAAGAAAGAAAGAAAGGAAAACTACAAGAAAAGTTTCTTGACACTTTTATCCACTTCCCGAAGAATTAATTATTTTTCTTTGATGCTCAAGCACTTACGTTTTGACATTTTTGACCTACAAGAAACGAAGTTACCGGTACGACTGATCAACACTGCAAATGAACAGATACTAATTCAAGGACACGGGGACACGAGAGAACTCCACTGAGGATGAAAGGGGATATCAAAAATGTCTCCAGTGAACTGGACAATGGGGGGTTAAAGGTTACACTTCTTGGATGAAACACCCAGAAATCTATTGCTCTCGGCGAGCTTGGTACCTAATAAAACTAGTTTAAGACTTATGACCACCATAAAATAAGTTAAAAGAAAGAATAACTTAAAATGTCCAGAAATATTCTTTTTTTTTTTTTTTTAAAAAAGGAGGGGGTTGAATCATAAGAGAAAAAGTTCGTTATATAGAAAATTCACTTTGCTATTGGGAGGTTATTATACAAAGAAAATCGCTATATAGAAAAATTCGCAATATAGAGGTACGTAATATGGAGGTTCGACTGTATTTCCATTTTATTTATTGTGGTGTATTTCTCTCGGGTTTGTGTGATTTTCCATGGAAATCACTTAATATTCCCTGTTATATCACTCTCTCCCTGTCATGTAGACCAGTGGTCACCAGCCCTCGAGCCGTGGACCGGTACTGGACCGCCCATATCGGTTTTATTTATTGTGGTGCTTTTTTTCTTTGTGGGATTTTCTATTGAAATCATTTCATATTCCATGTTAAATCCCTTTATATTCATTTTTTGGTGTAACTGCATTTTATTCTGAAGGCATATTTAAATATTATTAAAATAAAAAATTCTAAATCAAAACAATCAAAAATATAAACAACTCCCCTTTCAACGGGCCGCGGTAAAATTATCAAACGTTGACCGGTCCGCGGCGGTAAAAGGTTGGGGAGCAGCACTGATGCAGACGAGATCTAAAAAATTTTAATTTTGCTTTTTAAGAATGTAACTTTTTCATTTTTTTTAAGATTCTGGCATGGTAAAACTCCTATAACTTTAATAAAATTATAAAAATGCCAAGAAAACCATAACTGCTTGTCTCTAGCCAGTAAATATGAAACTTTAAAAAAATCCCGAATAGAAAAACCCAGGGATGTTCCACCTGCTAAATATTTGCTCCACTTATAATCACATGAACAAAAACTTTGATTGTATATATACAAAATGAAAAATCCTCCTTTTTAACACGCTTTTATAAGTTTCACTTGCATGTAATGGAATCTTTAAACTCGATTTTTACCCACTTTAAAAGGTCAGATTAACTCGAAATTTCGCACATTTGTCAAGGACCGATGACAGTACAATAATTTCATATTTTTGTTTCATTGTCCTGATCAGGATCCTCGAAAATAAGGATTTTGAGATTTGACGACTAATTCAATATATTGTTTCCAGATTTGGTGACTAATTGCATAAACCATTTTCAGATTTGGCGACTAATTCCATATGCCATTTCCAGATTTGGCGACTAATTCCAAATTTAGTGGCTAAAAGATTAAGGCGCAACCCTAAAACCATAAATAGACTTGTGGTTAATACAAATAAAACACAAAAGAGTGTTCTTTATGTGAAAAAGGGTAGGGTGGGTGCGTAGTTTTTCTGAAAATGGGAATAAAAAAAGACTCGTGCATGTGAATAATAATAATTTATGTTCTTAACTGTTAAATATTTTTTATTTTTATAAAGCAAGACGTTTAGAAGTGATGATACGAATTAACATTATAGCAATACGTTTAAAAAGTGATAAATTTTACTTTTTAGTTCCATTTACTATAAAAGCGTATTTTTTAGTTTTTTCTTTTTTTTTAATTATAATTTTTAGAAAGAAAGAAATGGAAACGGAAAAAAGACTGGAACTTCTGACGGTGTCAGATCGAAGCCCACGAAATTCATCGCTGCAAAGGGCTAGAGATTTACGCCTGTCGTTAACCGTAGCTTTGAGCACCCTACAGGCTCAATTCCACCCCAGTTTTGAGGGAGAACACCCTGGGGTGGTCAGGGTCCCTACCCCCTTCCAAAAACTTCACGAGAAGACTTGCGACTCGACGGCTATTTAGAGTAGACCCATGCCGCAAAGGCACTATTGCGTTACAAACATCCATGCCTTATCCGGGATTCCAACCCAGGACATGGCACAGCTGTCAGCGTCATTAACTACTATACCGGATAGGTGGCAAAGTTATTTTTAATTGGATCAGCATTATACGATCAATAAAAGGATTTTTTTAAAAATAAATATAAACTCTAGAAAAACTGATAAAATAACACTTCTTGAAAATGTAATTATTGATTGAGGGAGAGTCATATTAATGTCGCACAAGGGTCCCGAAATGCAGTCCCGGGATCCCGAAATCCAAGGATCACGATGTTTTTCCCAATCCCGAAATCCCGGGATTTAATTTTTATCTGAAGTATATTTTTAAAAAAAATTTTTCGTCAAAATTTTCTAAGAATTTCATTTTCAGAAAATTTATATTTTGTTTATGAAATATATACATAGATTCTTCTGTGCAATTATGCTATAAGGAAACAAGTAATATAAAAAAATTTTAAGTGAATTCCTACTTAGATCTACAAAAAAAATTTATTTTAGCTAATTTTTGTTAAATAGTTACAATTAATATAAACATACATTAATATAAACATAATATACATAGGACAGAATCACAACATTAAGTGGTAATTTATTTTTATTCATTATCATTAAAGTATCGTAATGTCATCCAAAACAATCGTGTATACAAAATTTCAGCTCAAATGTGCGCTTTAAAATGTGAGAAAAAAAACCTTTTCAAGTTTTGACACAAGTCGCCAAAAGGGTCGCTAAGTCGCCTAAAAAGATGCCAACTTGGCTGTATTTGTAGTTCTTTGAATAATTAGTTTTAATCAATTAATTTTTATTAATTATAATTAAATTATTCTATTGTCATTCAAAAGAACCGTGTATATAAAATTTCAGCTCAATGGAGCGCTTTGAAATGTATTTTATTAACGATTGAAAATTCTACCAAGATAAATAAATAAATAAATATATAGAGAGTGTGAGATAATAGTGTGTGTAGAGAAATTGGAAAAAAAAGTTATGCAGCTCGCATTTCTGGTATGGGAGAACATCGCTCAGATCTTAGTGGCTCATTGCAATAACACAGTGTTATAAACAACGTCTCAAGAATAGATTTTGTCACAGTTCCTTCTTCAATTAGATGTCGTTAATTAATAGCGGACCTGCTTGAAAGGCATGAGACACTTCAAATCCCGTTGCATTACTAACTGTTCATGCAATTGGGTCTTCTATTTCAAATAAGGTAACACTTGAAATGGATTCACATTCTGATTCAATAACAGGAATAATTTATACACAAAAGCCAGTAAGTGTAGCAGAAGAACTAGATAAAGTTATCAAAGAGGTATATGCACTGAAAAATGCAGTCAATTAGATTTGAGACACTGTCATGAAAAATTCAAAAAGAAATGTTTTTCCTTTTAAAAATGAAGGGAGACGTGGTGACTACCTGAAAAAAACAGACTTCTATTCAATGACGATAACACCTACTAGTACAGAATCCGAACGAGCATTTTCTTCGGCAGGATAATTTGTAACAAAAATATAAGAAGCTGTTTGAACGATGAAACGCTGGAAGAGATGTGTTTTTAAAAGCTTATTTACAGAAACACAAGAAATGAAGAAATTTTTTTAAAAATTTCATTATGTTTTTCATTTAGTTTTTATTTGTTTTTCAATTTCTACTATTAACTCACACACTCTGTTTATTTATTTATTTACCTTGGTGGAATTTCCAATCGTTAATAAAATAGATTTTAAAGTGCTCAATTTTGAGCTGAAATTTAATATACATGATTATTTTGGATGACAATACAATAATTTAATTATAATTAATAAAAAATAATTGATTAAAAATTATTATTTAAAGAATTACAAATACAGGCACGTTGGCGACTTAGCGACCATTTTGGTGACTTGTGTCAAAGCTTGAAAAGGTTTCTTTCTCACCTTTAAAACATTCAGTTGAACTGAAATTTTATAGACACGATTGTTTTGGATGACAATACGATACTTTAATGATAATTAATAAAAATTAATTACCACTTAATGTTGTGATTCTGTCATATGCATAAACATATTTATATTAATTGCAACTATTTAATAAAAAATAGCTAAAATAAAAATTTTCTTTGTTGATCTAAGTAGGAATTGATTTAAAAAAAAATTTATATTACTTGTTTGTATGATAAATTAAGCTTTGTTTTGTTTTGTTTCAATAAAACTAATATTAAACCAATTTTTTTTTAATTATACTTGCAGTTTTATTATGCAATTTCAACTATGCTAATGTGTAAGTATTTTTCAAAAATAATTCAAACCTAATCCAGGACCAATCACAGGTTTTGGATAATGTAATCCCGAAATCCTGGTATTGAAAATACACTGGTGTGCAAAACTTAAGCAACAGGTGGGTTTATTGCCATAACTTCACGAAAAATCATCTGAGAGACATGAAATTCTGAAATGAGGGAGAGTATTATGTACGTAAAGGATGACGAAAGCATCGGCGCTGAAAAAGGAATACAACGCATATGGTATGGAATCAAACAAAAACAAGCTTTATTGAACGCATAGTATCGTGACTCATGATTGTCTATCCAACAGGAAGAACAACAAGCAGATGTTCCTTAATATGGTATATGCCCTCCCCTTACTACAATGGTTGCTTTGCACCGTCTCCGCATACTCAGAACCAGCTGGTGCAACATTTCTTGGGGAGGAGTGCCCATTCCTCAATCAACATCTGTTTGAGTTGTTGGTTGTACTCCGGATGATGTGAGCGTGTGGCAATACATCTCCAAAGCATCCCACACATGTTCGATGGGATTTAAATCTGGGGAGCACGCTGGCCAATCCATTCAGTGATATCTTCACTTTCCAGCAGCTCCTCAACAGCAAGAGTGCGATGTGGCAGTGCATTGTCATCCATAAAGATGAAGTCTGGGCCAATGGCACCTCGGAAAAGATGCAGATGGGGAAGAAGTACCTCCTCACAATAGCGATCCCGGTTACAGACCCTCTGTCAAAAATGGGAAGCTCAGTTCCGCCGTTCAGCATAATGCCAACCCAGACAAGAACTCCAGGACCACCGTAACGATGTCTTTCCTTGATGTTACTGGGATAAAACCGGGTCCCGATCTCTCTCCAAATCAAAACGCATTGAGAATCGCTTCTGGTACTGAACCGACTCTCATCCGTAAAAAGAACACGACTCCATTGATCAGTTGTCCAGTTTTTGTGCTCTCTGTCCACTGTAAACGGTGGCTTCGGTGGCCATCTTTCAACGGGAGGCAGCGTTCAGGAAGGCGGTGAACAGGCCCCTTGTGAAAGCGTCTGGCCACAGTAAACCGCTACACTTGTCGACCTGTTGCTGTACAGAGTTTCTGAGCAATGACGCTTGCTGACTGCTGTCAAACTTTTCGCCTGCAGGATGATATATCGGTCATCCCCTGCAGTTGTCGTCCTCGGGCGGCCACACCAACCTTTCTAACAGCTGTACCTGTGGTTTGGAACGCTTTCCAAGCGCGCGAAACGACACTTTGTGGATTCCGAACTCTGCAGCTACACTGGTGACAGTACGCCCCTCCTCCAGCTTTCCGATCATTCTTCCACGTGTGAAGTCATCCAGATGATTTCTGCTAGCCATATTTCATGAACTGACTCACTGGCACTTGCAGAGAATATGGTGAATTGCGTCTCCGTCCTTCATTTCATTCTACTGTTGAGCAGCGCGCGCCGACATCACGCGTTTTGCGTACGCTCACATCGCTTCTTGCGTTTTGTTCCTGATATTTGCATACGCATGACGTTTCTACTGACTTACGTGTTCCCTCTACTGATCTCCAGACCTCCTTTTCTGCAATTTCATGGCTATCCACTAAATTTTTACATTGTTGCTTAAGTTTTGCACACCAGTGTATAACACGGGATTGTAAGCCCTACGTCGCACTATCAAGCAGCACAAACTCAAATGGTGACTCACCTTGACGAGGATGACACTTGACACTCTCCTCTCTTGACCACCCACCATGTCGACGCAAGGACATTGAGCCTCGACAGGTTTAACGTGCATGGGCCCCTTCTACACGGTCTTCAGAATATAATTATTGAATTCATAGAGCTGATTTATGCTTTTAACAATATTTACTCTTTTATAGTCAATTATTTTTCAAGAATATGTGCCCCCATTCAGTTTAAAGTTAATTTATTTAATTATAGTAAATTGAATGCTTCAATATTTCTATGACTATATTAGATAAATGCAAGGATAAAAATGACATTAATAAATACCATCTACTTTAAATGCATACATTTTCAGTGGCGTAACTGAGAACATTTGGGACCCCTGCAAAGTCAGGGTTGCCCCCCCCCAAGTTGGATTTTACAAAGGGTGGATACTTGGTGGCAGTCATGCTTTGGGCCCCTTAAGCCCTGGGCACCCTCGCAATGTGGGGGTTGCGGGGGTGTACGTTACCTCACCGATAAATTTACACTTTGCTTTTTCAAAAAGAAGTTTTATAAGCTAGTTTTCCGTTTCACCGGCACACAGTGTTGATTTAATCTCATTTCGAGTCCTGGGCGCAGAAGATCTACTGGCCCCATTGGCACTGGCCAATCGAAATTTATAACCAGAGAATCTGGTTAAGTCCAGCTTATCCGGGCCCCTGAGCGCCTGCCCAAGCACCCAATGAATAAATAAACCGGCACTGCCAGTGCAAGCGATAAAAACGCCAAAAATGATACAACCGACTCCAAACGGAACATTCCTTCTGGAAATCTTTTACCAAAACATTTTCAAAACACAAGTGGGGGGCTTTTCTTATCAGTATGGACTTTTTCATAATACATCAAAAATAGATGAAAAACCTATAAGAACTAACATTTATATAAAAATTTTATGTGTATAATGTGTGTTGTCGCCAAAAGGCCTGCTTGGAGAGATTTGTGCCGGCGAAACGGAAAAAGTATCGTTTTTAGTTAAAAAATTTAAAACTATATTAATTAAAATGAAAAGCCGGACATTAAAAAAAAATATTCTTTTGTTCGAAGTGTAGAATAATTGCATTAGAACACAAAGGTGGTAAAGAACATGAATAAAAATTTACTGAAATAAAAATCCTGTTATAAAATACTTTTTAATAAATTTTTAAAAAATACTTATGTTTCTTACACGAGCAGAACGAACAATAAAATATGCTCGAGACCAGATACTCAACTATGTCATTCAAGATAACAGGATCTTAAAGCGTCTGCATTTCACAATGAAAGTGGTATACAGCTTCGAGAAAACAATTAATTAAAAGTATATTTTTTTCCGAATCAAAATAATAATAAAAAAAAGAACAAAAAACCTGCATTCGAAAAGGTGAATTTTTCCTGATGAAAGCAATCCAAGCATGAAATGTCATTCTTGTACATTTTCCCCCTCAGCAATATAAACCAAACGATAAAAGAACGAGGGAGAAAAAAAGAACAAAAAGAAAAGAAAAGGTCGTCCAACAAGAACTTGGAACAGGGAAGTGTGGCGATATAATCGTAGCATAACAACATAACAATGAAAAAAAATTAACTAAATTCACAAAAAAAACAAGAAAAGAACCGAACCCAAGCTGGTTTCTAGAAACTGTTAGTAGATTGAGGGCAGAGACGACATATTGGTTTTTTTTTCTTCTATTTATTTATTTTTTTTCAAGTCTTGTTCTGTTTTTAACGCTTTCGAATGTTTAACCTGGAAGAGGTCTATTGGCTTGCATTGTCCATTTAACAGACAGTTCTAAATTGACCTCATTTGGTTTTCTGTTGATGATGAAGATAATATTTTCCTTGTCTTATAACGTCTTCCCCTCCCTTAAAATAATTATTTATAGCTTTTTCGAAATTATAAGTATTAAAAATCATGAAATTTCTCATTCATATGATAGTAGTTCCCTCAAGATATATCGTTTTTTATCTATGTGAGGTAGAAATAATCATTATTATTAACCTAACTAGAAAGATAATGGAATGTTTCAGGTATGGAATGTATCTTTTTCTGTTCATAACGTATTTACCGTAAATTCCGGCGTATCACGAGCATTTTTAACGCAAAAAATAAGATCGAAATTTGCGGGTGCGTGTTCTACGCTGTGTATAAAATTGATAGTTGAACATTAAAAAAAATTAGACTTCTACATAGAACGGAATACTGAGTTTATACATAAAAGAAATGACATACCTAATGAACTTAAGGGGTTGTAGTTCTAGAAGTATGCTATCTTTTCAGAAACCTGGGATAATACCTCGAATAAGTGACTTCAAAACGCAAGAACATTCCATACGTGCATTTCAGTCTCCTCCGTAAAAAATAGGAATGTACGTTATACGGCGAATATACAGTACGCCCCGCTTAATGCTGTTTCGGTTTAACGCTCTTTTATTTGAATTGTAGTATTCCCGAAATTACACACAGCGGTAGGCTTCCCGATATCCGAAGCAGTTTATCTGTGTTTCTTCTTTCCAGCGGTCTTATACGAACGTATTTTTATCGTTTCAAACATTTATTAACGTTATTGTAAGTATAAATTTATATAATATAACGATTGCTCTAGTGACAAATATTATGGTTTTTAGTTTTTATCATGGGTGATGGTAAAAAAAACACGAAAATAAAGCAGCAAGAAAAAGCAGGAGCAAATTTTGACAGGAATTCAAAGGCAAGACGGGGCGTTATGGATGCCTTATACACTTACCAACAACTTCTCACTGAGCACAAAAGGAAAACGCAAATTACATGAGATGCCTTCTTGATAAAAAGGCAGAAAATTGGAAATACAGAAGATACTGCATGATCTAAAATGTAAACGCACTGACTTAGAATTTTATTTATTTTTATATGTTTATTCATTTATTATGTTTCTATATTTGTAAGAAATACACATTTTTGTTTTATTGTTATAAAACATAATTAATAAATTTAATGGTAAAGTAGCTGGCAAATTTTCTACCCATCTTCCCTTAACCCCATTATTTACATGATGAGATAATGTTTATGCTGTTTAATGCTGTTTCATATAACGCTCTACTTTGATGGAATGTATACCCCGCGTTAAGTGGGGTCTTACTGTACTTAAAAATCAAAAAATGCAGCTTGAAAATATAGGTGCGCGTTATACAGGGCGTTCTAGCAGTGCTGGTTTATCCATTGGACCCTTAGGGTGGGCGCCCAGGGGCCAGTAGTGCTTCTGTGCCAAGGGTCCGTAATAAGCTTCAATCGCACTGTGTTCCAGGATTATTGGGACAAACTTTGAGGGGAGGTAGGGGACATCACAAGGATTCAGATTAGCACAGCAACCCGTGGTCAGAAACGTCATGGGAAAGTTGTGTGACAGGTATAAGAAACGAAGAGACACCAGACTGAGATCATCTGAAATATTTATTGGTCATGCTGTTAGTCCGAGTCACTCGTGTCCCACCCTCACTATGCCTACTACCTCGTATTGAGGTAGTAGGCATAGTGACCTACCTCGTATACTATCTCGTTACCTACTACCTCGTATTCACACAAAATGTGATGCAAATTAGTAAATCAGGTGCAAATTAGTAACCTCCTGTCAATCAGTAAATCAGGTGCGTATCTGCCAGCTCAGTGTTCATAAAACGTTCCATACTTCTCTGCGGGCGATGACAGCTCAATAATGCAGGTCTGTTTCCTCCAATAATATTGTGAAAAATGTCACCTAACGCCAAACGAAGACGTTGCCAACCATGGGTTGCTTGGAAACCTGAATCTTTGCGTGTGATGCCCCATACCTACCTATAAAGATTGTCCCAATAATCCTGGGATACCTTCTATATACACCAGTTTTAACGGTAATTATTTAGATAACTACCAAAGCTTAGATACATTCTTAAATGTAAATAAAGAAATTTAGTAACCATATCTTCTTTTTCAATAAAATCAATATATTTACAAAGGCAATCTATTAAGTAAACGCTTCTTTTTTTTTTCACCGTGACTTATTTCATTGATGGTTTCTTTCAAATTGAACATAGAAATTGACTGAGACTGTTTTCGGTTTTATTGGTAAATGAGTTACATTGGGAATCCATTATATATTTTGGGATCCCAAACAGGTTTTGATTTTCTTTTCGCTTTTCAAACCTGAAATTGACCCCATTTCGAATTACATCCGCTTTCAGTGTTAGACAAAAGCCAAAATGATGAAATTAAACTATATTATTCAAAAAGTATGTTTCATATTCTCCTTTTTATGTTAAATGTTTCTAAGGCATTAGTTTTCGAAAAAATAAATTCTAACGCCTCAGTTCTTAGCATAACAATAGTTATATGAGCTCTATAAATCACGCAAACGATTTTAAATTTTTCCGCTAAGCGTTGACGCGCGAATGCGAAATTTCGAATGTTACATTTTTTTTTTAATTTTAGAATTGTTATTTGTCAGTGTTTTGGTGAATAAAAATGAAGGGCTTATGTGTTAATGCAAAAATAAAAGATGAGTATATACAGTCGGACCTCTATATTACGAAGTCGCTAAATCCCGGAAAAAAAGTTCGTTGCATGGAAAATTCGTTTCATAGAGGTTCACCTCTTTCAATTTACTTTATAAATCACATAAAACACATTGTAAACTCATAAACACTATGTATTAAAATAAAATAATTATTCACACCTTTTTGTAAATTAATATATATATTTATTTTTTATACATCTGACTAAATCAAAAAAAGAAAGAAAAACTGCAGGGCAAGTTTCTTGACGCCTTTATCCACTTATTGAAGAATTAAATTTTTATCCCACAATTTTCGCCCCACAGTTTGAGAAGCGATGAGGTAAAGGGATAAATGAAGCTCAAATTTAAATGTCAACCTCGTGATCTAACTGTAGTACAAAAATCGTCATCAATAATATTTTAGTGAGGCACTCGAATGCGACGTCAAATTAAAAAAATATCTAGCAAGTCACGTCAAAATGAATGCCTCATTAGAAATATTGTGTGAAAACATTTACCCTCTTGCCTCAAAGATCTGTAATGGTTGAAATAATTCTGCATATATTCTTCTATGCTTTAAGACAGGGGTGGCGAACCTTTATGGATCAAGGTATCATTTTTTCTAAAGAAGTATTTAATGCAATATAGACGTGCCGTCAAATAATTTTGACTTGCGATTATTAGGAATATAATAAAACTAAATACAAACAATTCAAAACTTTTTATTTACTACGGAAATATACTTTTTGTACTGTACAGTTGTAAATGTGTTTTAATTATACGTGTAATTCGAATTAAAGTAACATTATTGTGACTTCTGTCGTTGCAGGTTGGATGACAAATAATTTTATATTAGGGTTATAAGATGATACTTTTAGTAAAATGCATGCTGAATTAGAGTCATCTGCCAAATAGTTTTTAAGCAATTATTTTCACTGTGGTTCCCTTTTTGGACTAGATTTGTGATTTGTTTCAAAAAATGCCATTTTACAGACGGTGTTCTGCATACCACTGTTCCAGAACATAAAATGCACAGCGCTCTGTCACCTTTACTAATAATGCCATATTTCTAGATTCACCAAGTTTGAAATTCTCTTTTACACTTACTATCTTGCACTTTTTGTTCTCTTGCTAAACCAGCCATATTAAATAACAGTTATAAATCTTAAATATAGCACAAATATATAAACTTTAAAATAATGTTGTGTCAACGAAATTGACTATGTTATGCGTAGACAAATTTTGCATTATAAGCAATTGTGGTCCACGGCGTAACTAAAGCAAGACAATAACAAACGAGGGTGCTCACCACCGCGCCGCGACTGATCACTCACGTTTGATCGTAATACTTCATAGTGAATTTTGTTATTTTTAAATAAAATGCAAACCATTTTCATCACTGGCGTGCCCAAAATATTGCGTCGCGTGCAATTAATGGCTCGTGTGCCACTGGTTCGCCACCCCTGCTTTAAGAAGAATGCCAAAGAAAAAGCATGAGTAGCAACAACATTAAGCTATACCTTTATTAAAGCAGATAAAATAACTGTTCCCTTTTCTTTTCTTCAAGGTTTTCGTCTTAAATCGTGTGAGCCCACAACCACCTTCGATAAAAACATCACTATCAATAGAGATTACGATCGATACAACTCTTCGATTCTTACAAGACAACAACAAAGGCTGATCTTATAAAGGAACTTTCAACAACAGCAGAAAAACTCCCTTTGTGTTCGTTAATATCCAGAACCGAAAACTGTCTTGATCTTGAACGGCCCGTGGATCCGTTCTCTTTTTCGTTCCCAGGTGGAGGAATGTGAATGGTCCTCTGCAGGAACCAGCCAAGTAGAACTTGTGTGTCGCGGAGGCTCGCTCTCATTAATCGGGGACAGTGACAAAGGTTCGGCATTCCTCGAACGCAGGGAACCTTGATGACCGGCACAAAATGGTCTTTGGTCACCCGCGAGACACCTTCCTTGATCGGTTCTTTTTTCGACTCGGAAAGAGAGAGTGAACAGGTTGGGTTTTAACCGCTAGGTTATTAAGTCCAGCGCGGAACATTAAAGACTGTTTTCGCTTTATGTTAAACGATAAAACAACTTTATTTTGTTTTGGTTCTTTTTTCGTTAGGGAAAGGGTTTTGTATTAACGTTCTGTAATCTGAGAAAACTTGAAAGTGCAGTAAGTACTCAATGTTTTGTGGTATCATGGGCGGTGGCGTAACGGAGTTTCGGGCCCAAGTCCAAATACGTACTTAGCGTCAGTCAACCTTTGGGCCCCCCGCAATGCGGGGGTGTACGTTACGCCACTGACTATGGATCCTTTTGCCACAAGGGATGAAGAGACCAGGGCAGGACCGTTTTTAACCTCCTCTACGCCCTAGGCACTTCAATAGTTACGCCCTCTCAATTTCCAGAGCACCCCCTTCATCATTTAGCTCTTACTTTTCCTGTTTTGTTTCAGGAGGGATTTTACCTTCTCTTACTCTTTTCTCTTTCTTTGTTTTAGCTGTTTGGATAGTTTTTCCGTTATCCACCACCTATGAACCCGCCGTGTGATGGACTGTCAGTCGTAAGGAAAGGTGGTATGGTTTGGCCACTCTTGTTCATTTCTTATTTTATGGCATCACGGACCACCCACCCTTTTGTAAATTAGTACAGTTAATTAATGAATTCGTTTGCAATTACAGTAGAAAGTATACATTATTGTATTAACTGTTTTCAACGTGTTAATTATCATCTTTTTCATCGCTTATCGCTTTACTGTCTTTTACTTTTCGGCATTTTTATTCTTTGTTGAGTCGCTGCTATTGTACTTGTACAACGAAGGTTTTCTTCGAAAAACGAATGATTTTTTTGGAGAAAATCGTTAATAGCATCATTGTAATCAATTTTCACTGCAATATCACTTTGAGTGCAAAGCAACATCAAACTGTTAAGCTTTTTATATTCCAAAGTGGATCTCATTTCAGTGTTTACTCTCTTGAGGGCAGAAATGCTTCTCTCACGATTCGCTAGGTAGTAGTGCGCCCATCTGGTATAGTGGTTAGTAACGCTGACTGCAATGCCGTAGGATCTGGGTTCGAATCCCGGAGAAGACATGGATGTTTGTAAATGTATAGTGCCTTCGTGGCATGGGGATATTCTAAATAGCCATCGAACCGCAAGTCCTATCGTGAAATTGGTGGAAGGGGAAGAGAGGGGAGGTCCCGACCCCTCCCAGGTGTTCTCCCTAAAAATTAGGGGTGAAACCGAGCAAAATCGAACTGTCACCTGCATGGTGCTCAAAGCTAAGTCTAACGAGAGGCGTAAAAATCTAGCCCATCGCTGCAATGAATTTCATGGACTTTGATCTGATGTTACTGTGATCAGGTGGCATAAGTAACAACAACACTACACGTTCGCTGTAATTTTAATTTATTTCTCTTTTTCGCTCTCCAATTTTTTGCGCCCTAGGCATGTGCCTAGCATGCCTAAGGGGGTTTTCTTCGATTAATTTTCGAGAAAATCCATGGTGAGGAACACATTAGATTTATGGAACTAAAAATAAAAACGAATCTCCAAAGGCCTTGAAACCTTCATTTGCTGATTGCCCCTTTACTTTCTCTTATGTATATATATTATGCATATGTATGAACAGGGACGTTTTAAAACATGGGCAAACTGGGCCCCGGACCGGAAGCAGCTACCATGGTATCAATGATACGGGGCCCCCAGGCTGCAGAGCCGAAAAATGCTTAAGCGAAAAACCACAAAATGTTAGGGCACCCCAAAAGAGATCCCCCAAGGAGTTTTGATACAGTGCCCACTCAGGACTAGCTACGCCACTGTCCCAGGGCCATGTCTCGTTCTAAACACTCGCCTTTGATAAGATGATAAACTGAATAATTTTAACTATCAGATGTTATATCTCCGGACATATTCTCCGAAAAACTAAGAATTTTGAACTATAAGCCAATTGGCAACTGTGGCAAGACTGCATTATATGTCATTTCCGTCATTCGTGCTTAGGCCTAGGCCTACCTCCATAAGCCATCATTACCCATTTAGTCGAAAGGTTGCATTTGGTCGTCGGTTTGTGAGATTGAGAGTCACGCACGACTATTTGTTACGGATTACCATTCATACCAATAATTGACAACATATGCTATAAACTGTCTATTTAAAAGACCCACTTAGTGGGGGCTACTTTTACGTGGGGTAGGTATCAGAATCTCAAGAAGTCTTAACATGCCATTGTATAAGCATAAAATAAGAAAATGGGGAATAAATACAAAAAAGATATTAATGCAAAATACTTGTGGTGCATTTTTGGAATATACTATTTAGAAGTGTATTTTTATTCATATTTTTAGGCCATTCATATTTTTTCACTAAGTCAAGATACTCATTGACCAACCTGAATGGTTATGTTTAGTAAATATATACATTGTTAATCAAAAATGTAAGCAAACATTAAAAAAACAGCAAATTATTTAAAAATACACAAAGAAATTGATTTCAAAACTATTCCAATAAACAAGCTAAAGCCCAATTTAGAGTTTTAGGATATAATTATCCGTAGATAAAGCTAAATGGCAATAATTATGATAATTTATTTATTTCTTTCGAAACTTCGTGTATCAACAAACAATATTTATTGCTATCAACAAAAACAATGTTAAGTAATAATAAATATATTTTGGAACACTTTTATATCTTCTAGTCAAACCCAGAGCATATTTCATGACTTTTTTTTTTCCTTCAATTTCCAAAGCATCCATTTTTAAAATTTGAATTTTCTCAGATGGCAGCATTCCAAAGTCATCTTCGCTATCATCTTCTAGAAAAACCCGTGCGAGAAAAATTCTTTATTGTATTTTTTCCCCCCATTCTACGGCTTCGTTTTCAAAATGTATTTTGGTAGAAAAAATGAAATACTTTCATCAAATCTGTGTTCAAAAAAAAAAAAAAAAAAGAAGAAGAAATAACGTTACTTTAATAAAACTGTGTGTAAAGTAAAAAATCCGGGACATGATAAAAAAAATTTTTTCATCACATATTCCAACATTTCCTTAATGTCCGTCTTTTATGTTGTAAATTTCAAAGATTGAAAAACAGAATTTGTTTCTAAATCACCTCCTCAAAAAAGTAAAGGAAAAAATCTTGTTCCTAAGGGTTTTTTCAAAAAAAAAATCTAAGCGCTATATATTCATTCTTAATGATAGAAAAAGAGACATACGATTACGTAAATGTATCATTTGAATATTAAAAAAAATTAGCAGAATTTTTATTTTAAACAAAGAAATGGATACTAAGTAATTACTTATAAGTAAATCAGAAATTCTTTTTAAAATGAATTTTTTTTGTTTGGTAGCTTTTTTGTTAGTCTTTTTTTTTTATTTAATATGTTTAACACAATAAAATTATTTCACATTTTTTTTCTTTGTATAACTCCCTTTTTTCCCTCTTTAAAAGTATGGAAGGAATTTTTATGAACTTTTTACGGAGCAACTAAAAAGTCACTAGACTTCAAACACATAGTAAGGTAATTAACTTATCTTCATCCTAATTATAATTTTAACGCAATCTGTGTGGTAAAATTATATTTCATACGAAGCAAGAGGAAAAGTCAGACTTTTAAGAAACAAAAAAGTTTTTATTAAATCTCAACAAAAAAATTATAAAATTACAAAAACGTTTTATATACTGTGTTTGGAAATTGCCTTAGGATTATTGTTTATTGATGGATTAAAATTTTATTCTGAATTATTAACTGTGAAAAGTTTTTTTATTTGCAAAATATCAAGGGGAATCTTTTTTTAATGATTCCGGTTTGATTATGAAATTCCTGTTAGTAAAAATATTCTTGTTATACATCAGACGCACATAAATCGATATTTTATCTTTTATTTTGCACTTTTTTTTTATTATTAAATTTTATTTTTAAGTATCCTACTACGTTTGGAAGCGTTATTTTGAAACAGCGTGTAACTGAATAATTTTTTTTTCCGTTATTTAATGTCCCCAGAATTAAAATTCACTTATAAAAATGTTTTAAAAATATTATTACAATAAAAAAAAATTTTTAAATAATTTTTTGGCAAAAAATAAATGACATACTTTCAGAGCAGTCTCCTCTTATGGAAAATGCTTCTATAATATATAAATAGTTTACCTATATATAGATAGGACTTCTGTTTAGAGTATGAACAAGGATTTTTATAAAATATAAATTTAAAAGTAGGTTTACTCATATTTTAATACATTAGAAAGAGAAGAGAAATTGGTATAGAAAACACCGGTTATATATTATTTCAATTTATAGTAACTGAAAACAATACGAATTTTTCAAAAATCCTAGTTGAGCATAATCTTAGCTATATATAGGCAAAATATTATTATCGTAGCGTTTTCCATAAAAGGAGAATGTTTTGGAAATATTTCACTTTTTCTTCCCTTTTTGCGAAAAAAAATTGCATTTAAGTAATCCTTTATTGTAATAATATTGTTAAAAGGAATTATATGCATATTCTGCAAGGGTTGTTCAAAAATAAAAAGGTGCGAAACGACACTGTGGGTATAAGTGAAGACCTAAGCACAACGATCCCTTTGATCCCCCAACGAGCCAAAGCATTCCTTGTTTCAAGAATTCCTGTGGCCGTGACGAGACCCTGTCCTTCACAGCGTCCTTGAGTTCGTCGTCCGAGTTGAAGTGTTTCCTTTTTAGATGTTTCTTCAAGGGGCTTAACACATGGAAATTGCAGGGAGGTATGTCCGGGCTGTAGGGTGGATGGTCTAGCTGCTACCACTTGAGCTTGCCCAGTTCTGCGTGTGTGACCCTGAAGATCTGTGGACGCGCTTTATCGTGGAGCAGAACCTCCCCCGTGAGAAGACTCGGTCTTTTGTTTTTGATGGATCTGCCTAGACTTCGGGTTGTCTCACAGTACTCATCGGAGTTGATGGTTTTTCTGTATTCATAGAATTCAACAAGTAACGTCAATTGAACGTCTCTCTAAAAAATGAATCTGCTCTCTCCTGCTCATGAGGGCACCCGTGCACGCTCCCATCCACCCCGATACTCTATTGATATTCCTATTTATCGCGCTATGTTCTCCCAAAGCGGTATAGGCAAATGTATTAGCGGTTACGTTGTTACAACGTTCCACATCTTTTCATTGGAACACCCCTTGTAATTAAAGTGACATTAAATAACAGCAAAAAAAATTATTCATTTATAGGCTTTCGCAAGATCAAGTTTCCGAACGTAGTCGGATACCTTAAGAATACTTAAAATTTAAATATGTTTGATTAAGTGAAGATATTCGATTTATAAGCCATTAATTTGAAAAATATTTCATGTATTTTTAATTTTTGTAAAACAAACATCACTTAATAATATTGCAATATCTCAAAATGTTGTCGAATTTCGTCTTCCCACCCACATGTGCATTGTATTATATTTCTATTATAGCAATAACGATTTTATATTGCTGCTCTAAGCCATATTTTCCAAAGAAGTATGTTGGATACCAGTTGCGTAACGTGCACTGGCGTAGCTATTCTGAGGGGGCCCTGTATCAAAATTCCTCCGGGGCCCTTTTTACCTATGAAAACCCTTTTAGTTGAATTGTAGTTACACATGTTGGGGTCCCTGTTGCTTGGGGGCCCCATGTAATTGATACGGCTGATACGGTGGTAGCTACGCCCCTGGTAACGTGCACCCCCAGCATAGCAGTGGGCCCAGGATTCTAGGGGGCTCCTCATGACAATGCCCCTAGTGACAATTCTAGGAGGCCCCTTATGCAATCTTTTGAAAGTCCAGCTTGAGCACAAAATCCTGACTTTGCAGTGGGGGACCTTAATATTTCCGTTACGCCACTGGAGGATACGGTAATCCGAGTGATCAGGGTCACAAATTCGTGATCGTATTACTTCGGTCGAGTCGTGGACTCAAGTTGAGTTGGCGTGATGACGAAATTTCGAGAATGGGTACAAGTTCAGGTGCCATCCTGGTGACTTGATCGTGATTCAAAAAAAGGAGTTCGTACCCCAGTGGCACTGAAGACCTACTGCTGTCAAGGCTCAAAATCCTTCGGTTGGTGTGGTGGTTTGGAGATGGGTGCCAGAACAGGTGTTACTCCTAGTATCTTGATCAAAGTTCGAAATTACGAGGTCTGTCGTCCGCATCCCTCGTGTTGCTTCAGAATGTCCGACATATGTCCTTTATTCTATATTACATCAAATAAAAACCCGAATACCTAAAAGGAGTTCAGTTATAGAAATGAAAAACAAATTTATTTTTGAGACGTCATAAAATACCTCAAATATGACCCTTTTAATAAACTAAAAGCATTTTTTAAACTTAAGATACGTCTTAAGGTATCCGACTACGTTCGGAAGGGTGATTTTGCAAAAGCGTATAAATGGTTAATATTTATGATATTTAGTGTCACTTAGATTAGAAAATGTATATAAAATTGTTTTAAGAATAGTATTACAAAAAAAAAATTATTTAAGTACAATATTTTGACAAAAAAATGAACATAGAATGGCCCATTTTCAAAATATTCTCCTTTTGTGAAAAATGCGTCTATTATATAATAATATTTTGCCTGTATATAGCTCAGACCTCTATGCAGAGGATCAAACAGAATTTTTGAAATATGTAACTAAGAAATGGGTTTATCCATGTTTTACGACAACAGAGGGGAGAAATTTTAAGAAAAAAAACGCCGATAATTATATTATTTGGTTGTAACTCTGAAAATAATGTGAATTTTTTTTAAAAAAAATAATTCAAACTCTCTGGAGAAGTCTTTACTTTATATAAGCACACACAAAATATTATTATTTTAGAAGCATTTTTTATAAAAGGAGAACATTTTGAAAAAAGGTTATTCTGAGTTCATTTTTTGTCGAAATATTGTATTTAAATAAATTTTTTTGCCAAAATGTCCTTAAAATAATTTATGCATGTATTCTAATCTAAGTGACACTAAATATCACGAAAATTATCTATGTATATGCTTTTTAAAATCATGGTTCCGAACGTAGTCGGATACCTTAACATCGATATTAAAACGAGTATTACGCAGGAGTAAACTTTATTAACTGTGTTGAGTCATTTTGATGATTTAGGTACATAAATTATATCAATTTTTTGTATTGTAAAAATCAAATGTTTAACACAAAATAAAACGTACTTAGTGGCGCACACAAGTGTGTGTGTGTGTGTGGGGGAGGTCTTCGAGTCCCGACATCCCCCAAAACCCTTGATTTTTTTTCGATTGATTATAATCATATGTATATAGTACGTAAAATTTAATTAAGTATTTGTTATTAAAGATTAATTTTATTAATTAACGCTAATTATCCATTCACTAATTATGTTTTTACTGCTTTTTGTTCCCGAAAATCGACAAAATCCATAGAATACGTTGGGCGACGTATTGGAGCATGATACGAGAATAGTGGGCTTTCCACCCTGGACCACGCTTTGAAAAATTCCTGTGGGCGCTACTGTACTTGATAGTTAAAAATTTATATTTTGAACAACAGGCTTGCAAATGCTTAGGTTTTATAACAACTGCATATTCGCTTCAGGTGGCTGCCATACAGCGGAAAAGTGGTAAAGTTCGCTTCTAGAGGAGTACCCTTCAGGGGGCTCACCTTCCTTAGGTGGGTACGGGTGCCCAAGAGTCTAATCCCCCGTAAGGTAACCGGTCACGCGCTAGCCCAGTGATCCTTCTCTATTTTCGACCCTCCATCTTGTCATCAAATTTCTTCTTTTCCCGTCCAGATCACAGACCTATGAATGTTTGGTGCAGTATAGCCAAAACTGGCTCTTGCGCCATAAAGCACCAAAAACTCAACTCAACTCATTCTAGAGGAGTATTATTTTTTAAAAAAATAATAATGAATACCTATTAATAGTTTAAAAATTCAGTTTTGTGTGGTTCAGCAATAAGAGGCACTCAAAAAAAATACCCCGTATATTACTCGGGAGAGACATTTTAGAGCCCTAATGCCATGTCCAAGATAATCTCGGGCATGACATTTTAACTAGTGTCGTACCCGAGATTATCTCGTAAATTCATTTCTGGTCTACCTCTGTAATGGTCACCCCGTGACGGTCCATTAGTGTGGGGAAGTCGGAAGGAAGATTAGCCATATTCAAAATAACTTTTTTATTTTATTTTCAGAACAACAACTGAAATTCTATTAACCAAGTTAAGAGATGCCCCATCTACTAAATATGGAAAGCAATAGCGAGGTAAACGAGATACGAGGTCTTAATTAATCGAATCATTTACATTCAGTCAATACACCTTCCAATTCCAAGTGACCTAATCCAATTTAATTTATAGTTGACCAAATCGTCAACTTACACAAATAAGCTGCGAAGTACTCACACCTCACTTACCGTTTCATCAATCCCTGCTATCCGTTAGCAGTCTGACCTCTCTCTCCCTCTAACTTAAAAGTTTAATCTTTACATACAAGTCATAATTTACAAACCCACATCTTCTTCTTCAGGGTAAGGTTTAAAATAGAATAATTTTTTTAAAGACCCAAAATTCCCCAAGAGGCTTATTAGTTTAAAGAACGTGGAAAGATCCGTCACACCTCTATCAGTAGTGAATAAGTATTGCCGACAAATGTAACATGGCATAATTAAATGCATGCACAGGAAAGACCTTTTAACGAGATCTCATCTCAACGACTTACGGAAGATAAAAGAAACGTTTGACAAGAACATTACGCCTCTTCAAAGAACGCGGGTAACATTGAAAAGTGCGTTTAATCCAGTAATCCAAAGAATCCTGACTTGACAATCCCATTGTTGAAATCAATTTCAGGGGATTAAGGGTAACCCACTTTTGGCGAAGTTCGCCATCGTCGATTGTACCTCTTGACATCAACAGAAAACGAGGGTGATGCAATTTGATATGTCTGATCCGGAATTATGATAAAATCTTAGAAAAACATGTGGGAAAAAAAGGGCGTTTATATTATTTTGATTCCAATAAAAAATTGCCGTAACACATAAATGTCAAACTCTGAATGGGCTGAGAATTTTTATAAAATTATCTTATATACATTAGAGAATGTGAAAAATTCAGCAGTACTTTAAGTGTGATACGACAGGACTTTTGTAATTTTTTTTTCTACATGAAAATTCTTTTTTTCAAAACAAAAAAAAAAAGCATGTGAGGGTTTTTTTTTATAATTCACCTAATATATCACCCATTTAGAGATTAATAAATGTGCAATAAATTTAAATCATGAATTGATATACGTGATTACGAACAATATGTTTATTTCTGCTGTCTTACATTCGAAACCGTGATTTCAGAAAACGTATAAATGAATAACTGTTTTTTTTTTGATGTTTTAGTGTCAGTTCAATTAGAATATTCATATAAAATTGTTTTAAGAAAATATTTAAGGGAAAGTTTATTTAAATGCAATTTTTGGGCAAAAAATTAGGAACGGATGACCTATTTTAAAACATTCTCTTTTTATGAAAAATTCTTCTATAATAATAATAGTTTGGCCTATATATTGCTATGACTTTTGTACAGAGTCTAAAAACTAAGATTTTTGAAATATATAATTTACATAGAAGTAGATTTATTCATATTTTATTATATTAGAATAGAGAAATTTTAACAACAACAACAACACAAAAAAATCTGTTACTATTTCAGTTAAACGTAACTCTGAAAATAATCCGAATTTTTCAAAAATCCCAATTCAGCCCCAGTATAGAAGTTCCAGCTATATATAGGTAAAAAATTATTTTTATAAAAGCGTTTTTCATAAAAGGAGAATGTTTTGATAATAGGTCATTCTTTCCTCCTTTTTTTGCAAACATTTGCATTTAAATAATTTGTTCTTGTAATCATATTCTTAAGCAAATTTTATATGTATACTCTATTTCAACTGACACTAAATATCAATATATATATATCTAAGGTAAGGGCCGGGCAAGGTTGATTCAGCCTTTCATCCCTTCAGTGGGTCGATAAATGAGTTTCAAGCTTGCTTGGGGACTAAAACTCTGGGGGTTTCACTTCAAACTGACCACCTGATCGGGACATCTGCTCATGCACCTCAGTGCCCAATGTCACGTATACTGGGATGGGCACAGTAGGCCCTAGTCCTCATGGCTGTTGCGCCACTGTGTTTGAGTTTATTTATATATACAAGTTGAACCTTGATATAACGAACCTCTATATTGCGAATTTTTCTATATAGCGAACTTTTTCCTTGAACCAAGAACATTTCACGATTTTCTTCGTAAAATAACCTTCCTATACCAAAGTACATTTTCTATGTAACGAACTTTTTCTCTTGTGATTCAAATTTTTTTCTCCCTATTTTTGAAGTATTTTATACATTTCGAGTTGTTGTCTCTTTTAACGCATTTTTGGTGGTCATAAATCTTGAGCTGGTTTTATTAGATAACTAAATCCGAAAAGCAATAGAATTCACTGCATTTTGTTCTAGAAGTTCAACCTTTAATCCCGATTGTCCATTTCACTGGAAACATCTTCGATATCCCCTTTCACCCTCAGTGGAGTCTCGCATCCTTGAACTAGTCTCCGTTCATTTGTTGTATTGATAAGTCATACGGGTAACTTTGTTTCTTGTAGCTCGAAAATGTCAAAACGTAAGTGATTGAGTATCAAAGAAAAAAAATATATCTTCAGAGGAAGCGGATAAGGGCGTCAAGAAATTTTTCTTGCAGTTTTTCTTTCTTTTTTTTAGAGGTAAGATACATAAAATAAAATATATTAATTTTAAAAAGGTGTGAATAATTACTTTTTTTAATAATAGTGTTTATTAATTTAAAATTTGTTTTATGCGGTTTATAAAATACATTAGAGGTGAACCTCTATATAACGAATTTTCCATATAACGAACTTTTTTCGGATTTAGTGACTTCGTTATATAGAGGTCCGACTGTATATATGTATAGTCTATATATCATCTTATTTTTAAACATTTCACTTTGTAAGAAAGAGATCGATTTCTCTTTTTCCAGCCAGGGTAAGTTCATTACCTGAAGTTTCCTTATACAAGCATGCAAAAGGCATATGTAAATTAGTTTTGTTAGTTTCATGTATAACGATATTCTTGGTCGCAATCGAAATGAGAGCATGGTAATGTGAATCACATCACTTCCTAAAAAAGAATAAGCACCATATGCTACTGAAAATTTACATGAATTTACAGATTAGATTATTGTTTGATTTGAATTTTTGGCACTGGATCATCTTCGGACATTTATGCCAAACAAACGTTTAAAAATTATTCAGTTAATAAATTAAAATTATACCCAACTTTGTGTGTATAATGCCTAATTTTATTTATTTAAAATAAAACATGTAAAGGTAACCAATGCCATTTAAAAAAACTAAAAATTTGGTGAGGATTTTCTC
Source organism: Trichonephila inaurata madagascariensis (assembly GCA_019973955.1). Lineage (NCBI taxonomy): Eukaryota > Metazoa > Arthropoda > Arachnida > Araneae > Nephilidae > Trichonephila > Trichonephila inaurata. The sequence goes on along the minus strand of BMAV01020712.1, from coordinate 116,845 downwards.
GCACCAAATCAATCAATCAATCATGATGAGTAAGATTTCCCATGATTGAAGACAACAGAGCTAAAAGTAGATCATTTTATCGAAATGCATCTTACAAAAGAGTACAGTCAGTGGCGTAACGGATAATATTAGGGCCCCCCTGCAAAGTCAGGTTTTGGGTCCCAAGTCGGATCTTACAAAGGATTGCAAAACCATACCTTTGGGTCCCCTAGAGTCCTGCCCCCCTGCGATATGGGGGTTGCGGGATGTACGTTACGCCACTGAATACAGTTCTTCAAGACAGGAAGATTATTAGAGAAACTCCATACAATTAACAATTTCGCAATAGTTGGCACGGCGGAGTTATACAAACGCATTAAGTGTAATGGTAATTCAAAATATATCTATATACATCACGAGTTTTTAAATAAAATCTAAAGGAACTACTTTAACTCGGGGAAATTAAAAGGTCTCATTTCAAAGCACAGAAATCCAACAAACATCGCCTCCATTCCCAAAAGTATTTCAGAAGAAAAGAAAAACAAATGATGGCGCCATCGTAAGATATATATATATATATGTATATCCCTTTTTTTTAAATACTTTCATTCCAACAGAGAATCGAAAAATAAAGACAGCATTTACCACTCTATCCCTTCCTATAAACCACATCCAAACCTTTCATTTTATTTACATCATTCTTCTCTTGTAATCTTCCCTCTCTGCAGATGGAATTCCACATACATCTTTTTTTCGTTCCATCCTTTCTTATCTGACAGCATGTGGCTCGAAATGGACAAGCAAGTGAGTATGGTTTTTATCAAACGTGTAAGATACTGTTTAAAACAGAAAGAATCATTCTCTCGGCAGAAAGTGGAAGCTGTCTTAAATTACCTCTAAAAGAACAGGATCGTTTCTACACAGATTTACGAGGCTTCGGTCTTTTTTTAAGGTGGAGCCAACAAGGCAGTAAGTCAAGATAACAGCGTTGGGCTCCTGGACGATTAAGAAGTGGATAATATTGCTTAATAAGAAGAGCGCCAAAAGGTTCTTTTTTTCATTCTATTTTGGGGAAATACAGAATTGTTTATAGATGACTCTTTCGGATGGCGGACGTTGAAACTGGTGTTGGGTTCGGGACATTTTTATGCGCAGGATATCCCTGTTTTAATGAGGACATAGAATGTGATAAATATTAGTTGGCGACACTTAAGCGGCAGATAAAATACTCGATATCAAATAGTTGCATGTATACAGGTGATTTCGTGGGGGGTTTATGAAAGTGACAGAAAACTCAGATAAACAAATTTTGGTAATGGATTCTAGAGTCCAAAGTCACGAGTACGAAAACATTTCGGATTGTGTAACAGTCCAGTTGAATTCACGTGCCATGTATTTTGATATTTAAAACGGTAAAACAAACAAATCGCACAAAATAAATAGTAATCTGCTGTCTTACGTTTACTGAATGAGAATAAATTACACTTTTAAATAAGAAATTATTGTGCATTTAAATTTGCTGAAATTCCTGTGTTTAGAAAATTCTCACTAACATTTTATGCAGGCAGTGACAATTTTCAATTTTCTATTAGCCATTTTCTATAAAAAATAATATAATAAATTGAGATTTCATTATTATAGATCAAAATAACCAGTTCTCACGTTGTCTAAATTTACATGATGCCATAGTCACCTTGCTGGAATCGAGTTTTTCCAGCCAATCCATAAATTCATGTTATGTCATAGTCACGTGATAAATGCGACCACGTGTTTCCAGAAAATCAGTTCGTGAGCTTTGCTGTTGGATACTTTTGCCTTTTACAGAAACTTTCTTTCAAAAAGTACAAACAAATATAGTACTTTCTTTCGAAAAATAATAACGCACAGAGGTAAATAAAAATCTCTTTATTTTAAAGTACAAGTTTAATATAAGATTTTTTTTCAATTTTGAAAAGCCTTTTGATGAATCTTTATTCTTGAACATCTTTACCAATTATCAAATTGGAAATTGTACCTAAGTTTTACAAGTAGAACAACAAGTACGTCTAATGACAATTTTGATTTCATTAGAGAACACGTGATTACATTTATCATGTGACCGTCATGTATTTGGTCCATAGCTTAATTTTTATAACAAAAATACTGTATACGCACTTTTTTTGCATGTGTGTATGTATTGTTATGATATGTTAGCTGGCGTCTGCTGCTTTACCCGAAGTCGATGAGGTAATTGTCTTCCTGTTGGATCTGTTTTGTCGCTCTAAATTTGTCTAGGGAGTTTTATTCCCTAGATATATAAATAAATAAACATATACACACAAAGTGTGTGTGTGTTTAATATATATGTATAAGATGTGGTAGATATGTAACTTCTAGATTTTATGTCATTGGCGTAGCTAGTCTTGAGTGGTGGGCCCTGTATCAAATTCCTTGAGGGGCTCTTTTTTCTTTTAAATGAAATAATAGACACTTATTTGAAAGTGTCAGAATATTACACATGTTGGGGCCCCTGTAGCTTTGGGGCACCATATCATTGATATGGCGGTAACTACGCTCCTGTTTCATATACAAAAGCAATGATAGACGTTAGTAAGGTTTTGTCTCCTATTTACAAATGGCAAAGTGTACCATTTTGTTGCACAAATACAGCAAGTAACATTTAATATTACTATCCAAATTGCAACGCGTGTTTTGAAAAAGGTAACTGTCCATATGAGCTTCCTAAGTTTACGTGCGTTTCTAAATTTTTGTCCTGCAATTCTGTCTCAATCATCTGTGGCAACACGGTTGTGATTTTTTTTCGAGTAGCGTTTGTTTTTCTGTTCGTTGATTGGCTTCAGCTTTTCTTAGTTAAATTCAGCCTCCAGGCAATATCTATTTATCGCCAAGAAACAGTTGAAAGGTGAAAGATTGTTATTCTTCATTGACCTTTAGGTTATTAGACAAATGAGCTCTCCAATATATTTTAACAGTTCGTCGTTTAGTGCAGAACACTCATCCAAATGACCTGAAGTAATAGCTAGTCCAGAATTATATAAAAGGGAAAGATCGGGAAACCTATTTGGCCATGGAATGTCTTCTCAAGGGGAAATCAGATTGTACCAGAAACATTTAGAGTAGCATTTTCGTTGCTACACTTGCTGTGTGTTGTGGTACCATCTTGTTGTAATCACATAACTTTACTAGCAGCGGTACATCTTAATGTTAGTTACCGGTATTTATTAGAAACAAAATAATAATAAACCTTGTTTTTTTTAAGTTGAAAATAAATCTTTGCATTGCATCTATCCTTGTATTGTTATTTACATAAGAAATCTGGGAGTTATCATTATCAGGCATTTGTTTACATTTGTTAAAATGTACTTTATTGTTGCACAAAACTATACTTTATGAATTTATAACATATGAGACAAACAACAAATTTACACGACATAATAAATTGAAATAATAACAGAAGACAGCCCGCGAATTTTTCATCATTGAGGCCCCTAATTTGACATTTTTTTTCCCCGACTACGTAATTGCATTGGGCGTACGTTCTACTTAGACATTCTGTGTAAAAAACATATACAAGCCTATACGAAAATCAGCAATTTTAAAAGGGGGGAAGGAATGTTTTCCTTAGTCCTGAAAGAGGTAACACACAAATATCTATAAAAGCTATAGAAAAAACTAATTGCAGAAGAAACTAAAAATAATAACAATGATAGCAAAAAAATATTTGGAATAAGTATTTCTTTTTTTATCAAACTAAAACTACTATTATGTTGTTGCTGATTTTTAAAGGTATAACCTTTGAAAATAAAACAATGTCTTGAAGAAAAAAAGTCAAATTTTGATGTTCAGAAAATAAAGTATTAATGAATAAAATCTTGTTCAAAGTAAAAGGCAATGTTTTGATGCAAAAATCAAGTTTCGGAAAAAAGACATGGTGACTTAAAGACTTAGTGATTGAAGTAAATTAAAGTCACATTAGAATAATATGGCTTTTGGTTGTCAGTGTCTAACAATGAATATCGATTTTCAACTTTTGGTTTTTATCGAAGTATATTTAATGAAATTCAATCAAAATAATTTTGAGAAATATAAAAGGTCTAAAATATTTGACAAAAAATAGAGTTTAAGGATATTTTCAACGAAAAAAACTCAATTACTTATATCATTGAATATATTAAATCAAAAAGCTAAAGTTTTATCAAATTCTCTTTAAAAGAAATCTTGTAAACTGGTACGTACTTAATTAAATAAATAAATAAAAATATTTTTGAAATTTATTACAAAATAAACTTGAAACTTCTTTAAAAAGCGATACGATTCTTTAATGTGTTTTCCCACGATGAATTTGTGGCAAAAAAATTAAAAATGATCATGTGACCGGCTGTTATAAATAGCACATTTGTCTCGCCAATTCGAGGGTATTATAATCTCGCTGGAGCTGCGGGAGGATTAGTTAAGCCTAATTGGAACAATGTCTTTTCTGTGCAATAAAGATATGAGTTTTTACTACGATTATCAAGTCAGACAACTTAATTAAACACATCCTGTTACACTTTCATTTTAATCTTAAACATGAAAAAAAAAATTCATTTCAAAGCGAGAATTCCATTAAATTAATTCTATGCTAAAGATGATTGAACAGAACATAAAAAAAGATATCATTCATGGTTGACTCATCAACTAAAGCTACTCCAACGTATTAAATTATTCTTATTTATCTAATTATATTTTAATTGTCACGCGTTTCTATTTCATGTAAAATATCTGGCAACAGATTTTATTGTCTTATTCGCTGATGTTCGCTTATGAATGAAGCAACTCGTGGAATAAAGTTAGGCATAATAAAACTTTGTTCTTGTAAAATTCTTACATCGAAATTCTATATTTAATAATTTATTCGATGTTATTCATTCCTGATTCATCTGTGACAACTGTGTTTTTAAATTCATTGGATTATCTTTTATATCGATTTAAAAAGAACAGTCCGCTAATTTGATTTAAGTTAGAATCTGTAACCACATTCATTTCATTTCATTTAAAAAAAATCAGCCGATAATAATTAGGCTTAGTATAAAAACAAATGGGATTTAAAAAAAAATCAATATTGCCTCAAAACTAAGACGTATTTTGACGAGAAAAGTGCTTACGAGAACATGAAACATTCTAAATACCATTTTCATATATCTTCCACGTGAATAAACAAACCGAAAGCAGGTGCAACTATATGAAATTAGACGAGATGTTTTGTGAACCTTAGTTTCGCATGAATACGTGCATATTTTATTGTCACGCAATGCTGGAACTCTTGATATATAATTCAAAAGCAAACATCTATCTCGTAATTTGTCACAAAGACAATCCAATCAAAATCAATCCCATTTCAGGACGTGACCTAATTCAAACATGTTGTGTATTTCGAATTCTGTATATTCTAAATTGCTTTTGTTTAAATTTTCCCTCTCCTAATTTTTTTATTTGTGTAAATTAGTTTTAGTAATATTATACACACACGCAAAGAGTATTTTCTTACGAATCATGTATAGTGAAAATCTTTTAACGCGAAACTGAGGGGACTGAAATATTTTTTCGTGTCAGAAGAATTTCGTATTAGACGATATTGCAAAAAAATATATATATATATTAACAAAAGTAAGTTTATTAGAGTGTATTTCATTCACATAGGCATGTATTTTATAAAAATCAATGAAACAGAAATATTTACAAGAACTTAGTGATATTTAATTCAAAACTCAACAAATAATAAACTGATATTTTTCTTTGCATTTTTTATTATTTATTTTTTATTTTTTTAGAATAAAATTATCAACAAATTGTTTGATGGCGTCTATTTTGTTTCCCATTTTGTCTGATCTCTTCTCAATTAGCAAGTTTGGGCTAACCTGAGCAGGAGTCTCGAACCGTCTCCGGATCTCGCCAACCGGGAACTATATGGCGACCAATCCTACAGGGGGACATCTTTCATCTCTTTGAGCAGCAGTTTGCCATACGGCCAGAAGTGACCTTGCAATATTGCTTTTTTTTGCGCTTCTGTATCTGTATTTCCTGAATAAAACATACAATTTCAGAGATATCGTCAGCATTTATTTTCAAAACATGTGCATCACATTTACCAATTTTCATCCTATTCAGAATACGCCTTTTGTGTTATAGAGTTTATAATTTCAGTTCTGTTTCAAAATTAGTTGAAATATTGCTTAATTCTTCAACACGATTGCCAATTTCTTTTGTCGTACATAAACTATATAACTTTAAATGGTTTAACATTTTAATTCAAGAATGTAAAAATAAGATTGACTTAGGGCAACTAGAAATAACTAGGGTCGCATATGGTACGCAAAGAGTTCTTTTGCGACCAACAATACAATCAGAAAACTAAATAAACAGATGTTCTATATATTTGGGCCAACATGTACTTTTATATAAGTATGATTTTTCTTGCTTAAAGATCAGTAAGATTAAATATAGGTGCAAGTTATCTGACATTAACTTGCAGGCAGTCATGAGAATTTTAACAAGTAATCTCACTTCGGATTTTATAAAAAAAATAGTAAATGTTTTAGAGTATATTTGTCTCATCAAACTGATTCGAAAATCAAATTGGCTTCTACTTGAAACTTTTGAAAAGTCAAAATATCGCCATAATTAATAGTATTAGTAAATTTAGCTATCTTGTGATCAGCGGCGCACACAAGGGGGCCTGGGGTCCGGATCCCCCCCAAAGCCCTTGATTTTTTTCCGATTGGTTATAATTCTAAGTATATAATACGTAAAATTTAATTAAATATTTGTTATTAATGATTAATTTTATTAATTAATGCTAATTATTTATTCAATAATTAGTTTTTTAATGTGTTTTGTTCCTGAATATCGACAAAATCGAAAATAGCATGATACAAGAATGGAGAACTTTCAACCCCGGACCCCTTGAAAAATTCCTGTGTGCGCTACTGCTTGTGATTCATCCCTTCGTTTGGCAAACGAATACTTAATAAGTCATAAGATTTCGTTTTAATAAAATGTCGAATGAATTCTATTACAAAGAAACTGCTTATATTGTACGTAAAAAAAAATTCTATTATTTACTGAAAATTTCTGAAAATCGAGATTGCATATGGAACTGAAAATTCTCATAACAACTTCCTTTTCACTGTTATCATCGCTTTTAGAAGAATAAAAAAAAAAATGCACACTAAATAAATAAAAGAGGTTTTGAAACATCACCTCTACAACCACATGGTTCGAATTTACACCTGCAGTTTTACCTCTTTTTCTTTTCATTATCATTTTTCCCCCAAGATAAGCAACCCTTTTCGCTGTAAGAATGTCGGAAAAGATCAGACAGATGCTTTTTCGAACTGAAATTTCGTTATTCTTGATGAAATGTTCTTTACTTGACGTGTTGTTTTTGTGGATACCTGGAGTGTCTGGACAAAATTCGAGTAAGTGTTCTACATTTTGCTAGATTTTTCCGTCTATTCAATTTAAATCTAATGTTTTCTAGCGTCTAGATGTGTGTCTACAAAAAGAGTAGTTCGATGTTTTCCAGATTTAAAAAACCATTTCAGCTCAGGAAATTCTTGATGAAAAAAAAAATTGTACTTAAAAAAATCTTTTTTTCTACAATGAGTTAGTTCAGCGAGGATTACGTCGACATATTGTTCGTTTGTTGTTCCATTTTTCTTTGCATGTTTTTAAGTGTAAATGGCGTGAATAACGCCAAAATTCTAGTGAAAGTTTTATATTGTATTTTAATTCCTATTTTCGGCCATCTTTAATGTTTTAAGAGATTTTTCTAAGTTGTAACATCTGGTTGTATTTATCATTGTTTCTGCAACCATTAAACTTTTCTAATGGCCATGGTTGCCAATGGTCACGAATTCGTAACCTGCGTGGTTTCTGTCGACTCGAAGGTTCTAGTCTTAGTACCACTAAATACCGGCTACTTAGTAAGAGAATGAGAGCTATATTAAACTCACAATAAAGCAATACCAGGGCTACTGGCGACGGACCTCGTCATTTTGAACCTTGGTCAAGTGACGAAAACGGCACCTCCCTCTCCTAACTATCATACTACACAAACGGGAGGACATTGAGCCTCGACAGATTTAAGGTGAACAGTGGGTCTTCAGTGGCACCAGATAGGCCGCTTAGAGAAGTGTTCCCCAACCTTTTTATCGCCGCGGACGGGCCAACGTTGGATAATTTTACCGCGGCCCGCTGAGGGGGAGGACGTTGATTGCTTATATTTTAGATTGTTTTGTTTTAATAATTTTATTTTAATTGTGTATTTTTAAACGCGCCTTCAGACTAAAATATAGCTACACCAAAAATGAATATAAAGTGATTTAACAAGGAGTATAAAGTGATTTTCATAAAATGCAGCTCAAACCCAAGAAAAATATGCCGCAGTAAATAAAATGGAAATAATTTAATGTTTCTTGTGCGGACCGTTAGTATTTGATCTATGGACCGGCACCGGTCAGCGGACCAGGGGTTGGAGACCACTGGCTTACAGGTACGTTAAATTCATCAAGGTTCAATGTCCTTCACATTGGCAAAGTGAATTGGTTTGGAAATTAGGGTATCAGCTCCGGTGTCACCCTTGCCACTTGACCGTTGTTCAAAATGACAAGGTCCGCCGGCAATAGTCCCAATAGTGTTCAAGAAAGGTTAAATGCGGGGGTGATTGTTCCTGGGAGGAGGGCAGCTTATAACTGTAAGCCTTTGAGGTTATTTCGGTTCCTTAGAGCAGTGGTTCTTAAACTTTCGATTGCCGTCGCCTTCTTTATACATCAAACTGACATCGCGGACCTCACAAGAATTTCAACAACCTACTCTGATTCCCAACACATGAATGAGTGATTTAGAGGTTCCTCAATAATCCTTAGACTGTCTCTGCTGCTTATACAGACTTCTTTAACACTCCTATTTTTCTTTTAAGAAAGCAGTAAACATCTTCTTCAATGGCCCGACAGCCCTGGCCTTCTCCAGAAGCTTTCTCCAGAGGACTCTACTCTTGGCAAATGTTTTCCTGTTTTTAACCTTTTAAATATTTAGATCTTTTTCGACACAGTCAACCCATCTCAACGGACGTCAACATCTAATTATGTATAAAAATACTACACAATACAATTTCAAATAAATAAATAATGTACTTAACTGTATTAATTAAAATTTTATAAATACAGTTAAAAGTAATTAAAAATTATTATTTTAAACTTTATTAGGCCTTTCAGAATCTGTAAAAGAGGAAAATCTGAACATTAAATGAGAGACCTTTAAGGACCTCCTAGAAAGGCGCTGAGGACCCCCTGGGGTCCACGGACCATAGTTTAAGAACATAGACCATAGTTTAAGAACATGCGTTTTTTAACCTTAGGGTATTCCGCCAATAGCCTTTAGTACAGTGTCGAAATACGTCGTAAGAAAATCACTTCAATTAAAAACCATTAATTTTGTTATTAATCGAGAGTATTATACAAAAAATATGTTTTAATTTTCAATATATATATATATATATATTACTCACTAATAGTTCAGTTATTCTAATTATAATGTCTCTGAACTTCTATTAAAATATTCTATAATTACATCTATGTTTTCACACACACACTAATGTAACTTCCTTTCCCTTATTGATTTTGTAGATATTCTAAATGTAGTTCTTTGTAGACATTATAAATTGTAAAATCAAGCCAGTTTTAATTTTATAACAAGTAATATTCATTTTTAAAATCAAGACAAAAATTACATTTAAGTTTTCTTTTTTTAAATAATCTTGTAACGGAATATATTTTTAAAATCTTCAAACTAATCAGCTGTAATACTTTTTTTTTTTTTGAATTTCCTTAAACAATTATGAGTAGCTATAAGTCCTCAAGAGTTTCTAGACCAGATTTATTCTTTAAATGTTATATCAACTCTAAAAATAGAACATGTTTAACATCCTAATCCTTATAAATAATACAAGTAATTTAAAGGTAAAATTAGGTGACCTTTTTTACGAAGGCCATCGGAAATATCTAAAAAAATTAAAAGACTTGGAAATCCCTTTTTGCCGGAAACTTTCCAAGATAAGATATTTTTGTTTACTCATCCTTTACGAGGAGGGGGAGGGGAATACTCATCGCAGTACCTCAACTTTACAAAATGAATCATACAAAACACCGTTTTTACAAACAGTTGCAAAGTGATATTTCTCTTTTGTTGCCAATAATTTCATCAGATTCTATTTAAAATACACGCGCGTGAAATAAAAGATAAAAATAAACAAAATTTTTTTTTAACGAAATGGCTAAATATAGATCACAGCTCGGATTTTGAATGTTAAAAATGGCTGATTTCTTATGGAGTGGAGATTTATAACAATACCGAAATTATTTGGGTGATTTTTCCAAAGCATGCTCAAACGGAAATTAAGAAAAGAGGAAAAATCAGAAGAAATTATGTCATGTTTTGATAACCCATTTTCAAAACTTTTCTGTCGTAGTTGAACTTAAAAATCCATTCAATTGCACTTTATATTTTGGTATTTTTTTAGATATCTGTTTATGTACAAAATTAAGGCGATTTTCTAATGAATAGTCTATAAATTTAAATAAAAACTTTTAGCCCATCGATTAATAATTAAATAATAATTGTCAAGAATAATTATAAATAATTATTATCGCATTGCTTAGTATAAAAATAATTACAATTATATTGTTCAATAATTAGTACACAAAAATTGGTACTATGTCGTCGACCAATTTCATCAAATAAAAAAGTCCAAACATATTTCAAAATCACCAAAAAGACCTCGTCATGCTTGTTCGAATAATAATGATAATGAAAGCATTTGTAGACATTACTTGAAATGGCGATCTTATGGGATCTGGTCGACGATATAATATTAAACTTAAAAAATTATTTTTTTAATTTTGCTAGTTTGTTCAAAAAAATTTTGGCTCAAAAATCATTTGAAGTCTTCTTTAAAAAAACTGTAAAATTGAAAAAAAAAGTTATTAATGACTTAATTTACAATAGTATTACTTTTAAAATAGTCAAACTATGACACGGTTTTTTTTTTTTCTTTTAATTTTCCAAAATTTAAATTTTTGTACCCTTTGGTTTATTTTTAAAAGAAATTCTTGAAAATCACTTTTTTTTAGATAATTTAATTCACCCGCTTCTTTAAAGTTTGCAAAAATTGTAGGCAAAAAGTCTGAAAGTACATTAAAATAAGAATTGCAAAATTGTGTTAAATAAGTGTAAAGAAACCTAGAAATTATAATAGCTCAATAAATTGTACTCATTTTTGAAAGAAAAATGTACATTGTATAAAAATGTACAAGAGCGTATATTGAAGAGGATTCTTAGTCACAGTTGCATCAAGTTACAACAAAAAAAATCACAGATATTTTTAGTTCTGAGTCACCTAAAGGCTATCTAGGGTCATAATGTCAAAGATTTATCTTATCTACATTAAAAACAAAATGCGTATTTTATACAGAAAAAAAAATGAGAAGCGGACTGTTTCAAATGGAAAAGAGAAAATATAACATTAAATATAGAGTTCTCTCTATGTATTTTATCATACTACTGTAACAGTGAAACCTTTTTCAAAGCCTAATATTCATATTGATATACTTTTCTAAATAAATGTGTACATTAGTCAATCTCCATAATGCGGTAAGTTTATGCATTATATGGAGCACTAAAAGAAACTCGTTTAACCGTAAGCAAACCAGTAGGCGTTCTTGAAACCGTCCAAGTGTTGTATGAAACCCGCTTATAAAAAATCTCAGAATTAGTACAAATCACATCATTCTACTGCATTATATGGAAAATAAAACATATTTGACCGACTCCTTAATTTTTTTTGTTACTTATGCTCAGAGCGCTCCGCTTTTAATTTATTCCTCGATCAGTTAATCACTACTTTTTATTTCATAATAAAACTATATCGAAGGGAGAGTGGTGGCAAGATTTAACATAAAATAAATACAACAGAAAGTAATATTAATGTATCATATCCAGATGTGTAAATTATTTACACTATTTTAAACTTCATTACACAAAATTTGTAACAATGTTTCTTTGCTGAGCAGAGATCCCGGAAAAAACTACCATATACCTATCCCATGAAACAAATTATACGATAAAAATATCAAAGAACCTATATTGTAATATTATCACCTATCTTGCGACATAAACAACACTTGGACTAGACCTACTGAAAATTGGCATCCCTGATGGAAAGTTTTAAACTTTAATATAAACCAGATATCCAGTTAAACATTCATTGGGTGCACGAAAGAACTGATGGGAGTTGTGGCGAACCGCGCATAAGAGTAAACCCTGTATTGGGTGTCGCAATTTCAGCTCCGTTATAAAAAACCGCGTCAAGTACCGCGTTATAGGAGGTTGTTTTCCCCCATTTTGAATCCAATTTTATACCATTTAGTCGACAGCTTTAAATAAAGTTATTGAAATATAAAGAGGAGGGGGGGGGATATAATTAAAGTTAAGGTTTCTTCTAAGAAACAAAGAGTAGCGTATTTGTTGAGATACAATTTGTAATGTTTTTTTCAAAAAAAAAAATGTATTCAATCATATTCATTATCATAACTTCCGAATTATTTTACTTTACTGAACAAAACGTCACGACATAATAGCCCATTTTGAATAATTATTTTTCCCGAATAATTTAATTTAATATGATTTATGACGTACGTGAAGTAACCCAAGGGCAAAGGGCAACGCATCTCGTAATTTTGAACCACGGTCTAATGACGAGGACGACACTTGAGATGGCACCGCTTCTCCCAACTTCCCCATTATGCCAAAGGAAGTATTATGAGAATCACAACAGATTTTACGTTTTTCAGCCCCTCCATACAGTGAGTCTTCAATAGCTCTTGGTTTCGAACCCCACCCGGACAACGCCGGCCACGAGTTCGAAACTATGACCACTCAGGTATCACAGCCACTCCGAAAGGTTTAAAAAAAGGATGTTATGAAGGAAAGGGTACAATAAGAGCCTTTTTAAGCAAATTGTATTACTTTCTCCACCAAAAAGTTATTACAAAGACATTGTGTGTGAAAAAGAGGAAAATCAAGGATTAAATTTTTAAAAAAACTATTCACACACAGTGATACAACTTAGGAATGTCCTAATTTCAAAGGCAAAGGAATTAAAAATGATTCTATGTCAGTTAATAGGTCTGATCTGTCTCGAAATGTTTGAAACATAATCTCTGCATTATCGAATTCCCACTACTTAAATAAAAAAATAAATAAACGAAATAAAACTTCATAAACTTCTTTTTCAAAATTGGGGAGGTACATACATTAAATATTTTCTCCTGTACAAAGGGATAAATCAGCCCTGTAATTGGCTGTTAATGCCTTGTAACTACCTGCAATTTTGCTGTTATGATAACATGGCGCGATTCGCGTGGCGTAAATTTGGCTGCAGTGACGTTAATACGCAAGTATTTTTGAAAAGGGATAATAGCTTCTGTTGCTCCACATCCCTCATCATCATCCAAAAAAAATTGTCCTATGAAATCTGAAAACTAATACTGAAGCAACTATATCCTGATCTTTTCCTTTTCTTTTAATAAAATAACATTGTTTAATATGCATGTACAAATAAAAAAAATACCTCCATTAGAAAATCCATTTTTGTTCACTTTTCTAACATTTCTATAGTTTTTAGAAAAAAGCGTTACTTTATATTTTTTGCTTTCACTTTGCATTTACAAATTCAGTATTTTCGTTTCAAGCTGTAACCAATAAATCGCCCAATGTTGTCATTAACCACAGCCAAAATATCACCAGTTGCATCTATTTCCTGTCGTTCTCTGCGCAGTTTTTATAGTAATATATATAATTCAGTAAAATTAGAGTAATACCGAACATTAAATAACTTTAATTTAAGCATATATTGTGTGTCGTCGCCAAAAGTGTCTACTTGGCTAGATATATACCTGGCTAACGAAAAAGTATCGTCAATTCTTTAACTTGTATAGTAAAATTTTACATCATCATCATCATCTCGTCATTTTAAGCAATATAAAGCAAGAAATTTCCACACTGTTAAAACAGATGTCATTATGTTCAATAAAGGGCCAAAATTATTTAAAATCCAAAAAAAAAAAGTATTTTCGAAAATAATTAAAAAAACAAAGTACATATAAAAATAAAAACCTATTTTAATTCAGCAGTATTAGTATATCATTGTATATAATAAACAATGATTAATACCTGAAATAGTTTTGATGTAGTATAAATGAACCGTAAAATACGGAATATAACGTGCACATTTAACACAAAACATAAAATTGAAATTTATGGGTGCACGTTATACGTCGGTTTTAAAAGCGAGAACATTAAAAATAAAAAAAAGGAATGAGCATAAAGTAAAAATTAGACTTTTAGAAAGATCGAAATACTGTCCTGAGGTTGGTGGAAGGAGAAGAGAGATTAGAGGCCCCAGATCAACTCCAGGGTATTCTCCGATAAAATTAGGTTGAAAAACGGGCCAAATCGCGTATTGTCACCTGTATGGTGCTCAAAGCTACATCTAACGACAGGCGTCACATAGCCTTTGCCACGATGAATTTTGTGGGCCTCGATCCGGTCTTTGTCTCAATCAGGTGGCATTTGTAACAACGACATACACTTAGTCAGACTTCAACTTGAGTGGAGTGCTGTGGTAAAAGCAATTAAAAAAAAGCGCTTAAAAAATTTGGGAACCACTGATCTATGCAATGAATAATAGTAAAAATAACAAACCAGTAATGGTTGAAATACAGGGAAGATTTAAGGATATGCTCCTTAAAAATTTTCCCCATTTTAAAAAAGGTATTCTATAAAAAGAACATCAGGACCAGATATTGAACTGAATGTTTAAATATATTGGACAGAAAAAATAAATGAGCATGAATGCTATCAAAAACTTTTAATCACTTTTGTTATAAATTATAACAATTCTCTGCGTAAATATATAGCTAAATAAAAAACATTTAAAAAAAATAATCACATTTTTAGTTTGCCACTTAAACGCCAGTTCACCTTTTACATTTAAATATCAAATACACTACCACCAAC
Organism: Trichonephila inaurata madagascariensis; assembly: GCA_019973955.1. Classification (NCBI taxonomy): domain Eukaryota; kingdom Metazoa; phylum Arthropoda; class Arachnida; order Araneae; family Nephilidae; genus Trichonephila; species Trichonephila inaurata. The sequence goes on along the minus strand of BMAV01020712.1, from coordinate 101,752 downwards.
TTTAATGATGTCTTTAATACAACACGCTGATAGAAATGAAAATTGCGAGAGACTTCAATTTTACAAAACTCATTAAAACGTCTAAGCAAACAACCATGAACTTTGTGGTTTCTGCTTGTGCGAACTGGTGGTAAGACTTGAGTTTCCCATGCGGTTGAATTAATAAAACCGCAGAGGCTCACCCTTAGAAAATGAAAAGTTGATGAGAGAAGCCTTGAGAAAGACACAAGATCAAACGTGTGGTGTTTGAGTTGACACGGTTGTTCCCATTAATTTTATAAAGTGATTACGTACCTAGCTTCGTTTGATTCAAAAATTTATTCTTTCTATACAAGGTCGACTGAATTTGATACTGACATCCTGGCCAGTGAGGTTGAAATCCATATCCTGGTACTGTTTGATTGCGAGATACTAATAGGCAGGAACGTCTTAAAGCATGGGCCCAGGGCCTCGACAACAGTGGGGGGTTTCACCTCGTTCTCGACTCGGCCTTAACCCTTTATCTACCGCATTATGATTTACTGCAGTATTTTTCATGCAATATTCTTTTTGAATCACTACATTGAAAATTAAGGGATGTACATAAACAAAATACTCAACTTTGGGAAATTTAATTAGTTAGAGCTAATTAATTAATTAAAGATATTCAACTGTAAAATTAATTATACACATTGTTCAAATCGTTTTCTATGGTCTTCATTGACATACAAAAAAAAAATAAGACACTTACCTTTTTACATTAACTATTTTTTCGGAACAAAAATGACAATCTTCGTAATGCGCTGAAAACGCCTTCAGATGAAAACGAAATTTCTGCTATAAAACTATTCGCCTTCCTCACTAAAATACTCATCATAGAACCCGTGCTGCCGTACATCTAGGAAGAGTGGATTTCAAAGAATATTCCTGCTATGTATCGTCAGAGTATTCTTAAAAATGGTTATTCTATGTAATTTTAAAGTGAGTGGTACTTATAAGTACCGTCGGTAGATAAATGGTTAATAAGATCATGATTCGAATAATTTCAACGATCAAATGTTATTTCCGGTTGTATTTTCGGAAAAACTGGGAATTTCGGACAATATGTCATCTGGCTACATGTGATGATTGTTGTCCATGTATAAACCTAGAACCAGGGATGGTGAACCAGTGGCACATGGGCCATCAATGGCACGCGACACAATATTTTGGGCACGCCAGCGATCTAAATTTTTTGCATTTTATTTCAAAATAACAAAGTTCAGTATGAAGTATTACGAACAAAAAAGTGGTCCGTCACAGAAAGGCTGGTAGTACACTCGTTTTTGTTATTGTCTTGCCTTAGTTACGTCGTGGACTTCGGTTGCTTATTATGCAAAATTTGTCTACGCATAGCATAGACAATTTCGTTGACACAACTGTATTTTAAAGTTTATTTGTGTTATATTTACGATTTTTAACTGTTATTTAACAAGGCTAGTTCAGCAAAAGAACAAAAATGTGAAGATAATAAGTGTAACCGAGAAATTCAAACTTGGTGAATCTAGAAATACGGCGAGAAAGTGGTGTGTGTTATATGTTCTGGAACAGAGGTATGCAGAACATCGTCTGTAAAACGGAATTTTGAAACAAATCACAAATCATTTTGTCAAAAAAGTGAACCACAGCAAAAATAATTAATTCCTTAGAAACCATTTGGAAGATGGCTCCAATTCAGCATGCATTAATTCTATTAAAAGTAACATCTTACAATCCTAATATGTTATTTGTCATCCACAATCTGCAACAACTTAAGTCCCACTAATGTTATTTTAATTTGAATTACAAGTATAATAAAACATTTACAACTATACAATGTAAAAGGTATTTCTCCTAGTAAATAAAGCGTTTTGAGTTGTTAGTATTTAGTTTCATAATTTTCCCAATAATCTTAAGTCAAAATTATTTGACGACACTTTTATATCTCATTAGACACTTCTTTAGAAAAAATGGCTCGTTGATCCAATAAAGGTTCGCCACCCCTGACCTAGACCTATCACCATACACCATCATTACTTCTTCAGTCAAAAGGCGGCAGTCGATCGAGCCGGTTGGTGCGATTGTAAGTACTGTGCATTTATTTGTTTCGGGTTATTGTTTGTGCGAGTATATGACAACGTATGCTGTGTACTGTCTACTTTTAAGGGTCATAGGTGGGGCCTAATTTATGCAGGGGCTCAGGGCCTACTTTTGCACAGGGGCCCAGGGCCTCAAGAAGTTTTAAGACGCTCCTGCTAATATGGTAATCGTTGAGTTTTTTATGGGGAATTGATTGCTTGTTTATAAACGTCGTAGGAAATTCAACACAAGGACTTTGGCGACGGACCACATCATTTTTAAGAACGATCAGATGACGAGAACATCTAAAAGTTATGGCACTCTTTTCTCCGTATGTATGTCATACCAACTTGAGGATTTTGAGCCCCGACAGATTGACGTCATTTGACCATGGTGAGTCATAATTGGCTATGGTTAGAAGATCTTTCAGCCGGGTGGAAATAAATAGTGTGGCAATCTGCCAATCAGAAAACATAATTTCGGAAGTAAATGAAATTCTATAGAACACAAAACTATTTTCCCATTACTAAATAACAAAGGATTGCAAATCTCGCCAAACGAATACTTTTGGTGACAGTACAAAAATTGGAACACGTAAAAGCTATTTAGTAATCTAATTTTTAATTACCGTAAAATCCGGCGTATAACGCGCACTTTTAACACAAAAAGTAAGATAAAAATTTACGGGTGCGCGTTATGCGCCGGGTATAAAAATGAGAGCTTTAAAAATAAAAAAAAAAGATGAGCATAGAAAAAATTAGACTTCTACATACATCAAAAAAATACAGTTTCTATGGAAGAAATAACATTCCTTCAGGGCGTTTAAAAATTATTTTGAATTAAATGATTCAATTTACTCATTTTTATTTTATAACTAACTTATTTGATTAAAAGTAAAAGTTTACTGGCGAAATAACCTAGGCTTTAATACTTTCGTCTTATTATTTATTGACATATTATCGATGTTATACGCCGAGGTATTAAAAAATAGAGTTTAAAAAAAAATAATAGAAAGAAGAAAATTAGATTCACATATATGGAAATACCGTTTATGTAAAAGAAATGACACTTCTTATGAATTCAAAGGGTTGTAGTTCTAGAAGTACGTTATTTTTTACTAAATTCGGAATAATACCTCGAATAAATTACTTCAAAATATAAGAGCATTACGCACGTACATTTTAGGTTTTTTCGTAAAAAAGAGGGTGCGCGTTTACGGCGAATGTTCCTAAAAACTAAAAATTACAGCTTGAAAGTATAGGCGCGCTTTATACGCCGGATTTTACGGTACTTATAAATTTTAAAACTAAACTAAACTCAGAGGCAGTCCATGAGGGCCAAAGCATCGATCTCAGTATTCGAGACCTTGGGTACTGAGGTGCCTGAGCAGATATTCCGATCAGGTGGTCAGTCTGACGTGAAATCCTCAGTGTTTAGCTCTCAAGCAAACTTGGTACTCAGTTATCGACCCACTGAAGGGATGAAAGGCTGAGTCGACCTTGCCAGGCCGGGATTTGAACCCCGGATCTGTGGCGTGGAAGCGCGATGCACTACCACGCAGCTACCGGGCTTGTGTTAATTTTACTAATAGCTACAAAAAATCGTCTGGAGAATCCGGGAAAGATTGAATTGACGATATTTCATCTGTGACTGATAGAAACGTTTGGTGATGTGTATCGCCTGAACCCGGCTATCAAATAGTATCCAACAAATATTTTATATTAAATTAATATTATTCCAATCGGAGTGGTTAAATCTCATTACTATTGGTATTTAATTATGAGTCAATCATTAGATGTTTTCCTTACCTTTCAATATAGTTTGTAAGAAAACATTTAATATGAACGTCTTATAAAAAAAGCTCCCCAAAAGCTATTAATTTCTAATTATGTAGAGATTTACGATGAAAGAATACAATGAATTTGAAAAAAAAAATGTTAATTTCCCTTCATTCAACATTAAACTACCCATGTAATAGTTGAAAACGTCAAATTAAACCATTATGGTGATCAGTTAATTAGCAATTATTAATTAACTTTTAATTTATGATTAGAATATTTTAAGCAGCTGGTTTTCTATTTTGTTTTTGTAGAATTGGGGTTATATTCCCATCAATATTGACTGATTACAGGTAATTACAAAATTAGTGGACATAATTCCTCAGCTCCGTAATTATAGAAAACACAATTGTTTATCATTTTATTTGACTCTTCTACCACACAATTATCTATCGAATATAAATTAGCCATTAAAAAGAGAGAGAGAGAAATGCAAAACAATCCGGATTATAATATTCAGAAGGGTTAAGCAGTACTTTTGAATCGCGTTCAAAATACTAAATAAGTTTTTTAAGCTTTTGAAGTATGTGTGCGTTGGCCGAGAAACTACTCAAAGGTATGAAACGATCAAAATAATTTTGTTTTCATACTCCAGAAAACAAAACATGACATCACGTCTATTGCCCTCTTTTAATTTCAAAGAAAAAAAACATTCTATGGTTAAAATTAATTGGCTTTATTAAAACCGATTAGTCTCTTATCTGTGGCAATGGATCTAATGATGATAAATGACGACGAGCGATGAACTTGTCGCGGACTGTTCCAATGTTTCGCGCTGAGACGTTTAAAAACAGAACGGAGTCTCTTGAGCTCATTCTAACCATGTTTCTTCTTATCAAAACCAAATGATGGGCCATGAATTCAAATCTGTTTGTACAAAAAGAACAAATGTGTATGACTCACACTCAATCGTTTATCGCTATAATCCTTTAATTGCTTCCTGGTCGCGATTTCGTTCGGCGCCTTCGCAACCAAGGGGACTAGACCTTTGACCGGATAATTAGAAGGTCAGCTTGCCAAAATTTTATAAGACACAAACGTAACTTCTCAAGACAAGTTGGCTCTAGCAGTTTTGCCGCCCCGGACAAAAATGGAAAATTCCGCCCCTCTCTCCAAAACAAAAAATTATAATTTAAAAAGATAAATTGTTCACATAGATACACACCTATAAAGAATAATTCTTGAGAACAAAAATACAGCATAATAACATAATAATATTATATATATATATATACTATATAAATATAAATAAATATATATATGTATTATATATATATATATATATATATATTATTTTAAGTCAAATTCAAAATAATTTGAGATTAAGGACATAATTACTAGTTATTAATTCAAACGAGTAAAATATAAGAGAAGGAATCGCTCATTTTAGCATGCGAATTTCTTCTAAAAAGAGTACTGATGGCGGGGATCACAAACGTTTATTTTACCTTATAGTAACTACACTCAAGGCTGAAATAAAACATCTCTTGTGACTCTCTATCTAGAAAAAACTCTTATTGCCCCTGTCCCCTTTTGGATAATTAACACCAGACGTCGTATGAGTGAATGTAATGTCCGTCGTGACCCCACTCCGAAATGGGGAGAAAGTTACTAGTGAAAGATGCATATATATAAAATTATCAAATTTCACGTTTGATTAAATAATCCCGCATCAAACTTTTACGTTTCAACATAAAATAAAACAGATATTAAACATGCAGAGTATAAAATAAAGAAGTAAGATACAATAAATGAGAGAGAGAGAGAAATACCAAATTCACACCCAATATTATTTCAGAAAGTATATCAAATTTTTTGTAACAAAAATATATTTTTCAAATTCAATCCAAATGCCCCCTTTAGAATTTACCGCCCGGGGCAGGGGTTCAGTTTTTCCAGTCCTAGAGCCACCCCTGCTCAAGATGAGAGGAAGAGACAGAGATAGTGCCTTTTTGTTAAACGTTCTACATCAGTGGTTCTTAAAATGTGGTCCGTGGACCCCCGGGGATCGGCAGCACCTTTCTAGGGGGGTCCGCGAAGGTCTTTCATCTAATGCTAAGATTTTTCTCTTTCAGAAACCTCGTGGAAAAATAGAAAGTTGTGTCATCCTAGACTAGATCACTAAATTGTTCCCAATAGAAGTATTTACTAGAACATGTATTTCGATCAAGAATATTAATTTGGTTCTTTTATTGTTTGCAACTACATAGCCATTACTAAAATGTAATATTTTCAAAAAAAATATAGTAAAAGCACACATTTAAAAAGTTTAAGAACTGAATTCACATAATGCGCCAAATACGATAACGATTGCAACCATCTCGATTTCCTAATCGAATTCCGCCTCTATTATTTATTTATTTGTACCTGTTTGTGAATTTAATTTGAAACTATATTTTGTAATATTTTTATATACATGTATAGTTAGATGTGTTTACTGTTTTCTTAAAGGAAAAAAAGTGTTAAAAGTGTCTGTATAAGTAGCAGAGGCAATCTTAGGATTATCGAGGAACTTTTAAATTATTCAGCCGTGTGTTGGGGGCAGGAGGCTGTTCAAAACATGAGGCCCGCAATGCCAGGATGATACATAAACGGAGGCCATGGCGATCTAAAGTTTAAGAACCATGAGAAAGTTTTGAATATTGTTGGTTCTATGGCCTTCCTTCGCTAGCGCAAGGAGAAGGCCGTAGACACAGAAAAAACACTTTATGAAAATGAACAGTTCTCAAAAAATGTTTAAACAGTTATAGAAATTGCATCCGCCAAAAGTTCAACAGTAACACTCTCCAAACGGTTGGTTGACTGACATGTAGATGACGTTCTACAGTTCTTGCACTTGTGCAAAGTGTTTTATCCCTATGGTCTAAGATGACTTCTTCCAGGTGTGTTTGTCGTACAGTCTTCGATCTACCCCTTCCATCAGTCCTGGCGATAAATGAACCATTTTCACACAGCTTTTCGATATAATCGCTGAAACATTTTGGGGTTCGGCATGCATCTACTTGGAAAGCGTTCCTATACAGCCGTAGCGTTACTCCGCCGTTACCATTAACAGCACTGCACATTAGATGCATATCTTCTGCCTTTTCGCTATTAGTACAATCACCCATAACCCAAAATCGCAAGCACAAATGCCTATTTTGGAGGTGCAACAGATCTCTGACACACCGCTTTGTGTCTTCAACTATCGCCAATATTGTCAGCCAATCATGCCATAAAGGTCGCCAGGTATGCATGATGGTTGGTAAATGTAATTTCTAAAACTGTTATAACATTTTCTGTACAGATCTCTCATTAAGTATGCTGCTAATGAACATTTTATGTTTCCGTTAATGTGTTATTTTTTCTGTTTGTGCCTCATACAACGCAGCACTTTTGCTATATATTCCTATACAAAAATTGTTTGTTTTAGTGAGCTCTATCACCCCTCAAAGTTTGTTCCATGATTTTTGAATCCCCCTGTATATTGCGATCAGTGACAGGCTCTTTTTATGGGATATAATTTAAAAAATACCTAGACGAGGTCTATGGCTGAATGGGGATTACTCCCAAACCTCCACCTTGTGTACGCCACAGGTTGTGATATGCGAGTACAAATCATTTATATTGAGCCAAAGAAACAACCATACTATACTTTTCCTTTACAAATAACTCATTCATGTCGTATTTAATATTATTAACAATATAACTTTTTTCATACTTAGATACAAATTGGAAGGCTGATAACGATGACTTCATCCACATTTACAAGCCAGGCTCTGACTTCGAAACTAAATTCCCAAAGAGCAAGAATTTGGATCTCCAGTTCCAATTGGAGTATGGATAGCTTTGATGGTTGGGATATTCATCTTCATCATCATGTGCATCTGTGGTCTGTTGCTTTACCAGAGGTTTCGAAAATCTACCTCAAGCAGGTATTCAAGTAGAGCAGACCTGCTTACAAGACCTACTGTCACAACCCCACAGAATCAAGGAAATACAGATCTCAATCCAAGAACCTATATGCGTCAGTTCTCGTACAATGAATTTCGAGGTTCCGGTGGCAACAGGGATGTTCCTCCAGCTTATGGTGCCGTTGTTGAACAAAATCAACTCTCAATCCTGCTGGAAGATCGAATCAGTACCCTAAAATTGTTGGGGGTAAGAAGCTAGAGACACCCCCTCCTGCATATATGACTGTGGCACCGTTTAAGTGATTTTAATCCGTGGCATGTAGTGAAATTTTGTGCCTTACTTGTCGCTCTTGTTTCAATCGTGGTAGTTCATGTAATTTAAACTAGCACATGTCGGACTGAAGAAATGAATGCAATAAATGCCAACTACATTTTTAATGCTTGTGCTTGATTTTTCATTCAATGCTTTTGTAGTGAATAGAGTTGTAGTTAAGAAGTGCAGTATCAAAAACAACTAAATCTACAAGAAAATTAAATCTTAATGAAACATTAAAAATCAGTAGTTCTAAGCAAAAATTCTAAAATTTAGTTTGATTACTTCCTAGAATCCTGTAACCTGTTTATATCGACCACCATGAGGAGAGTTTTTGCCTTCCCGCATGTCACATGACATACAAGTTTTCTGTCACATCATTTTCAATAAGCATAAAATAAGATATTGAGGGCAAGTTAAGAACAATTTTCAATAGTTATTTTTGATATTTTGCAAGAGAGGCCATGGTAGTTGTAAGGATCTAACACCTGCACTTAGCAACAGGTCAAGCATATATGAGGGATCTGGCAGCGGGTCAGGTATACATAGAAGAGGACCTGGCAACCAGGGAAAGACAGATTGGACCAGACGAGAACCGGTGTTTTTAGCATGGTATGGCCGTTGGTAAACTCGTTTAAATTCTAAAAAGGTCGCAATCATTACTCTTAATTTTAAAATTTTTTTTAGTTCTTTTTGATATTTTTTCTAACCACCCACTTAATCATGGCAAGTTATATCATCCATGCTTAACAACAGCCTTCAAGATAAAGGATTAAGACCACATCTGAGATCCGATCCCGATGACCATTCTATGTTTTCAAGATTGAACCGGACGAGACTGAACGAGAGCAGCTTGAACCGAACCACAAAGCCGGAGTCGAAAAACGTGATCGAGTGAAGATAGCACGAAGGAAAAAGAAACTACGGACTATGTGTTTTCAATCGAACTGAATCTCATTCATCTACCTGTTTTTGTTACATGTCCCTTTTAATAAGATCAAAATAAATTATTGGGATTGAATATTACGGTGATTATTTTTACCATTTGGACATGGCATCGGTCAGCAAAATCCTCAAAAGAACCCAGAAGTTTATAGTAGCCGAGTATTCATAGTCGCAAGAGCTCACAGCAGGTGCTGTTTTCATCGAAATATGAGTTTGAATAATGAATGAGTGAGTTATATTTACGTCACACTGTAAAACTACACGAGGGCTATTGGTGACGGACCTCGTAATTTTGAGCCATGGTCAACTGACAAGGACGACATCTGAGCTGGTACCATCCCTTTCCTTACTTCTACACCACACCAACGAGAAGAATTTGAGCCTCGACAGGTTTAACGTGAGGCGGCCCCTTCTACGCGGTGGGACTTCAGCAGCACTAGGCTCGAACTCATGATACGCCAGCCACGAGTCCATGATCTTGACCAATAGGCTACCGCGGCCGACTTCGAATCGTGAAGACCTGTCGTTTTCCCGATTTCAACTCGGCCGTGGCATTTTTCTGTCGAGGCTCAAAGTTCTCACATGGGCTTTTTATGGAAGTTTGGAGACTGTGGCGTCTGCATTGGTGTCGGAGTCTTTACTTGGTCATAGTTCATTTCGAATACCAATGAAAATGTACCATAATATAGATTGCAATTATTAATCAAAAAACTTAAACTGAAAGCAAATAAATGGAAACACTAATAATTTCCGGGATCACAATATGAGAATATCTATATATAGAGTGCCCGTACCACACAAGAACGAGAAGATACTCGACGCCGAGTATATAAGAACAGAGGCTGAAATTGACAAAATAGCACATCTAGTATATATAGAAGCTCCTTGTATTAAATTATTTTAAAAAGAGACAGTAATATAAAACTTCTTTGCAAGTAAAATCACAGTTAACGCATCACCGTCTTACCACAAAGATGACCATAATCCATAGCAATTATCAACAGACCAATTAAATAATGACAGCCTAAACTAAACTCAGTGGCGCCCATAATGGGCCACAGTGCAGTTTTCATTAACTTGGCACCGAGGTGCATGAGCAGATGTTCCTGTCAGATGGTCAGCCTGATGCGAAATCTACGAGTGTTTTGTTCCCAAGCAAGCTTGGGACTCATTTATCGACCCACTGAAGGGATAAAAAGCTGAGTAGACCTTTCCCAGCCCAGTGAGCCTCGGAACTGTGGCATGGAAGTGCGATACGCTTCCACAAATAATAGCAACCACCCTTCTTAAATATTGTACTCTATATTTGACCGGAGTTTGAACTTACGAGATCCATAGCCCAATCCCATTTGGGTTGCTCTAGGTCAGTGAGGACCAACCAAAATGATCTTGCGGGTCACTTCAGAAAAAATGTATAATACCGTGGACCGCATATAAAAATATGTATCTTTATATTAGATTTAGACCTATTACAAACATTTATTGGATTGAATATTTAAAACGGAATGAATTATTATATTTGTTTTCATTATTTTTCATGTATATAAACTTAGATAATTTAATATTAATAATAATGCAATAACAAAAGATGCCGAGCTCAAGCTATAAGCATCGTGATAAATTTACAGGAATCAAGCGTGGAGCTGCAGGAGGTCGCTGCAATGCAATACCGCTCACTTCTAAGTGTGAATTAAAAGCAACATAATAAAATAAAAACAGTGATGGGATATATTTGTTATAAAACATAAAACTAAAAACAAAAGTATTGCACAAAATAATCGTACTTTGTAAAATTGTAATGAATCTCGTGGGCTGCAAAATTATTCAAGGCGGGCCAAATGCGGCCCCCGGGTCGCAGGCTGGCCTCCTCTGATCTAGTGAATACAACCAAAAATTTAACATTCAAAATAATTCAAACAAACAATCCTAAATGTAATCAGCTTAGTTTTTTCGAGCTTAAAAAAATTAATTTCGTTTATTTTGCTTAATTTTCTCAGTCTAAGAGGGAAGGGAGAATATTTTATCTCTCTCCAAGAAAAAAAATGTATAATTTCGGAACCAAGAATGGAGTCAGAAGGATTTCGAATGATTCTTTTCATTAACGAATTTCGTTCGATGCAATTAGTAATAATGATTAATATGCCTTAATTTGCCTCCAGTTAGCAATAGAATCAAATATGTGCTACTCAAAACAAAAGATTAATTGGGAAAAGTTAACGAACCGAAGGATGAAAAAAATATCTATTTAAGAAGCAAAAATACGTAAAAGAATTCTTTTTCTCTCTTTCCTACTAATGAAGACAAGTATTCCAGAAGCGATGAGAGTATTTTATCGGGGTAATGTAAAACTAATCGAATTACTAAGATTAAATATGTTGAATGCTTGTGGTGTTTAACAAGATACTTAAAAAATGGTTTCTTTTCTTTTTTTTTTATTTCAGATAAATAATTTATGTAATCTTGATTAAGGTTTACTCTGACACTTTAATTTTGTTTTCTGTCATCACAAAAACTCAAATATATAATTAAACAATATTTTGTTACATAATATTTGTTCTGGTTTTTAATTAATGTTTCTACATATAAAGTTCCTCAGCTGATAAATTGATTGTGTATCAATGTTGCTGTCCGAAGTTACAAAAGGGATATTGGCAATGGCTCAAATTTACACACATAATTTTGAAGTAAGTAAGATAACACTTGAACTAACCCCCCACTTTCATAACTTCCACAACACACTGACCCGCGGAGAAGACGAGATGATGCATGTTCAATCTGCCGAGGATCTAAGTTTTCCCGTTGGCGTGGTTTGGTAGTGTACTGACGCCGCCGCTAATAACTACAATTAAAGGGGACACAGTACGATTCAATTGACAAAAATCGGTCAAAAAATCGAATCTAATTTTTTTTTTAGCCTAAATTTTTCTTCATATACGTTTCTATAACCTCACAAAACTTGAAAGCTCTAAACTTAAAAAAAAACGCAGTATTATGATAGTTTTTACTTTCGTTTTTATTCACATCCATACGGCACACACACACAAATCAAAACTTTAAACTGACTTATATCTCGGAAAGATAAAATAACTAGTTTGTCTTCATTTAAAATGCTAAGGCTTTTTTCTATTGTTCCTAATGCTTTGAATTTGTTTTTACCTATTGCTAATAGTACATGTAACAAAGGTTGTATGGATTTTTAAATCAAAGCAATACTTATTTTTTTAAAAAATAATTAAACTCAGAATTTATACAATTTACAAGAAATTTTCAATAAGCATTCATAAAAAGAAGTATGGTACGTATAACAATCATGTTACCACAAAACCCACACCAACTTCTGTTAGACATAGTTTGATGTACTCGTAAATCAAATTTCATGCGTGTACGTAAATTTTTGTAAGAGGAGTAGCATTTTAAAACCACTACACAAATTTGAAGTTTTTCCTTACAAAAATTAAATGGCTAGCTTTTTTTTCATGATAATTTGAGCACACAAAATCTGTTTTACAAAGTATACACACATAGCAGGCAACCAAAAAAATTTTAAATCAAATTTTTGCGTAAATCGTACCATATCCCCTTAACTACCACTCTCTAATAACAAATAACTTTTATTTACAACTTTTAACTCCTCACACCTTATTCATTACTAACTGTATCTCACAGCTTATACATTACTTAACACTCTCACCTCATAACACCTCATAAATACACAAACTCTCTAACACCCCTTGTCTCCTGTCATACACATAAATATATCCCCGCACTCTCGGGGATACATTTCCAACGCCGCTGTTGAAACAGCGCCATCTATAAGCTTAATAGATAGTTTGGAGAACGGGGGGGGCATCTCGTGACCGTGGTTCAAAACTACGAAGTCCATCAACAATAGCCGTTATAGCACAAAGTTAATAAACATTAATTTATTTTGAAGCAACACTAGGGCTTCGTAATTTTGAACCAACGTCAAACGACGAGAATGCACCCGAGCATCCTACTCTCCAAACTTCCACACAATGCCAATGTAAGGAATTTGAGCCTTGACAAAGGCTGTTTTCGCCATATGCACAAAAGCGTGAACGTAACGCGAAGCCCATTTTCGAACAGAAAAAAAATGTCTCTATTTTTATGAAAATTTGTGATATTGTAACTCATACATTTGTTTATAATATAGTGTTTTTAAAATTTCAAAATATTTCATAAATAATTTTATAATTTCATAAATAAGTTTTTCCTTTTAACATGTAAAGGGATAGCTCGTTTAGCATTACGGTGTAGGAGAAAGAATACGAAACACATTTTATAAAAGTAAAAATGTGTCGGACTCGGAGTAAAAACTCGGATAAAAATGAGTAGTATGAAGAAATAAGTGATTCTCTCTACAGGATAGTGAAGAAAGAATATAATATTAATGTTTATATATATATATATATATAAAACGTGAGAAAAAAAATCTTTTCAAGTTTTGACCCAAGTCGCTAAAAATGAAACCAATACGGCTGTATCTGTAATTCTTTAAATAATTAGTTTCAGTTCATTAATTTTAATTTATTATAATTAAATTATCGTATTTTAATCTCAAACAATAGTGTATAGAAAATTTCAGCTCAAACGAGCGCTTTAAAATGTGAGAAAGAAACCTTTTCAAGTTTTGACACGTCGCCAAAAGGGTCGCTAAGGTTGCCAAAAATGATGCCAATGTGGCTGTATTTGTAATTCTTTGGATAATTAGTTTCAATCAATTAATTTTTATTACTTATTATTATATTAGTGTATTGTCATCCCAAAATAATCCTGTATATAAAATTTCAGCTCAATTGAGCGCTGTAAAATGTATTTTATTAATGATTGAAAATTCCACCAAGATAAATATATAGAGTGGGAGCCAATAGGGGGAATTGAAAATGACCAATGGAAGGGAGCCTTAAGATTCATAGTTAATTCACTATCATCATTTGATAAGCTATTTTAAACTTGGCCTTGAATAGGTAACACATGACAAAGATGGACAACTTGTTTTGGCCCGCGGGCCATATTGTTGGAACGGAGAATACCGGAGGGTCATACTTTTTTAAAATGATTGCCTTCATTATAAAAAATAACAAAGATTAAATAAAATAATGGCAGTTGTATTCAGTTTGTTTATTGTGCTAACTTCATATTACATATAGCTGCAAGCACATTTAATTTTAAAATCATTTTAATAAGACATACACTGTCACCTTTTCTCACATTTTTTTAAAATCAGGGGTGAGGTTGCTTGTTGAAATCCTCATTGCAGCCTGCAAGTTTGTCATCTTGTTGTAGGTATCTACATTTAATCTTCATGCAAGAAAAACTTTACTCACAAACACTATCGATTAAAATATAAAGAACAATTTCCCTGCAAATTTCTCCATTCATGGAAACCTTTCAGCTGACAAAATGATTGGTAAAATATATCCTTCACCCTGAGATCTGAGTACAAGGCAATAAGTTTAAGCTGTAACTCTTCAGGTACTATATCCATATCAGCAGTAACGGGATAACAAAACAAATTGAATTTAGGCTCAATTTCCTTACAATCCTGAAATCTTCTTGTGACCTCATTCCCCAAACTCTGCAGATGATATCTTAGTAAAAACACTTTCAGGTACCAGTGGCGTAACGGAGAATATTAGAGCCCCTGCACTCAGGTTTTGGACCCCAAGCCCAAATACGTACTTAGCGTCAGTCAAGCTTTTGGCCCCCTAGAGTCCGTGCCCCCCCGCAATGCGGGGGTGTACGTTACGCCACTGCCAGGCACTTTGTTTACCTAATAGTGAAAAACAAAGACGAATCTTATCGAGCACGGGAAAGAAATCTACATTCAAAGTGGAATTTCTGACTGTCTTGACGAGATGCTACCCCCTCCCCCCATGACCATTGTCTGTCGGAAGAAATGTTGACCGAGTGAGCATATATCATAAATATCATAATTATGAGAATTTTCGTATTTTAACTCTATATACGAGTATATTATTACAATGATTAATATGCATTCAACTTTTATTTAATCTCTTAGACATGCGCGAAAAATCAAAAACTTGGAGTTACTTACAGTCTTATGCAAGGTTTTTGTGAGTAAACTTTTCTTTTGGGCTCTCTCAAGGACATGCATAGAGAAAGAGCGTGGGAACATGCAAGAAAAAGTGCTCATTCTTCGTGGCGTCCTCCAATTCTTACTTTTCAATTGTGAAAAAGGTGGAGAGGTCTTCAGGAATAAACTAAGTGGGTGTGAGTCTTCGTTGATAAAAGAGTTCTCTTAACAGGATTACGCGTTTGTTTTTCCGTTGACTTATAATAACTATTATCTGTCCAGTGCTGGAGATTGAAAACCAGAAACAGAGTGAGGAGGAAAGATGTACAGATGACAAAAATTATTGGATTGTCTGGGAAGTATAAGAGAGAGAGTAGACAGCATCATTTAAAAGAAAAAAAAATCTATAAAATATTTAATTTTGAATAATAACTGATCAAATTATGTCTGAGAAAAATAAATGACAGTTTTCTAATCGTTCTTTCGTCTTATTTATTATATTATTTTTATACGCCATTATACGCCGGGTATAAAAATGAGAGGTTTAAAAATAAAAAAAAATTATCAGGGTTGAGAAAGTCCAGCATTCTCGTATCATGCTCCAATACGCCGCCCGACATATTCTTTTGATTTTGTCTATTTTCGGGAACAAAAAACAGTAAAAAATTAATTATTATATAAATAATTAGCATTAATTAATAAAATTAATTATTAATGATAAACAATTAAATTTTACATACTGTGTATGCAAAGGATTATAATCAATCGAAAAAAAATCAAGGGCTTTGGAAGGTTACGGACCAAAGGACCCCCCAACCTTGTGTGCGCCACTGGAAGATTTTCTTTTATTGAGATTGCATAAAATTACAAAAGTTAAGTTACAAAATGTGTCGGTTACAAAGATTTGGAAAAAATAGGAAAGTTAGAATTAAAATTATAAATATTTGTGAAATTGCTCGAAATGTCCCTTGGAACAAAAAGCTTTTCCATATGCGTTACGTAAGTGTATTGACATTTTTTTTTCTTTCTATTTCTTCATCTTCATCACAAATAGAAAATTCCGTATCTGAGTCACTGTCGTATTCATCGATTTCCGGCAAATATATTCTCATTCAGTATCACTTTCGTAGAAATCCAACAACGGTAAAATATTGGCACAAAAAAAAAGTAAAAATAAACAACAAATATACATACTTTATAGATAGCGAAACGAAACACGAATGAACGCACGTCTTAGTCAGAGTCAAAAGAGAAAATGAAATGTGCGTTGTAATCAAGATGAGTGAGTATCCATAAAAATCTGGGATTTGCATGCGCACTAGAAAGCGCAGTCTGGTACGCAAGGGGTTAATAATACTTTTTCCTCGAAACCGCGATCCACTCTAATGTTCATGTTCAAAGGCGGCGTAATACCGCCTACGTTAATGATGAAAGAACAGCAAGGGGTGTCCACGCGTGTTAAGAACACCGCAGCGGCGAATATGGCATCGCCTTTAAAAAGTTAAACAAGGGATGGCGGACTAATGGCCCACGTGGCATTGATGGTACGTGACACAATATTTTGGGCACGCCATCGATCAAAATGGTTTGCATTTTACATGATGGGAGGCCGGTTCTGGTCCGAGATACAATTTTAATTTTGCATCTGCCCTTTTTAGTAAATAGGGGTTAGTAAAAAAAATTTTGGTTCTCGTTATTACCCCTGGTTGACAAGGTTGTTTCTTCGGACTGTGGGGCGTTTGGGGAAATCAGAGTGGTGGATTTTCGAATAAACCCGGGTTTTGTTTTTGGAAAAAGGGGGGGTCCTTTAAAAACACTTGGGCCCCTATCTCTCGGGCCTTTTTTCTTTTTCCCTTAGACACCACTCAGCCCTCCCGGGCTCCCCACTCCCCCCTCCTTTTGCTCAGATAAGTCCCGTTTTACTTTGTTTTAGAATGTAAGTTTCAGTATGCCGTTATTCTAAATAAAATTGTGTTACCACTATACGATCAGACTTTAATTTTGTTGGTATTTACCCGGTTGTAATCCCCTGATCTGTGGGAAATTCGGGTCACATAAGTTCCTATGAAGTAAGGACAAACCAAAAGGGTCGGTGTGGTGCGGAGACGGAACACACTCGTTTGTTATTGCCTAACAATCCTAACCATTAGCGTAACGCACACCCCCACAACCCCCTCGTTGCGCATTTTCCCGGGACTCAAAGGGGCCCAAAGCCTGATTGACGCCAAGTATGGCTTGGGGTCCAAAACCTGACTTTACGGGAGACCCTAATATTCCCCGTTACGCCACTGATCCTAACATAAGGTTTTTGTCTTAATCCGTGCTCCCAATCTTTTTTTTCCTGGGAAGTCAACGTTTGATAATTTTACCCGGCCCGCTGAGGGGGGGACACGTTAATTGTTTATATTTTAGATTTTTTTAATTTAACAATTTTAATTCAGTTACATTTAAATATGCCTTCAGAATAAAAAAAGTTCCCCAAAAATGAATAAAGTGTTTTAAAATAATATAATGGGATTCCGTGAAAGTTGCCAAACCCGAGAGAAATGCACCATTTAAAAAATCAATAGTTTAATGTTTTTTTGGGGGGCCCCGACCTTTGGGATCCAGGGCCCGGGGGGTTGGGATCACTGATCAAATTAAAACAACAAAGTTACACATTGTTACTTTAAATTGAATTGCACGTATAAATAAAATATTTTCAACAATACAGTACAAAAAATATTTTTTTGCAGTAAATACAGAGTTTTGAGTTGTTTGTATTTAGTTTTATTATTTTCCCAACAATCACAAGTCAAAATTATTTGACTGCATGTCCATTAAACATTGCTTCGGAAAAAATGGTACGTTGATCCTGCCACCCTGAACTAACCAATCAAACAACGTAAAGTTACTTTAAAAAGCAGATGGGTGAAGCATGTAAGTTAATATGGAATCCTCACATTGTGTCTTTGTGTGGAAATTAAGTGAGTGGCATGTCAACTAGGTGATGTATAAATATGTATGCTGTTATACATAAATATTAGAATCAAAAGTAATAATATAAAAAGCAAAATTATAACATTAAAAGCAAAAATTAACAGTTCAAACTTCGACGGTTCTTCACTAGTTCATAAACAGAAACGATGTGCGTCGGTTATCGATCGTTTTCGACGGGGCAGATTGCTTCAGAGTTTTCCTGTTCAGAGGTTTGTTACCAAAATATAGGTCAACCGCTTTTAAAAATTCATAAGAAAGTGTTTTATTTCCTTCCCTTCATCAAAATGTGTCCCAAATCATTTATAACCCACAAATATTGAATTAGCATTAACGTATAAAATCACTTTAATTAAAAATTCTCAACTCTCGCAAACTTAATACTAAACCTACCGACATTTTGCATATACCTATTTTTACCGATGCCGGTCAAGTGACCGCTTTTAAAATAAACGTTATATTCTTTTCCGTTGATTATAAATAATTCAGATTTATATGATGGGAAATAAAAAAACACACAATAATAGTTGTCACATAATAATTATAAAAATCTTTTTATCGGTTATTGGATTTTGGCTTTATTTTTTTTTTAGAAAAATATAATGCAAAAATTTTTTTGCTCATCTTTACATATATATCGTTATTCAAATTAAAATATAATTTATTCGTCGTCCCAGATTTTATATTTTATTCAAAAAGCACCCCTTACTTTGTCCTTCCTTTTATTGGGTTAGACCTGGTAATTTTCTAACAATTGTATGAAGTGGGGATCTTCCGGGTTTAGAACCTTATTGAATTTTTCGTCAAACAGTTCCATCAATTAAAGTTTCAGTATTTTACAGGGGGTAAGGAGAACATTCCCCCCCTGCAAAGTCAAGTTTTGGGCTCCCAAGTTGAATTACTTGGCGGCAGTAAGTCTTTGGGCCATCCCCCGCGATGCGTGTGTTGCGCGGTGTACGTTACGCCACTGGTATTCTGATCATTCTTTTTTCGCTTATTTTTGGGAAATTAAAAACAATCTCTTTCCTTTTTGTCCCTCCCGGGATTCACAGTGCCTTCACGTTCCGTATCGAATTGCCAAGCGGGTCAAAGATCTTGCTGGTATACCCGTTCTTCCGCACATGTGAAATTTAAAAAATTTAAAAAATGGAAGTTGGTTTAAAAAGTTTTTAATAGTTAATTTTGCAATTAAATTAAAGGAAAAAAACTTTTTCATATCTCAGTTCAACAAAAAAAAACCATATTTGAAATTTTAAGTCTTAGATCTAATAGCTGATAAAAAGGGCCTTTTTTTTTTATTTATAACACCCCAACTTCCTTGGAGGTTTTTTGGGAAACACCCTTCCCAAACGTCTCGCTCAACAAAAAAAAACACTTTTTACACATTTTGTGTAATGAAAGCTTAAAAAAAGTGTAAAAAATTTTTAAACGAAGATTTTTACGTTTATTACTTTCTGTTTTATTCATTTTATGTTAAACGTAATATAGTCGCAAGCAAGCCGTTCCTTACATTATAATAGCGTTCAATGAAAAAATGAAATGTTGGGATAAAAGCCAAGTTGAAATCATTTGAGGTGTTGTGTGGCTACCATGTTGGAATTTTTGATTGATTGGGGTGCAAATTTGATATGCGAAGGCCACCTGGTGGGGTTTAAAAAAGGGATGCCAAAAACCTTCTCCAAAAAATTATACATATACCCCCCAATTTATATGTCTTTGAATGGTGTTGAAGAATGCGATTTTATATTTACAAACATCCATTTTATATATAGAAAATATATATTGTTCCCAACACCACCGCGGACCCGGGTTTAAAGTTTAATAATTTTACCGCCCGGGGTGAGGAGAAAGGGGGCCAAAGTATACAATTTAAAACCCCCCCCATAGACCAACAGATTTTTTAAATTTTTTGCAAGCATGTTGCATTTTAAGCTTTTTACGTTTTTAAAAGTACCCCCTTTTCCCTGAAAAAAGTCTGTAAGCCAAGGAGGGACTTTATTGTTTATATTTTAGATTGTTTTTTATCGAATAATTTTTTTTTAAATTTTATTTAAAAATGCCTTAAAAATAAAAAAACAGTTGCACCCCCCAAAAATGAATATAAAAATGATTTCTCTCTCTCTCCATGAAAAGTCACACAAAAACCCTGAAAAATACACCACAGTACAGAGGCATCGTTTATCCGGAGCGTCAAATATCCGGGGCCAGTTTTTGCCCAAATAAGTATATGAATACGTTTCGAAAGTGCAATGCTCAACAGTTGTTTCGGTGAGGCCAAAAGATTACCGCTTTGCCCACGCCCCAGGTTTTAAAGCGATGAAGAAGATGTAAAAAACCGGGATGGCATGATCGAAGAGATATTTCAAATGCAAATGTTGACGAGATTTTTTCCCGTGCAAGAAGAATCCGCCCCCGTCGACGATGAAACGAATAAAGCAGGACAACAACAACGAAAGTACAAAGGTCCATAAAAATGCAGAGGGTTTTCTCGTTGGGTGGAGGGTACGAACAACAATCAGAGGCGTCCTCTTAACACTGCTGCTCGGGAGAATCAGAGACCTTCCGCGAAAAACGAAGGTGTATAATGGTACGGAAAAATAAGTGATTATATTTTCCCCAATAAAGGAAAAAATTGAGACATTTTGCTTTTCTTCGCATTTTTCCCCGCAGGGATGTTTTTTCAATATTCGTATAGTGGTTTCATATCCGGCCCAATTCGGCGCTTATCGAACAATCCGATCCGAGCATTCCGGTCCCCCAATTTATTCGGGTAAACGTTCTACTGTAAATAAAACAAATATTTTAATGTTCCTTGGACGGCCTGGTTCCATTTCATCCATGGATCGATACCAGTCCGCGGCCCGGGTGTTGGGGACCACTGATGTATACCATCCTCACTCTCAGAATTTCCTTTATCTGTTTCAGAGCACACTTCGCATTTATTGTTTATTTCTTCTGATAATTTTCTTTAAAGTGACATTTTAGAGGTAAATTTTTGAGTTTGCGCTTGAATAATACACTAAAGATGAAATACAAAAAATGAATACTATAAACCAGGGGTCTCCTAACGTGGCCTTTGGGTTTTTACAATTCTATGGCACTCTGACACTCTACAAATTTGTCAACTTTTGATTGGACGGAAGCTGATAAATTTGAAATAGACGTTATTTGACACACATCTTCAGAATTATGGACATTTACAGAGTTGTGAAAAATTCTGAAAAAACCAAAGAAAAATTTACGCATTTTTTTAAATTTTGAATGTCAGCAGAGAAAAATTTTTTAATAATATTTCGAGTCCCCAAAGAAAATTTTTTAACATTTTGAATGTCAGAATCGTGTCAAATTGAAAGTCACCAAATTTCACTCCTGATTTTTTCGATATGAAAATGTAGAACGGGGGGGAAACCCCCGGTTTGATTAAAATGTTTCTTTATTTCAATGTTAAAGGGGAAATACTTATATTTTACGTTGTCTATTCTTATTTAATAAATATGTTTAAAATACATAATACGGGAAAAATTTTTAATTTCTTTTTATTTTTTTTGAAAATAGTTATTTTTTTTTTATTTTTTTTTAAAAAAAATTAAATAAAAAATTGAACTGTAGATATAAAATTATTGCCCCCTCATCTCAAAATTCTTCCAAAAAAGTACTAAAAGTCCGGCCCCCTCCATGAATCCAACAGTGTCAACCCGTAGTTTTTTTTTCCCCCAGGGCCCAAAATGAGTTTAAAAACCGGCATGTAGCTATGTATATCATAAAAAAAAACTTGCAGTAAAAGTTAAAAAAAATAAACCCCCTCGGGGGCTCACCTTTTTTAGGTGGGGGGGTGCCCTGAGGACCCTATGAACTTTTCCTTTTCCTAGGGGTTTACTATCTTTGTAAAACAGGTGTCAGACCCCAGGGGACCCCAGTGATCCTTTCTATTTTCGACCCCCCCATCTTGACCCCAAATTTTTTCTTTTTTCCCTCCAGACCACAGACCATGAATGGTTTGCGCAGTATAGCCAAAACTGGCTCTTGCGCCATAAAACACCAAACTCAACTAAAAAAAATGAAAACATGGAACCAGTGGTGTAACGTACAAACCTGCATTGCGGGGTAAGGATTCTACGGAGATGAAAGCCTTAATGACGCCAAGTACATGAAAATCCTATGAAATTTGTTATATTATTTACAATCATATAAAACCGTTTACTGATGCAGAAATTGTGAAGGAGTATTTCTTAAATGCTTCTCCAATTTAGTGTTTGATAAATTCAGTGTCAAAAATAAAAAAAATAACAATCAAAACAAGTAATATAAAAAATTTAAGTCAATTCCTACTTAAATCAACAAAAAAAATTTTATTTCAGTTACTTTTTAGTTAGTAGATAGATACAATTTATATAAATATGATATATACACACACACACACACATATGACAGAATCACAATATCTATATTTAATATTATAATTATTAATATCTAATATATATCTAATATTAAGTGACCAAATAGAAAGTGATTTTCCTTGCAATTTTCTATTTTCCTTTCTATACATGGTGTTGGACTATTTTTTGTTTGTTACTATTTATATATTCACTAAAAATTTAATTATTCTAATAATATAGTACAGTAAAAAAGAAATCACATTCTCAGAAGTTAGGCCATCCCAGGTGGGATTCGAACCCACGAACTTTGGATTAGAAGTTTAACGCACTATCCATTGCGCTACAGGGACACAAGAGTCAATTTTCCTTTCTATATATTTGCTATTGGACTATTATTTTTATTTGTGTTCATTTTTTAATTTAATGAATGAATTAATATTTGAAAAAACTGTATTAACATCAAGTGTCATCCAATACAAACTCAAACTCAGTGGCGCAACAGCCCATGAGGGCCAAGCCCTACTGTACCCATCCCAATATACGCGACCAATCAGCGCTGAGGTGCATGAGCAAATGTACCAATCAGGTGTTCAGTCTGAAGCGAGACTCCCAGTGTTTAAGTCAACAAGCAAGATTGGTACTCATATATCGTCCCACTGCAGTAGGGATGAAAGGCTGAGTCGACCTTGCCCAGCCCGGAAATAGAACCCGGACATGTGGTGTGGAAGCGCGTTACGCTACCACTTGACCACTGGGCCTTCATCCACTGCAAGTTTTAAAAAATGTATTTGAACTTGAATGAAAGAATATTGACGATTGAAAATTTGAACAAGTATATATATATATATTGCTCTAGAAATCAGAATCTTTAGAATCTTGCGACAGCTTTAGAAATCATAATAGGTCTCCAGTTTAGTCCAAAGACTTTTTTGTATCTACATTTGTTGTGTTTGGTGTATTCCAATTTCTTCCTGCTTTAGCACTGTAGGTTCTAGTACTTCTTCACTTTTATTTTATATATATATATATATGTAATGAGAAAACTTTAGAAGTGCATACTAGGTTGTGTCAAGTGGTTGATTTAAACAATGGAGAACCAAAGGTAGGGCGTGGCCTGTGGTGTGATTTTCCTGTGTTACGTGGCGAGTACTGTATTATCGAAGAGGCACTCATGTAAATCAATAATCCAGTTTATTCACATCTGGAAACACATAAAGATCAAGTAGGGACGGCATTACACATAACTAGAAGCAAACATCATGGCACAAACATAGACAAAGACAAACACAGAACGCGTGGCAGCCGGCTGTTTACATGATTGCAGAGAGGCGAGAGCAGAAGAGAAGAGAGGGCACGATTTCCAGA
This sequence comes from Trichonephila inaurata madagascariensis, assembly GCA_019973955.1. Classification (NCBI taxonomy): domain Eukaryota; kingdom Metazoa; phylum Arthropoda; class Arachnida; order Araneae; family Nephilidae; genus Trichonephila; species Trichonephila inaurata. The sequence goes on along the minus strand of BMAV01020712.1, from coordinate 77,912 downwards.
TTTGGATTTGGGAACGGGACGTCACGTGTTTTTGGGGAGGTGGATGGAATATTTTTATAAGCTCCCCGGGAGGTGGGTAACCAATTAAAATAATTTAAGGTTTTCCTGAAGGACTGGGTATTAAAAATGCAAGAGCTATTCAAAAATTATTGGGTTAATATATAATATAGGGGGGAGTGAATTAATAGTAGAGAGAAATTGTGAAAAAGAAAAATAGGAGCTTTTTTTTTAATATTTTGATCATTCTCTACGTTTTAGGTTTCCTATGTTATCTTGGTCTTAATGTCCCCATTAATATCCTCATGCTGCAGCCCGTGTGAAATAGCTATCTCATGTATGCAACCTGGCGGAGAAAAAGGTTGAGTACCCCGGATCTAAAAAATGCATTTTTCCTAGTACATTACTGTATCACAATCAAAATTTAGTACCTGTCGACCATCAACATAAGAACGCAGTCGAAAAAACCTCCTCATAATCTCAAATAAGAATACATGTAGTACAATAAAAGAGAGAGAAGAAGACTCCATAACACGATAAATAGTATCTAGGCTTAAATATTCACCACGATGCAAAATGAATCTTTTAAATTAAATGTAATCTACCTAAAAGGTTTTCCGGGTTAATTGGATAGAAAACTACATTGAATCCGTTAGTGATTCATTTGGTGGAGGACGACTTTTAAGAGAATTTATTTATTACGCCAGAATGTGGAGGGTTCCATCATTGGATTATTGATCATTGTTAAGAGACCTGTCCTGTTACTAGGAGACGCTGGGAAGTGAATTTGAACGGCGGAGAACCTTTTTAAAAATGGATTTGTTACAGTTGTTGCGATACATCATTCATTGCGTAAAGTATTTTTTTAATTTTGAAAAATCAGATGACTGGATATTAAAACAAAGTCCTTTTTTAAAAAAATTGTTGTTTATTTATCCGTTAGTATAAATGTCGCAGGGAAAAGACGAAATTAGGAATTTCATCAAATCCCAAGGATATGATCATTAGGGGCGTTAAAATAACGTCTCTTCAAGGTAAATTTCCGATAAAATAAATGATTTTATCAAACCCTGAACTGTTTGAGGAAAAGAACAGTCAAGATTTATTGGTTGTGTCCCGGGGGGGGACACCCAAAGGGGGTTTTCCATCTTTTGGTCCCCTAAATATTAACCCCCATCTTTAAAAAAAAAAGCACCAAGGGTTAACGTAGGGATTGATTTTTGTGGGAAAAAGAGAGGAAAGATGTTACCATCAAAAAAAACCAGCCTAATTTTCTAATTATTTGTTTAATTAGTTTGAATAAATAATTTGTATTCCATTTAAATATTGTTTATTACTTACTTCTCGTTTAATAATGCACCCTATTTGTTAAATAAACATTTTTTAAAATCTTTTTAAAAGTTATTTCATCATTTCACTGAAACAGATCAGGGAAATTGTTCAAAACCCACTTTATCATGAAATGACCTTGAAAGGCGTTATTTTTTAAAATCTCCCGTGAAATCATCCTTTAGGGGTTTGTGAAATTTGAATTTTTTCGTTTTCCTGGGACTAAAACGTTACGCCAAAAAATCGCCGGTGATGAAACGTCACGAAACAGGTCTTTTTTAATTTAAAAATTTCATATTAAAGCAGTGATTCCCAAACTTTTTTAACCCATGGACCCCTTTTTATAGTCAAAACTTGCTCAAAGTGAAAATGTATAAATGCATAGTATAAGAATTTCAAATTTAAAAAAACATTTTGTTAAAGAATTATTTATTGAAATTATAACTTTTGTTTAAAATAAAATTTTAAAAAATTAATGACTTGGATGAACTTGATGAGATGTTATGAGTGTATGTCCATCTAAATGTTTGTCAGTGACAAACACAAATCCCCAACACTATTTCTTAGTTTTTTTTTTTTTTTGGGGGTGAGATTTTTTACGGATTGAATCCATTTTTCTACCAAACGGGAAGACGAGAAAAAGTAAAAAAATTTTGGCCAATAATCCATAATACAGGATAAAAAAATTGGGATCTTTTTTTAAAACCCAAAATTTCGGGGGATCCTTGCTCAAACATTGATTTAAGCCCCTCATTTGTGGGTATTTTCAATAAGATGCCCCCGTTTAGTATGGATTAAATCTGTTTTTTGGGATCGGGGTTAGTCCACCCGAAAGATTTCAACACCAGTCGAGAATACCCAAAAGGGGGAATCATTGTTATTTATTTTTTTCCAAAAAAAAAGCCAAATTTTTTTTTTTAAATATTAAACCGCCCCATTTTCAAAAAAGGGGCCCCTAAGTTTTTTTATGGGGGGGCCCTTAAAATTTAAACCCCCCAGTGCGAATACAATCAAAAATGATGGTACCTCACTCTCCTAACTGCCTCACCACACTTAGTTAAGATTCGGAGGTCCATTTATTTCTCACAATGAGGGTGACCGCGGTAGGCGGTTAGTCATAGTCGCCAACGTTGCCCAGTCCTGGATTTGAGTCCTAGAACCATAGAACTGCTCTGCTGAGGAGATGTTCGATAAATCTGTGGAAGCAAAAATTGCTCATACTGGCGTTTTTTTGGGGAGGTAGAGTGCCAGATTAGGTTTCGTCGTCACTTGACCAGGGTTCAAAATTATGAGGTCCGTCGCCAACAGCCGAGGGTTCCCTTTTGGTTTTTAAAAATAAATCAAATCAAAACCCCAAAAACGGGTTTTTTAAGGGGAAAATTTATTTTGGTTTTCCCCACTCTTTAAAAAAAACATGAGCAGTGCCGGCTTGGGTCATTTTCAACCCCGGGGGCAAAAATCTACGGGCCCCCCGGCATTTGGGGGTTTAAAAATTTTAAAAAGAAAATTTGGGTAAGTCCGGGCCCCTCCGAGGGCCCCTTCCAAAAAAGGCCCCCCAAAAGACCAAAGATAAACCGGCACTTTAAAAAGGGGGCTGTTTTCAACCACCAGTGACGGCCCCGGAAAGGGATGGGCCAATTGGGCCCATGGCCTAGGTAGCAATAGCGGCGGCGTCTCTTTTGACTCAACCTTAATAAAAACAATTTGAATAATTTCAACGGCCCAAAAGTTTTTCCGGCCGTATTTTCTGAAAACTGGGGAATTTTTGGGTGATATGTCAATTTGGGTTTCATTTATGACCGTCGTCGGTAAAATAGGCCTGACTACCACCATACACCATCATTTCCCCTTTCCGAAGGCCCAAAAGGGGGGGCCGTTGGTCGAGCCGGGATGACTGTGTCCGGGAATTTTTTTGTTTTGGTTATTGTTTGTACGTGTATTTGATAACGCATGCTATGTACTGCCTAATTGTACGGGGCAAGGTAGGGGCCCAAATTTTTTGTAGGGTAAAAACTTTTGGGGTAAGGGGTTAGGGCCCCCAAGAAATCTTTTAAGACGTTCCTGCAACTGACCTCGTAATTTTAAACGAAAGTTAAGTGCCTAGGATGAGACTTTCCCTTGAACCTTATATTCTGATTTTTCTGTCACGTACAACGACGATAGATTTAATGAGCATCTCATCCGCTATATGACAAGGATTTAGTAGGAATGGATTCGACTGACATCACAAGGTCATGACCGTTTGACTACAACAACCTAACCGCACAACTCGATTTGAATACAGCTAGCCACGAAACTAATGACAGTTACCACTCTACTTCGTGGCGGTGAGACTTTCTAACTTTTTGATTTTTTTATCATAGAGATGATTAAGCCAGTCACAGTCGGTATTGTACAGGGTTGATGCCGTTAAATGGTCGACTGAAAAGGTTTCCACGTTGATGTGGGCTTATCTGGTGACAGGGATACCAGCTTATAGATGATCATGGTTCAAAATTACGAGATGTATTGGTCGTGAATAGTGGACTTTGTGTCCTTCCAAAATAAGTCGCAAAATATCCAATAACCAAACAAAAAAATATTTTTATCTGTGCTTTCAACAATCCGAATCCCTGTATAATTTCAATGTCATGAAATTGTATTATAACAATTCATAGTAATTTATTTTGTATATGTAGTATTCATCTCAATGTATTTTCTTATGCTTCTATAAAAGTTTAGGGGCTGTGGTAGCCCAGTGGTCAAGGTATCGGATTATTTTTCATCAGTTCGAACCCAGTACCACTAAAGACTCGCCGTGTAGGGCAGCGATGCACGTTAAATCTGTCGAGAGCTGAAACGTCCTCCCGTTGGTGTGGTAGTTGAGAGGGGTGCCAGCTCAGGTGTCGTCCTCGTCACTTAACCATGGTTCAAAATTACGAGGTCCGTCGCCAAAAGTCCTCGTGTAGCTGAACAGGGCGCGACGTTAACATTCACTCAATCTATAAAAGTTTAAATAAACAAGCACATAGGACTTTTCCTCGTTTTATCCCTACAGTTTACTATCAATTTTGCACAAATTTTCAGTTGGCATGAAGTACATTTAGTATAACTTTTACAGTGTGTGTGTTTTATTTTTGTCATTTTGGATTGACTATAAATACCAACATTCTTCAATTTTCTAGAGCTTTTTTATTGACACCCTTTTATAAGTTTCACTTGTATGTAACGGAATCTGAACTCAATTTTCACCCACTTTGAAAGGTCAGATTAATTCGAATTTTTTTTTCACTTGTCCAGGACCGATGACAAACAATACAATAATTTTGTTCCATTTTCCGGATCAGGATCATCAGAACTAACGAGTTTCCATTTTCAGATCCCATCCCGCATCTGGCGACTAAATCCAGATCCCATTTCCATATGTGGTGACTAGTTCCAGATTTGGCGACTAAAAGATTTAGTTACAATTTAGTTCGATTAACTATAAAAGGGTGTTTTTTAGTTTTTTAAACTGTAATTTATTTTTTAAACATTTTTGTACTATTATAAGAGTTAAAAAATATCTCTGGAAAATGACAAACTCTTTATTATTCACATCGTGAATTTATTCCACTTATATAAAAAGTATAGTTTAAACATACCCAAATTACTAAGTATGCATTTTCTTTTCCATGGAATTCTTAAACCTATCTATTAATAAAATGTCTTACAATTCACGTCTGCTTTTACCTATAATGAACTTAATTTCCGAAAATATATTAGAATAAGGCAAATATTCTACTGAAATGTATATTGTATGGATTATTAAAATTAAACATTAGTATTTGATTTCCTTGTTGATTGTGTATTATGTGTCACAATACGAATTCAAATGATTGAAAAAAATAAGTTAAAATTTTTCAGAATTGTATTTTTTTTTTGTTTCTTGGAATACTGTGAAGCCAAACGATTTTGATTTAAGATGGATTTTAATTATTTTGTATTTCTTTAAAATTATTCTAAAAAGGATTTTTCGTCAAGTTTATGTTTGTGAAAAAGCTTAACATTTTATTCCACAGTTCATTACAATTACCTTTATATACTGATGTCCCCTTTTTGTTAAAACACGAAATGCCTCATTGTATGACAAATTTTATATAAGCGATATTTTTAACAAGTTACACTGTAAAATACTGAATAAAAAAGTTCCGATGTCTTTATAACAAAGATCGCTTTTTTTTTTCAGTACATAGGCAAAGGTTTTTAATACAAACTCGTAGCCTCTGAAATTAATATTTTAATCACAGAAAAGTTTCTTGATCAAATTCTACTCAGTGTCGGATGTTTCTGTTCCCTAGTTTATAATAATGAATTTTTTACATCCAATTACAATGAATTTATAAAAAGTTTATCTTTGAAATTGATAATCCTTTTGACATCAGTGTATTATTTTTTTGTATATACATAGTTTAATAAGAGTTTACAGCACGATTCAAAATGAATTTGACATTAAATAAGCTGTTTTAACACATTCAATCGTTTTGCAAATTGTACAACACTTGGAAAAAAACCACTGTGTTCCAACTTAAAACCTTATTGTACTTGCAAGTCCAATTAAATCTTAATTGTGTATAGATGAAAGGATATTAATTTGTAAGGAAATAATTTTTTACGTTGTAAAATTTTTTCAGCAATTTTTTATTTTTAGAAATCTTTTGCCACCAACGCATTGCTTGCAAAACGCGTTCGGTGTTTTAAATACTATTAGACTAATTCTTAATTTTTATTTCAAAAAACTATACAAAATTGAACAGCACATTTAAAATTTATTATTTGTATACCTGAATATAAAATATTTAACGATTTTTGCATTTTAAATCTTTGGTTTAAACTAGAATTTGATTAACATATTTTTATTAATCTTTGATTGCATAGTAAAGTCTTGTATATATATTAACATAAATTTAAAAAGGACTATATCTACATGTTATAGATATTTTATGTATTATGAAAAGTATTGTATTTGTTACAAAAAATTTAATATAATTTTTAATATAATTTACTTATTAATTTGTGTGATCCAAGTGTCACCTACCCACACATTATATCTAGTAACTAGAGTATGAGCTTGCATTTTATTTTTACATAAAACTGTTGAAATCTAGGTCTATTAAAAATATCGACTGTCACATTTCATTCATTTTTTTTGTTTCTGTAGACACATTGAGAAATATTTTTCACTTAAATACATTGTTTCGCGCGCGAATGGCCTTAAAATATTTATAGCTGTGTGAGAAATCCTATGTATTTTGCTTGAATTTGCAACCTAAAATTTAGGAGCTGTTTTTCCTTAAATTTAGAATTTTAACGTCGAATCTGTTGACATGTCGATAAATTGGTCTCTTTCATTATGGGTGTTTCCCCCTTCCCCCCATAAATGGAAAGAAGATTCATTTTCCATTAGAAAACTATTTAGTTTTGTAAGACATTGCACACTAATGAGTGCAAAATTTTATGGAACCTCAATATTGTAAAAATTAGAATTTTTCACAGTCTATTAGAAAAAACGTTTTAATATTCTTTGATAAAGCTATATAGAAAAGTATTTCAAAAAACAAAGTTATGTAAAAATAAAATTCCATTTTTTTTTAATGACTGGGATGAGCTTTAGATACTTATGGTTATATAAACTTAACGTGAATCCATTTTGCAAACTCGTTTGTAATTTTCTTTAATTTTTTACTGTAAGTCTTGGAACCTCTGGTTATGCTTTGTGGAACCCAGGGTTCCGTGGAACACAGTTTGAAGACCACTGTTCTACATTATATAATGCTTGTTCATTAAAAAAACACAGCGAAAAGAATCATTCAACGTTGAGTGCTGTGATTGATTTTTCACATTTGAATCTGTTCTAATGTATTTCAATAAATACACATCTAATATTATATAAATACTGAAAATGAACAAATGAATTAGTTTCAACAAAAATAAAGACCAGAGAAATTGCTTTTTTAATCTGCATTTATTATAGTATTGCAGCTCAATATACAGCTTATTGAAAAAACAGACTGCATGACATTATTTGGCATCAACTTCAACTATAATCATGAGCGATTCAGTTATACCAGTTCCCAACACTACAATCACAATATATGCATAAAAATCTTTTTTAGAACACCAATGAAAAACCTCAATCCACGCACACAACATCGCAATAATACGAGACAGTAAAGAGAGACAGTTTTTCCAAAAAAGTTTTGAACTTTTATACTAAGTAATTCAAATTCCACTACTTATGAAAATTGTGAACAAAGCAAAATTATGCATTAAAAAAAATTACGTTTTTGATTTTTCTCTTTTTTCGCTAAATGTTTCGTCTAAAGATTCGACCTTGCGATTTGTTTGTTGATGTCGCCAACCAAGCCTCTAAATAATCTCAAAGTTGCTAGCTAGATTATGACGTATGTAACAGGTGTTTTGATCGTGAAAAGATATGTCCTCGCAGTCTTTAAAAATAGAAATATTCAGACTTGTTACAAAAAACAAAAACAAAACAAAAAAAAAAATTTTTAATTTAGAATTTTACTAAATTTGATTGTTCGTTTATTTTTAATAGCAACCACTTCACATTAAGACAAGCTTTTATTTCTTTCAAACTTTTATCATATGTACATATACAACTTTACAACTCGTAAAAAGAAATGGTTGATTGAAAAAACATTCCTTAATCCGTAAAAATCTCACAGGCACTTATGGATATACACATGAATAGAATGTTGACACAGATCGCCATTTTTTGTCAAGTGCAACAATCATTGAAGGAACAAAATATGATGTAGTGCAATATATAATATAATGCAATTAATAATTTAATACTTCTTTACTGTCTCGTAGTTAAGTAAAAAAAGAAAAGAAACTAGAAAACGCAACATAGTGGCTCACAATAGCGATAATTGAATAATAAGGTTGCCCACTGGTCTAAGCAGCGAACCAACCGTTTTCCTCTAGGCAACAAATATCACAGATTTCTCTTTGTGAAAATAAAGCCATTCATTTATTTCTTTTAAATTTTTTTGCAACAATATTTTTTCAATACAGAACATTTTACACAATTTTTAAATTATTAAAAATACTTTTACAATAAATATCCATATGGCGCTTGGTACATTGATTGTCCCTTTTTTTAAAAATTGTAATACATAGGATTTCGTCATTGAAATTGACAAAAATCAATGACTTCAATCCTTATTTGATGGTTAAGATTAAAACAAATTAATATAACATTAGAATTCATATTAAAATCTCAAAACAAAACTATATTTTTAAATATTCCTCTTTGAAACAATTTAATTTGAATATTCTTAGTAGGAAGGATTTTTATGTAATATTTAAATTATCTTTTAAAATATTAATTCAAAATATTTAAATCATTTAATGCATTGATTCAATCTCAGCAAAGTACTATAAATTCATTTTAATAAGTATTTTTGTGTATATGGGAAAATTCGATATTAACTTAAATACCACTTTGTAATTTCTAATTCAGAACATTTTATAAGAAGAATTTTTTAAATATATATATATCGTTGTAACATAACATAAAACCATGGAATACAGAAAATTTTTCATTCAGAAAGGGAAAAAAACTGATTTCCAATTATTATAGCCACCATAAAAATTTCATTGGTAATAGTTTCAAAGTGATATTTTGAGCATAGAACAACAATCTCTACTAAAAAAAAGACAAGAATAAAAATCATTTCACAAAGGAATAATTTTTACATATTCACAACTTTATCATAATAAAATAATCAAAAAAATTCAACTGAATCCAATCAGATGAAACCATTTTAGCAATATACAGCATTTAAACTAAATATTTCATCGATACTTAACAATTATGCAACAAAATGCATAATTTTAAAAACTATACATAAAGGAAACACAATATACAATCTTTAGAGTGAGCAATCAATCCAAATATAGATGTACAATATTATCTCCAAAAAAATTCTTTAAAATAAAGAAGTACATATTTCATTCATTTATAATTAAAGACTAGAAATAAATTAAAAAATAAAGCCTATTCTGTTCCATACTTTAGCATATATTAATAACATTGCACTTTACTTTAAAAAAAATATTTTAAGCATTTAAATAAATTACTATACCAACCTTCACGAGTTTAAAAAATAAATTAATAAAATATATATTTACCTAAACAGTTTCACGTAAAGCAAATTAGCGTGTGTTCTGCCATGAAAGAAATTAAAACCTTCAGACTATTTTAAATTAACATTTATAAAAAAATAGCTGTGATTAGTTTTTTTTTACAAAAAATCGTGTAAAATTGTAAGAATTGATTATGATTGCATCAGTATAAAAAAATGAGTTGCAATGGAAAAGATACATTAATTATGTGTATTGAGGTAGCTAGGCCTCATATGCAGCTGAATTACTTTTTTAAATAGCATGGATGTATTGCATATATCTTAGTAAGTACTACTGCAGATAATTCAAATCGCTTAATGCAGAGCAAAATAAGTTTTACAAACCACAATATTCTTTTAAATTTAAGAGAAATATTTTTGATTGCCTGAAAGAACACTTCCAAGCAATTTACATGCATTCAATCTCTTCACACAAACTTTAAGCAATAACAAAGTACTGTTTATAAGAATACAGTCAGTTTTTACAAGAGTGCAACATGTTTTGGCCATTAAATTTATGTTCATTTTCAAATATAAAACCTATAAAATCAAAGAACTTCAACTATATTTTGGTCCATTTTCTTTTTTCTTCCATTATTTATAAATTCACTTTTTTGAAGTACTAATAAAAGTACAGCAATTGCATAACATTGCAAAAATTAAAGAATTTAAAATTAACAATGATTTGAGGCAGTGGGTAGGGGCAGGGGGAAGGAATGTGGCTCTTAAATATTTGTTCAGTAAGTTTAAAAATATTTTTAGCTACTTATAAAATCGTAAAAAATAAAATATGCGATTCTAGTAACAGTTCAAGAGAATTATATTATTAAACTATGTAACAAAAATATATTTAAATAAAACAGCATACAAATTTAATCATAAGAAAAATACTGAATATCATTCAACTTTCTCTTCTCATATTCATTGCACATTTAATGAATTTTCTACATACAGTTTCCTCGATAATAAAAATTAAGAACAAAAACTTTATAATATAATATATCTTAAAAATTTTAAAAGTATCCAATTTTAAATATTTAAAAATAAAAATAAAAAATTACTAACTTTTGAAATAATTTACTAAAATATAATTCATTGCTATCTGATTTTTAAATAGAAAATAAATCTCATTTAGTAATTCATATTGTGCACAATAATACTTGATTGATTCTAGCTCTTCGCTCATTTCCATATTTTCACTTGCTTAAAACTAGTGAGCCAAAATTTAAGAATAGAAATGACTAAATGGATCTTTAAGTGAATAACAGTTACAAATATATCTATATACAATAGAGCACAACCGAAATCCATAAATCTTTACCTTTGTCATGTAGGCATTTTTCTCCTTTTTGTAGAATGTTAGAACACAGACATAAGAAATGTTCAAATAAATAAGGTTATTTCCTTTTGAGGTGGTGGGAAATCGCTTCAATATAAATAAAAGGAAGATTACTGTCTTATTAGTTAGACTTGTACAGAACATTCTCATATAAAGCTTCGTTTTGGTCCCTAATCAGCGATTTTATGGCAAACATTAAATAACCTAAATAAATAAATCGCATAAACGTTTTTATTACTTTTTAAGTAAAAAAAACGCTTATAGCTTACAATAAATAAATATTTAAAATATTGCCATGGAGAAACAAGATGGCGTCAGAAAATGGAATTCATTTATTTTTGAAGGAGGAAAAAGTCGATTGGTGAAAAAGAAAGGTTTCTCCAGAACAAAAAAAAAAATCGAGTTAGAACATTTCCTATTTCGGCGCCCTATAAACAAAAAAGGAGAAAAGAGGGGAAGGGGGCGGAATGATGGATGTTTCAGGATTCCAAAGACGCCAGAAGGCTGTGATAAACAACTTCGTCCAAGATAGGAACCCTAGGGGGGAAAGCTTCACCGCCACTACTCACCCCCATATCGCGATTAGTTCTGTATTGCGTCGCGCACTGGCTTCCCCCTGTAGTGGCAGATGATACAGACGTTAGAATTTGTTTCAGAGATGGTGGCGAAGGTGCTGCGGCCGATGGGAAAGCTACTAGGTTGCTACTAACGGTTTGGTTGTTGCTGTTAATGGTGCTAGTACTGTTTTGAGTGGATTGTGTTGTTGTGGTAGTAGCAGGAGTTGTTCGACGATGGTAAAAAGTCGAGCTGCAATCAACGGCCGTATCACAAGATGGCAGCGAAGAGTTACTACTGTAGCACGTCACATTAGCGGTTGTAACGACAGATGGTGTAGTGTCTATGGATTGGGATACAGTGTCTCTAGAATCGCGAGTGGTCGACGCGGAACTGGTCGGAATAGGACTGGAGACACGCCTGTCCGGAATGGAAACGCGTAAGAAGTCTTCATTAATACCAAAGATTTCGTCGCAAGAGCTGTCATCATAGAAGTCAGCAGAAGCGTTGGCGGAATTTGGCTTGGCGATTTCGCAGCTCGAGTCGCTGAAATCTGAAGAAAATTGTTCGGAAGTATCCATGGCGCTAGAAACGGGCGCGAATCTCTCAGAGAAAAAATCCATCCTTTGCTGCTGCTTCTGTCTTATCTTGGCTTGACGCTCGTTCTTGATGTCAGAATGCAGTTTCTTGATGGTGTTGTTGATGAGGACCGATCTCAGCAAGCAGAGTTCTGGGTCTTCAATTTCAGCCAATTTGGTGACTGACATCTTCATCACCTTTTTGCGTTCATCTTTCCACCTCTGGCGAGAGGTCCACATCTGGTAGGGCCTCCGACGAGGCATATAATCATCATCATCGTCCTGACCTTCAGAGGATGAGGATGATGAGGAAGAGGATGAGGACGACGTGGAGGTGCTACTTAAAGAGGATTCAAGAAATGCAGACGAAATGGGAGAAGTGGGGCTTGAACAGAGATCGTCTGAACTAGATGATGAGGACGTAACCAAGCCTGATGGAACGGCAGGAACGTTGTCGTATCGAGATTTTTTGGACAAAGGCTCTTCATTTTCTACAGTTTTCCTTTTGAGGTTATTTGTATCTGCAATGAGAAAAAAAAGTAGAATTAATTTTTAGAACTTTACAAAGTTAGTAAAGGCTTACATTTTATGGTAAAATTATACGAAGATAGTAAATAAAATATTCCTTCACAAACGTATTGCAAGACAGTTATCATAATGAATCTTTCAGTTGGAAAAGTAGCGTTATGTCTCAAATAACTCAAAAACATTTAATTTTTTGTCCAGAATAATGTATCCAATAAAAAAGTTTCACAGTGGTTTGAATGAAAGATTTAAATCACTGTTAATTTCAAAAGACTAACGTAAATATGAATGCTAGACAGTCGCGCACACAGGAGGGTCTACAGGTCCGTACCCGCCCCCAAAGCCAATGGATTTTTTTTTTCGATGAATTATAAATTCCACGTATATAGTACGTAAAATTTAACTGTCATTAATAATTAATTTTATTCATTAAAGCTAATTACTAATTCACTAATTTTTTTATTGTTTTTTGTTCTCGAAAATCGACCAAGTCAAATGAATATGTTCGGCGGCGTATTGGCGCATGATACGAGAATGGTACACTTTTGACCCTGGACTCCCCCTTTGAAAAATTCCTGTGTGAAATATTTCCAAGTTATGTTTGTCATTAAAATGCATTTGAACTAAAAAGAATGCATTAATTTTTCTCCCCTATACAATTTTATTATAAAACAAGCAGCTGTACTAATAAGTTTAAAAACTAAATACATAAACACGAGCCGTTTAAAAATTCATCAGGGAAAGATTCAATACAATTTCCGAAACAATTATTACATCATTCGAACTTCGCCCCAATGTCAACATGAATGAATTTATTTGCGACCTAGAATTTGCTAAGTTCTTTACAGAGAGTTCAAAGATAATGTCCCCCTTCCTTCGATACCTGTCGTGCGATCAATAAAACAGTGTGCTGCATACCGCACGTAAGCCGTGGGCAAAATGAGTCAAAATTGGGACAATGTCAACAGTTGAAGGTAGAGTCTGGAATCGGGGCACGGTGTCAAGCGGTTTTTAACGAGGTCACAAGAGAAGGTGAGCCATCTCTGTTATGCTACAACACAACACGTTTCTACTATCAACGGAAGGATTTCACTAAGAAATTAAAACAAAAATGATTTTACTTAGTTTATTGTCAATGGTGAAATGAAAACAAACTTGGCAGGCAGCCATAATGATCTGCAATTAACAGCTGTAGGCAGTTTCGAATAATTTGATTTCTCTCCGAATAATTGGCGCGAAAAACACCGCTCTTGACGGTTTTAAAATTTGACAGAATTCTAGTGTGTGAAAAAATTACGTTTTGGAATAAAATCAAATGGTCAAGTTTTATGCTGTGGAAAATTCATTCATGAATTTCATAATTTCTATTTATAGTTCTTATAATTCAAAAGATCAAGAACAGACAAAAATACTTTTAAGTAAAATGAACCTTTAAAAACTTAAATTCATTACATATAACGGAAAAGAGCATTAACGTCATAAAACCTGTCAAAACCTTCTGCAACTAGAACTTTCTAGTTCCCGCTACTTTCCGAGAGCGCCTACGCGTTCATGACGTCAGAGTCGTAGACAAGAACAATCAACATCTCGCATGACGTCAGGTGACGTATGAAATGATTTTAATCTTCAACGCGCTTTGCTGGAGAATGTTTCGCGCGTTTTCGCAAACTTTCATGTAGGAAGTCGAAACAAATATACGGACAAATTGTAAAATTTATATCTTGGTTAAAAACTTATGAAAAACTCAAAACTGACATTTTAAGGTATTTCGTTTTTGAATGTATCAAAAATAAGTACTCCACTCACAACTTAAAATTTATTCAATGCGCTTTTTAGAATTACTTTGTCCTGATGAAATGAAAGTTACAAAGGGTCCCAAAACCATTATTTAACAATAATTTATTTTAACAACTTTGAAGAACTTTGGGAGCGTAAATTTAAACGAAAGAAAAAGATTAATTCGTGTTTAACAGCAGGCATTATAAAGTTTGTTAATACATTACAACTGACATTCAAGTTTTGAACAAATGAATCTTCTAAATGATTTTTATATTATTTAATGATCCTTAGAAAAAAGCATTGTTATCTTAAGTTACTTTAACACAAAGCTATTTAACAACTGGTACAGTAAATTAAAAATATAGAACTTGGAACTTTCTAATTTTTAATATAAAGTGGCACTATACTTACTGTAATCTAAAATTTCTAGTTTACCAAATGTATTTCGACAATAACAATTAAAAGTTACTAAAACAAGTATAAAACAAAATGTTGTTTTCTTAAATTTCATTTCAATTTATTAATAAAAGAAATAACACTCACAATAAATATCATTTCGAAAACCCCAAAATAGAAACTCCAGAATTTTCGTCAGCTGTCTTTCCACAAGCCACTGTTCTCAAAACCACCTGCTCTCAACATCAACAAAAAGCTCGGAACACTAAGGACTAAGCTAACAGAGCAGGCGTGAATGCTCAAGGCTGCACGTGTCAAAGAAAAGAAATTAACAAATTTACGAGAGCTAAAGAAGGGATTGTTTTCAACTCGATGACAGCAACCTGCCTGCCACAGGCTTACATAATGACAGGGTGAAACCCTCCTTACGAAGTGTTTTGAGGAAGTTTCAGCAGCTAAATTATGAAATGGTTACAAAAAAAATGATGTCCGATAGAAATGCGATAGGAAAGATTTAAACATTTTCAGGAGAGAAGTTAAGAGAAACCTTAAGAACAAATTGAGCAGTATTCTACATTTTTTTTTACTGAAGAATGAAAAACCTAAGTGTTCTCACCATTTTTTTCGAAAATTTACGAGTTATGATTTGATTAACAATCGGTGTCTCTTTGGTTAGAATCAGCAACGCACCAAACATTACACGAAAATTTTTGGCAACATGTCTCAATTTTCAACTAGATCACGATTCAAGATTTAAAAAACATCGATGGCCACTTAACCTTAAGAATCCTGTCAACTTGGCATCTTAAATTTCCAAATATGTCTGCGGAATTTTTACATCTCAAATTAAGGTTATTGAATTTATAAGAATGCAATAAAAAGTATCCAAAAGAGTCAATAATAGGATTACAGTATCATGTTTTTTACCTCGCGATTTTTAAAAATATATAATTTATTTGCAGGTTTTAAAGATCTTGAAATATTTTAAAATCAAAGGAGAACCATTTTTACAAAAGCCAACAATTGTGTTTTAACAGATAAGTCAAAATTTAAGAAAAACAGAAATTACATGGATTAATATTAGCATCCACCAATTTAAAATAGCGGGTAAACTGAAGATTAAAGGAACTACTCTTACAAAAATAATTCAAATATCTTCCTCCTCTTCCCTCCCATAAGATTTGGAATATTCGTTTAAAATATTAAGACTACTTGTGCATATTACAAGTTTTATAATTGAAATGGAATACATATGCAGATGCTAACATTGATATATATTCATATGGATGGTTCAGTAGCTTTGGAATTTTGTGGTCTTATTAAAAATGAACTCAGTCAAATGGCATGAAAAAATTACGATAGTTTTTCAGGAATTTTAAGAAATTTTAAAAAATGAGCACCCATAAAATTATTGCAAATTATAGATACGTAATACATGTGAAACTTGAAATAAAACAAAATTCTCTCAATTAAAATTAATGACAAAGATTTTTTTTACATTAAACCATACAAGAACTGTAATTTTTCCAAATACAAGCTGAATCAGATATAAAATTGACTATGCAAACTAGAGATGAAATCCTAAAAATTGAAATTAATAATTTCTTTTCTTTCTAATACATTCGGAGAGTTTTTAACACTTCCAAACTAAATCTAATTTGGAGCCCAATACAATATAAATACAATTCGAATATTTAAAAAAGGAATTTTAAAAATATGCTTCGAAAGTGACATTAAATTCTAACAATACGAAATTTTAAAAGTTTCAATTCCATTCTAAGAATCTAAACCAGCTCAATAAATATGTATTATGTAAAAAATTTCGAACAATCATTTAAGAATATTAAGTTTCATAACTGAACGCGACAATTCTCCGAATTTTCATAAAAGTTAAGCATCAAATCTCGAGTAAAACATTTTTTCTCTACCTGCAAAATCCGAAAACAAATGTTGTTTCATGTGCTTTTACTTCAACAAAAAACAAAAAGAATTTTTAAGAAGCAGCTAATTTTATCAATTACTAAACAGGTTATGTCCAAATAAAAAAACTCGGGACTATTTTTAGAAGACAAATACCTTTAAAAGACATTGTAATGGGGAAATCGACTCTAAAGTCAATTTCCCCATTACAACCCCTAAAATGAAAAAACATCACTCGAGCTAGGAAGCCCAGCAAGGGACCGTTCCAAAAACTGATGTTCAAGTCAACAATCCGTCCTTCTGACGTAACCTACATTCGAAGACTTGTTGCTCGACCTTATTCCTTTTGGCAAGATCTGTTTTTTTCCCCTCACGGCACTAGAGAGAAAGCAAAGCTAGGTTTTCCCTTTCCGTTCGGGAAACTTGACACAGTGAAAGTAAACAAAAACTAAAGGTGGCTTAGATTCGATAAACAAACTTCATTTTTTAAAAATCAGGATTGCCCGATTTCCAATAGGAATTTTTTATAAAGGATCAGATAATGGGGCAAGAAAAATCAGACTTGTTTTAAATTTAGTTTTCCGCATTTTATTCTTAAAATATGCACACAAAAAAATTGAAGGATTAATAATAAAAGTCGAATCGTGCATTCTAAGATACAAATTATTTTTATTATAGAATATATATTTTGGTGACAAAATAACACATTAATGATATAATAGAATATTTAACTGAATATAGTACCGATAAATATTATGTTAATCTCGCAATAAAACCAAAGCATTGTACGCTATTACAAAGAGCTCTGGATTATATTAATCTTCGAATGATTTTTAAGAAAAGAAAAATGTTAAGTTCCGGTGTTCCAAAAAACATTCATATGCAAGAAATATTGGATGCATTCAAATTATCATACGAATTCAAATTTACGCACTCACGATTTTTTTTTTATAAAAATGTTTTTTAATTAGAGGGTTAACAACTTTTTAATGACTTACTTACCATCGCCAACTTAACAAGTACAAAAATTTAATTTCAGTTATTCGAATGCAAACTTATTTATATAATTCGAACTTATTTCGAATACCTTTAAAACAATGCTTACCCTCAACATAAAGATCGGTAGAAAAAATCCTATGTGCGTCTCTCAACTTCATGATCATATCCAAGCAATATATTTTTCCCACAATCGTATACTTTCAACTTAATCCACCAATCAACTTGAAATCATCTTGACGCACTTATAAATTGTCACTGTTAACAAGGGCACTTAAAAGATTTGTTCTACAATTCTTACAAGCACAGTTACGCAAATTTACTCACTTCACCAAAAATAAATACACTCAGCACAACTAGATAACAATTGCTAGTACTAAATGGAAAAGAACGGCAAACATGTTCCCCGCTAAGCCGTCGCCTTTTGACAGTTAAACGTTTACGAAGCAAGCGTGCAAAACGGCATAACTGGGTCTAGAATGTAAACTATTTCCGCTTACCCCTGCCGTTTGACATGAAGCACTTCCTACTTCCCTCACCCTTTGGCAGGTAGCGACACCTATCGGCGAACTTGCAACACTTCGCGGTAAAGGATGGATGGATGGCCTTCGCGATTTCGGAACAATATCCATTTAGATGCGATTACTTTAACCCGGAGTTGCATCAGAAGAAAAAAACCTTCTGTTATGAATATTATTTACCACACTAATTAACAATGCAAAGAAAAAAATATTTTTTTTGCATGATTTGCAATGAAAATGTTACTCTTATAAATTCTACATGCGAATTTAAATATATACTTTTTTTAAGGATTTTTTTTTCAAAGTTTAGATGACCGACATTTTGAAACGTCATATGGTGTTACTAATATGATTTTTAATTAATACATTAATACATTCTTGAACATTTTAAAACTTTAACAAGAAATTTCAAATGATATAAGTTATAACTTAGATATCACGACAAAAATTCTTTGAAGTATGAAAAAATAAGTAACATTTACTTTAAACTCTCATAAATAATAAGTTAAATATCCATTTCATCAAAAATTGCAATTCATTCTGAAAAATATTTAATTTTATTATGATCAGGAGACGAAAAGCCGAATTAAACAACCATAACGTCAAAAAAAGCAATTCAATTTGAAAAGTAATTAATATTTAACTATTTTATAATTTTATTAAAATGAATAATTGATAAAGTAAGTAAAAATCGATACTAAGAACATTAAATCAAATTCCTCAAAAGTTTAAAAGTATGAAACTGAATATTATCAAAGTCTTAACAAATCCAAAAAAATACATATTGTTCACAAACCCATTCATGCAAGTTGTAAAATTCAACCAAAAAAGTTTGAATCCCATATAGAAAAGTATTCAACGAAATTAACTTATGCACAAAATTTACAGCATTGTGTAATGGTTTATAATTTCAAAATCCAAATCATGACGGAGCTTCCGAGTCCGGATAAGGAGCTCTTATCTTCGCAGAGATAAGATTCGAAAAAAATTCCCTACACGCACGTGCTAACTAAACAAAATATAAAAATACCGACGGGAGAGGGGGAAAGAAAAAATCCCAACCTACAGCAACACTCGGCAAACCTATTTAGCTAAGCGGAAAAATTGATACATCTCGCCAAATGCACCACAAACCGTGCCAAGACAAGAATTTACGTGATGAAACATAATGATTCGGAATTAGAGAATTTTTATCTTGAAGTCGTTATCAGTTCATATGCAGCACTAAAAATGTAAAATATCAGTGCTAAAATACTTAACTTGATAGTTAAGATAAATGTTGAGTGGGTTTCCATTGGAACAATGATAACTATTATGCAACATTACTAGTTAATATTTTGCGACAAATGATAAGAATCTTTCCTGATTGCTTTCAAAAAGCGAAATTATTTTTGGCTACTCAATCGTCGAAATTGTTTAAAAAGTTTCAAATCAGTTTCACTTCTGCAAAAATTGCGAAAAGAAAAACAGTAGAAATTTTCTCTTTTAACTCTTTCCGAAAAGTTCAACAAAAACATTTAACACAAGCCAGTCAATATTTTAACTTAAGTCAAAAACGTTATCAGTAAAAAAAAAATGCACACTTACGAAAAAAAATGTCAAATTCTTCTTTTCAAAAAGACAATTAAACTTTGCAGAATAAGCACAAAAGATTCAAAATACTCGTACGAAGGTATCTTGAAACGTAAGCATGAAAATTTTGTACTCAAAAATATATTAAATACTATTTAAAAATGCATCAATAATAATAAGAATTAATTATGTAAACAAAACTATATTGCTAAATGAGTTAAAATAGTTACGATCGAACTCACCAGATGGCGTTTTGATTGGTGAATCTTCAGCTGGCATATCGTAATCGCTGATATCCGATGTCCAATCTCTCATTAATGCACTTTCAAAGTCTCGATCAAAAGAATCGTTATCAAACACACAAGGCATGGTGGAATTTTGATTACTGACAGTACCCGAATACAGTGAATTGTTGGCAATTTGATCAATGCCGAATGGCAATACTAGGGTCATCTTTGAGCAGCCAGAAAAGCATTGGCATTTGCAAAAAAAAAAAAAACCAAGAAAAATTTCTTTTAAAGTAACAAAATTACTTTAAAAATTTCCAAAATCCGGAACTAAAAGAAAAAGTTTAAATCCACACTGCACACTATGCACCGAATTTTTTTCCTTTTTTTTTGCACGAGAATAATCCAATGCGCACAGGCCCGAAAAACAGGAAACGGAAAAAACAGCTTTTCCTTCAGGAATCGCACGCAGACTGTCGTCGAGCGATCCTCTCAATCCTACGTCACCGACCCAACTGACGACTGCTGGTTTCCCCGCAGTCGCATTAGCAGCTGGTCGAGTACAATTACTTGCGTGGGAGCGTGCGCAAGAGCTACTGGAAGTAGCGCCCTCTGGTGGAACACCAACGAACACTACAGGTTGTCTGGATGATTATAGACACAGTCAGCCCATCAAGGGGAATTATTTATTTTGATTTTCCATTGCGTATTATTGAGGAGATTTTTGTTTACACAAAAACGTGGTGGTGTAGCAATATATTTTTGTTTTTACTTTGCTTTTCTTGAGGGTTTGTCCAGAGATATTGCGCAAATCGTTCACAATTGTTCGAATTTTTTTTTTTTTCCTCTCGCCGGATGCACTTCGAACGTCAGTGTATTTTTCTACCCCAAAAGGAAATTGTTGCTCGCGTGTTTGATATTTATCCATGGCGACTTGAGAAGAGTGCTTTTTCATAAAATGGTGAAAGAAGTCACGTGTCTTTCTATTACGCGACTTTTAAGAAATAATGTCAAAAAGACTTTTATATACAATCACATAACAGAATGAAATTTATGCTTCGCATGGGGAATTGTTTTACCGAACTTTTCCTATAACATTTAATTATAAAAAATAAAAAAAAAACAAGTTATAGAACCAAACTTATTAATTTTGGATCAATTTTTTCACACTTTATTCTATTAATAATTAATTTCATATATTCTATTTGCAAAACATAATTCTGCTGCAATATTTCACGAAAAATTCTTTGTCTTTATAATTTTTAAATGACAAAAGAAATTTTTTTAAAGCGACTACGTTCGAAATCGTGATTTTGAAAAAGCGTATAAATGTGTGGAGGATTGTTTTTAATATTTAATGTCAGTTGAATGAGAATATACATACAACATTGTTTTAAGAATATTTTTTCAAAAAAAATTTTTTTAATTAATTTAAAAATTTTAATTTTTTGGTACCAAAAAAATTAAAGTAATATATTTACAAAACATTCTCCTTTTATGAAAAACGTTTTTATAATAATAGTTTGCCTACATATAGCTAGGACTTCTATACAGAGGTTAAATTAAGACTTTTGAAATATATAATTTAGAAGTGAAATTTTTTCATATTTTATTACATCAAAGTAGAAATTTATTTTAAAAAAACATCTGTTATTTCAATTGATCGTAACTCTGAAAATAATATGAATTTTCAAAAATCCTGATTCAGTCCCGATATGGAAGTCCTAGCTATATATATATAGGCAAAATATTAATTACTATAGAAGCGTTTTCCAAAAGGAGAATGTTTTGGAAATATGTTGTTCTTTCTTCATTTGTCGCCAAAAAAAAAATTGTTTTTTTTTGTAGTAAGATTTTTAAAACAATTTTATATGTATATTCCAATTCAACTGACTCGAATTTTCAAAAAAATATTCATTTATACGCTCTTTCAAAATCCGGCTCCGAATGCAGTCACTCACTTTAAAAATTTTATTTTTTAATTCTGTCTAAAAACTTCCAACTTCGACTGTAGTTAATTTTTATTTTTTTTCTTTCGGTTACATTGGGAGAAAATTTTTCACAGTGACAAATGAAGCAATAATAATGTCAAACTCTATGTTAGCAATACTTTTCGTACATCGTTATTTAATACTTTTAAAAAATCGATTTTGAAGTCTGCGTATACAAATTATTCATCGATCTTTTAAGGCAAAGAAATTTTGAAGAGAAAATTAATAATAGCATATATCCTCATTTGATTCTTGATTCTAAAGAAGTTTTTAAAACTCGTATCTGTGTATTTTTCATAATTTCAAAACATTTGCTCTGATTAAACAAAGTTCAATACCAAACGATATTTTTTCTCTTGGGAAAAAACTTGTTCTTCGTAAATTATCATTCAGATTATTTGCTTTTCGAAATCGAATAACCTTTTCTTATCTCAATACTAATGTCATTCTTATGTGATCACTACACGACACGCTGTAGCACGTCGACTATAACCGCAGTTATAGAATAATTAGTTCTTTCGCATAGCTGATCACCCGGAAAAAAAATTTTACTTACATTTTAACATATATATATTTTTTTCTAACTTGCGTACAGAAATTATTTGCGTATTCTCGGTGAAATTTTTATTGTTTGTTCTCATAACAATAATTTACTACTGCGCAACGAATGCTTTTAAATATTTTACGGAAATAAAATGTTAATTTAAAAAAAAAAATCGTGCGGTATTTGATGCGAAATTAACAGAAAAAATAGAGAGTGACCTACCATATTGTTTCTTTGAAGTTTTTATCTTTATCAAATCATTGGCCATATATATATTTAATATTTAAAAATAAAGAATATAAAATTTATTCAAAAATTTAAATAAAATGTTTGGTCGTTTTTTCTTTTTATTTGTTTCAAAATTATTTAGCATTGATTTTACTTAAAATTATTGTATAATTCTGCAAACATTCTACAAAAAGGACTTCAAAAATTTAGAGTCAGACAATAAAAAATACTTATTTTTACCAGTAAGCCATTCACACTACATTATACAATAGCCTCTCTGAAATCCGTTATATTGAAGTAATTAAAATTCCAATAATAGTTCCATTCGTAACAATAATCTTTAAAAACCCATTTTTTTCAGTGCACTGATAAATCGTATCATATTTCTTGAATTTTTACTACATTGTTTTCGAATTTCTACCTCAAAAATCATGAAATCCAACCCTATAAATGACGTTTAAAAATAAATAAAAAGAAATATGCTTTCAAAAATAGACAGAAACATTACACAAAAAATTACTTTTATGTTTTAAAAAATGATGTACGTATTATTTACATTTGATTGCAAATTTTGGAATACTTATCTTAAAGTCTCGATAAAGCGGAATGTAAAACCCTACTAACATTCAAATATTATATTCTAAAATGACTCATATGAATGACGTTCGAATTTCATTACTTCACTATCTAAAATGATGTCACAGGGAAAATGTAGTAAGATAAGTTGTTCACCGTTTCTGTGATAAAAGTTATGGAACGTTTTTTTCTGATTCTGATTTAATTTAGAATGCATTTGTAATCATTTTGAGAGGCTTATTAATTGAATAAGTCATGCAATAATGATAATAGATTATAAGGATACTTTGGAATTGTGTGTACTATATAATTCGTTCTAAATAGTTAATTTTATTTCCGTCTGTTCAGGATATCTAATCATTTTATAAATTTAATTAAGTATATTAATACTAAATGCAAATAATTAATTAAGGAATAGTAAATAATATAATAATAATCAATAATTTAATAAATAATGTGAATAGCTTCTTGATGAACTGATTGATTCCAATTTAATACATCTAACAAAGAAATATTTTTTAAACTTTGTACAATCACACTCTAATCGCATACTTTATCGACCATTATTGAATTAAAATTCTGAAGCATCCCAAAACATCTGAAACAGAGATTAATAATAGTGCATAATGTTTATTTTTTCCGAATTGAAATTAAATTCTACCTAATAATGTTATGTTGTATTTTATCAAACGATTACGTTCCAAGAAAATATTCATTTGTAATTTGAATTGTTATAAAAATTTTTTTTAAAGGTCGTCTATAATCATTTGACATTTCGTCATTATCAGAGCCACTGAAAAAAATTTGTTGAAAAAAAAAATCCATTTGTGATTAGATTTCATTTGTTTATTTCTATTTTTAAAAAAATTACTCTTTTTAAAAGGCAGAAATTTTATCATTTGCAACAATTATATATAAAGAAAAAAATTTCCATGAAAATTTTTATTTAGCATACGATTTTCTTAAAAAAAATTATTATTTTTAAAGGTCAATAATTACAATTTGTCATTCAACGAATATTAATAAAATGTTATATTTCTAGTGACATTGATACATTGTTAACATATTTTTCCTTTCAGAATACAAAACCCCAAAAGTTATTCGAAAATCAAGAGTGAAATTTTTATCTTACCTGACCAGACATTTCCTCCAGTCACAAGAAAAAGCAACTTCACTGCCATACCTTCCCGTCCCTCCTACGGCAAAATTATCTCATTCTATTTCATAAAACTCTCAAATTTTTAGCGCAATCAATTTTAAAATCGCTTAATAAAATTAAGATCTCACTGGAATTGCTCAGTAATCGATTTATGATGAACCTCGCCCTTTTTTAATACACAAAAACGATTCCTGGGATACTTGGAAATATCTTTCTGAAGACCCCCGGTGAGGGGGGGTCCGGGGTTGAAAGTTCACCATTCTTGTATCATGCAATTTTTGATTTTGTCGATTTTCAGGAACAAAACACAGTAAAATTCTAATTATTGAATAAATAATTAGCATTAATTAATAAAATCAATCATTAATAACAAATATTTAATTAAATTTTACTTATTATATACTTAGAATTATAACAATTTGGAAAAAAATCAAGGACTTTGGGAGTGTCCGGAACCCCAGGACCCCTCCCCCTTGTGTGTGCAACTGCCTGACCCCACTTCACAGGTGTTTTGAGACTTGACATGACATGAAAACTCTGCATATTACAATATTTTCAGACCACACAGAGATATACCCTCTTATACAGAAACACATAGTATGTACATTTTATAACATGTATAGTAAAATTTGCATCTCATCTTCATTCGCCTGTCATTTAGTCTCTTTAACATTAAAAAATGTATAAATTCTTATCAATATTTTTTCAATAAGAAAATTTTTTTATCGTGGACCAGCGGTGGAGTACTGGAGTAACTCATACTTGATCAATATAAACGATTTAATAAAAAGGCAATTAAAATACTTCAGTTACATAAATAAGTAAAACAAACATATTATTATAGAAATACCGTAAAATCAGACATATAACGCGTACCTATACTTGCAAGCTGATTTTTTTAAAATTTTAGGTATATTCGTCGTATAATGCGCACCCCCTTTTAACGAGCGCAATGCTCTTATGTTTTGAAATTATTTATTCGAAGCTTAAGAAAAAATAGTATATACTTTTAGAATTACACTCCTTTAAGTTCATAATGTATGACATTTCTTTTTTAAATAAACAGTATTTCGATCTTTGTAGAAGTCTAAGTTTTTTTTATGCACATCTCTTTTTATTTTTGAGACTATGATTTTCATACTCGGCGTATAACGCGCACTCGTAAATTTCGATCTTATTTTTAGTGTTAAAAGTGCGTGTTATACGCCGGATTTTACGGAAATTAAAACTTATAAAAGTGTAATTATAATTTTTTTTATTATTATTAAATCAGGCACGTTTGACGCTCACCTATACTTTCAAGCTGTAATTTTTAATTTTGAGTCATATTCGCAGCATAACACGCATCCTCTTTTTTACGAATGAACCTGCAACGCACGTTAGCAATGCTATTACGTTTTAAAGCCGTTTGTTCGAGGTATTATCCAAGGATTTTGAAAAAATAGTATATATATTTCTTGAAAAATAACCCTTTAAGTTCATAATGTATGACATTTATTTTAAATAAACAGTATTTCGATCTTAGCAGAAGTCTAAGTTTTTTTTATGCACATCTATTTTTTATTTTTGAGGCTATGATTTTTATAACCGGCGTACAACGCGCACCCGTAAATTTCGATCTTATTTTTTGTGTTAAAAGTGCACTTTATGCGCCGGATTTTACGGTAATTGTTATATAAAAAAATTGAAGATATTTCCCAAAAATTTTTTGGTCAAAACTTCACAACTCTGCTTATTTATTTTCGAATTTATATTTGAAAAATACAAGAATTTAAAAAATACAGAAAAGTCAATTGAAGAATTAACTGCGCGATTACATGATTACTCAGAATAAATTCGTTTTAAAATATTTTTGACGATAAATACTGTCACGTGAAATCTGGTGAGTAATAGGACTTTTTTAAAAGTGTTTTTTTTTTTCGCACTTAGTTTTTTTCTGATGTTAACTGATAAAATTATCAATGGCAAATAAATTAGTAACTTTTTATAACGATAAAAAAAAATTTGTTGCGAATTTTTGTTATATATTTTGCTTTCCTAAAAAAGTACAATAAGAAACTTTTTTTTTCTTGTTTATATTACAAATTCGTGAGATAAAAAATTTTAAAAAAACCTTTAAAATTCTAGTTATAATTATTTTGTGCTTAACCACATACCAGTCAAAACATTCATCCGAAGAAAAAGTACTAATGTTCAAACCCCCGATAATGCCCATTGCAAACATAACCAGTAGCACATATAACGACTTTCTTGCGTGGGTTTTGCTATAATTTGAAAATGGAAGAGCTGGATGATGAAATCGAAGACCAGTTCACGTTCAAGGTCGTTGTTTATGGATATCGGACATTCCTCTGTATAACACTGTGACTTTCTACAAAGGCATTTCCTCTCCCCCTCCTCAAGAATTGTCGTGGGTAGGAGGGTCTGGGGGGTCTCTTAAACGAACTCAGGTGCAGACACTTTTTCAGGCTCCAAGAGAACAAATAGAGGAATGCACCTGAACCGGTAGGTGACCAGGGGACCGTTTTGTTGTCAGGGGTGGAAGACCTTTTAAGGTTTCGTGCAACTACATGTTGGAATTATGGACACAAATAATGCCCTGAAAGTTTTCTTGTAATATGTGGTCTGTATTCCATGGATATTCACAGCTTTTTTGGATGAACTCAGTTATGTTTATTTTATGATAATAAATATAACAAAAATTTGGTCTTTTAGGGTTATTCATGCAAAAAAGAGTGATTTTTTTGCAGTGTATATTGGGCAGATGAAGAAACTATGCATAGTATTATGATTACAATAATGTAATGCTTATATATTCGATTCATCGATTATGTAATTTTATTACCGTAAAATTCTGTGTATAAAGAGCACTTTAAACACAAAATATAAGATCGAAATTTACGGGTGCGCGTTACACATCGGGTATGTATATAAGTGATAGCTTCAGAAAAAAAAAAAAAAAAGCAACGAGCATAAAAAAATTAGATTTCTACATAGATCAAAGCACTGTTTATTTACATTAAATGGCACTCATAATGAACTTAAAAGGTAGTTCTTGAAGCAGTGGTGCACACAAGGGAGGGGGGGGGGAATTCCCGGGTACGGATCCCCCCCATGGCCCTTGATTTCTTTCGATTGATTATAATCCTATGTATATAGTACGTAAAATTTAAAATCTTTTGTTATTAATAATTAGTTCTATTGAATTAATGCTAATTATTAATTAAATAATTTTTTTACTGTTTTTTGCTCCTGAAAATCGACAAAATCTCACGAATATTTTGAGTGGCGTATTGGAGTATGATGCGAGAATGGTGGATTTTCGACCCTGGATATGAAAAGATTTCTCTTTTCAGGGAATGAACAAAATACAGAAAACACCAGACACTTAATGAAATGTTTGAGAAAATTTGAGTATTATTAAGGTGACCAAATGTCCTCCTTTTCAATATGTTAAAATTGATCTGTTAATCTCTATATTCAGAGATGAACCAAACATGTTTCCAAAATGTCGAAGAATGGTCGGAAACAAATATCACAGGAAATAACAGTTTTCCGCGGTGCTTTTTGACTTCATCACAAGTAAATTGGACAGATGTAGAAAACTGTGTTGACTTTTTATCAAGAGAAATACCTGATATTAAAATTGCTGACAATGGTTTGGATGAAATGGGAAAAGACTGAATGTACATTTAAATTATAATAAATTGAAACAATTGAAACATCAACATGCTGAAATCGATAAAAGATGGGTGAAAATACTTAACCATTTCAAAAATTAACACATTCCATATAAAAATTTAGTTTTTCTTTTTGAATTTACGTTGCGCTGCCCTGGAACTAATGCAGCAGTTGAAAGAGTTTTTTTTTCAGTTGGTAATGATTTTTGTGAAGTGACTAGTAAGAAATCAAAATTGAATGTTAATATTTTAGCTACAGTGCTTACCGTAAAATTCAGTATGAAGGATGTTTTTTGCCCGAACTTTCCAATCGATTAAAAAATGATACTTGACAAAAAAAAATTAATTCAATAGGAAAAATACTAGTTTAACATAATAATTAAAAAGAATGTAAGCGTAATCAGCGTATTTTTGTTTGAATTAATAAAACGCTTCATATATTTAAGTTGTGATTTTTTCTTAAGTTTTTCGTCCTCCTCTTTATTGTAAAAAAGGTCACCTTAGTATTATTGGACTATCATCAGCGCCGGTTTAAGTTCATTTCGGGCCCTGGGCGTTGATCTACGGGCTCCCTTGGCACTGTTGGATCGAAGGATAGGCTCTTGGATTCGGTTAAGTCCAGCTTATCTGGGCCCTTCCTGATCCAAACTCCCAATGGATAAACCTGCACTGACTATCCTACTGTATCATCGGAAGAAATCATTGCAATAGATGATGATGATAATGTGTGTACAGCCTTAATTATGGCAGACAAAGACATTTTGGAGTTTGCATCACTGATATTTTTTGAGTTTTGAACAGACTCGCGATGAAAATGAAATGAATAATGCAGCTCATGATCCCAAGTCGTCCGAAGTGAGGAATATCATGAGAAGTATGTGCAGTTATTTAGATACACATTCCAATGGGGAAATGAATTGAAAAAAAATGGACGACATCTGGAAAAATCCGTTGACGATTAGATGCTAAAAAAGACACTACAAAGAAAAATATGAGATTATGTTCCAAAAACTTAATATATGTTTTGTTTTTCAAAAAACTTGAAAATTTTTATTATATTTCATTAACTTCTCGTAAATGTTTTTGTTTCATTGGTTTTTATTAAATACATGCATATATACATCTATGTTAATCAAATGTACTCTTAAGACAGTGATCCGCAGCCCCCGGTCCACACAAGAAATATTAAATTATTTTCATTTTATATACTGTGGTGTATTTCTTTAGGGTTTTATGGTAATCATTTTATACACCATGTTAAATAACTTAATATTAATTTCTTGGTGTAACTGTATTTTATCCTGAAAGCCCATTTAAATACAAGTAAACAAAACTTATTAAATAAAAACAATCTAAAATATAAACAGTCAACGTCCCCTCCTTCAGTGGGTCACGGTAAAATTATCAAACGTTGACCGGTCCGCGGCGAAGAAAGGTTGTGAGGAGCACTGCTCTAAGAAACTTAATTTTTTAAAAAAAATATAAGTTGTTTTTTTGCAATATCTTTTCGTATGAAATTATTTTATTACGAAAAAATATATCAGTCCCCCTCAGTTTCGTGTTAAACGATTTTCATTGTATTTAACATTATAATAACAACACACATTAATATTAAATTCATTCAATGTAAAGTATTAATTAATAAAATTTGGAACGTACACATGTTGCCGCAAAAGGAGGAATACAAATTTTAAATTAAAATTTAAATAATATCACTATTGTTCGTCGCTACTTGTTTATAATAAGTGCATTTGTTTGCGGAGGGATGAATTAAAAAATCGCTGTCTTCACGTCAAAGATCTATTACATCCGCAATGCTTTGAATCCTATGAACAATTCCGACGAGTAATGAGGTTGAGACGAACTGTTTCCGAAACATTTTGCAGTATTGAGTTGTTTTTTCATCAGATATATATAATCTGTTATTTTTTATATCATTTATTTATTTATTCGCTCTTTTAATTACGCAAGTCTTGGTGCCGAAGCTGAAGAACCCAGACATTGTACAAACTTTAGGGTACTTTCAGTTTTAAAAAAAATGATTTTCCAAACGTGCCATGTTTAAGGTTCAGACTTGCACCGAAATAAGGTTAAAATTAAATTAGTAGTTAATTGAAGAGTTCAATTCCGCATCACTTCGTATAATAATCAGCTATTCTAAATTGTGTCACAGTAAATTGCCATGTAAAAAAAATCCATATATTTTTTGTATTGCGCTTTTTCAAAGTCGCATTAATTGTTTAGGTCAGTGACACTCAACCAGCGGCCAGAGACATCTTAAGGCATGGGCAAACTGGGCCCAGGGCCTTGTCTCGTTCTCGACTCAGCTTTAATAAGATCATGATTCGAATAATTTCAATGGTCAAATGTTATTTCTGGTTGAATTCACCGAAAAACTTGGAGTTCCGGACTTTGTCAATTGGCTATAGGAAGTAGAGCACACAGGAATTTTTCAAGGGGAAGGGGGGGTCCGGGATCAAAATTTTACCAATCTTGTATCATGTTCCTTTTGATTTTGTCGATTTTCGGGAACAAAACGCAATAAAAAACTAATTATTGAATAAATAATTAGCGCTAATTAATAAAATTAATCATTAATAACAAATACTTAAATAAATTTTACGTACTTATTTACTTAGTTACTAAATTTTACTTAGAATTATAATCAATCGGAAAAAATCAGGGTTTGGGGTGGGTCCGGCCCCTGTGCGCCACTGGCTATAGGTGATGACCGTCGTCCATGTATAGGCCTAGGACTCCCGCCATACACCATCATGACTCATTCAGTCAAAAGACGGCAGTCGATCAAACCGGTTTGTGCAATTGTAAGTCAACACATTTATTTGGTAACCCCTTATTTAGGAGATCTTTGCATATTTAACAGTGCATATTCGCGCCCTTAAACAGAATCACTTCAGTGATGGCCAAGTTTCGAACGTTGACGGGCCAGTCTCCGTCCTTCCATTCCTATGTCAATTTTCTCTAAGTATTAAACGTGTTTGAGAAATCTAGACTTAGTAACAAACCTTTCCTCTGTCCCTTATCATTTGGCGCCCACCACGTCAAGTAAAGTAATTGATTGCGTATGTATGTACTGTTACTTTAAGGTCATAGGTGGGCTTTTGTGTCAGAAAAGGGCTAAGAAATCAAACCCGAGCGGTCCATCGTTCTTTTTCCTGGCCCATTGCCAAAAATTCAATTATTCAAGAACTGTAAAAATTAGGGGGAAATCTATTTAAGAACCAAATCTATCAATTTTGCTTTTTTTCGTTAGTAGAATGGAAACAAGAAGCTTGGTCAAGGATGAAAGGAAATCGAAATTACCCCATAACTCAGTAAAAGTTGCATAAAAGTAAATATTTTTGTGTGTGTTTGTTTTGAAAGAAAGATTAATATAATATTAAATCAAAAGCCAAAAAAGTGAGCTTTTATATTTTGATTAATTTTGCCCTGTCCAATGTTGCCCGCTGGAAGTACTTGTCATATGTATGTGGCCCGTCGGAAAAAAAGGTTGAGTGAGTACCCCTGGTTTAGGTTATTTCAAGACTTCTCTCTTCTTCCCCCCTCCCCCTTTTAAGAAAAAGAAAACGAAGCGCGTGTATATAACCAAATAGTTTCATGGAATTAAAAAAAAAGAAATACAAACAATGGAAGTTTCCTGCAACTCTAATATATTACCATTATCATGCTTAACCAAGCGTGCAAAATAATTATGTCCATCCAACTTAAGGTGAAAATTTGACAGTCTCTTAGATCAGACGTTGGCAACCTATGGCACGCGTGCCAGATGTGGTACGAGGAGCAATTATTAGTGGCACTCTTGCGAAATTTAATTGTTTGAAGGAAATTGCTCGTGCTTTGCTTTCCGCTCTTTTGGTTATACATATATATGTTACCGTTAAAGTGTGAAATCCGTTATTTCATAGAATAACTAGGTATTTCATAAAGTAACTGGACAAATTCGTGGAAGTATGAAATACAGCACTCGAAAGTTTTTTGAACCGATTCTAGCTGCTTTTAATCAGTTTTGAACCACATATATCTGCTTTGCAATGATGTGTGCGCGTGCGTGTATGTGCCTTTCATTTCGTTGCTATTATACGCTGAATTTAGGTGGTGTATTTATGTTAGCATTTTTCATTTTGAATTATAAACAAATATTTTTACAGCCTATTTTCAAGCAATGCCTCCTGTAGGAATGGGAGACCAACCTGTAAATAAGAAAGATTTAATGCAAGAGAGATCTGAATCTTTATTAATTAAGCGTGGGAAAAGAGGGGAGTTCGCCTTACTCGTGAAAAATTATTAACTTTGATAGCAGAAGTAAAAAGTGCTAAAGAAGCACAGAAATAAGTACCACGTGAATATTGGTCACTCCAGCATTATGATGTCCTTGAAATTCATGGAGTAGAAAAGTTAATTGTGCTAATAACAGATGCAAAACATATCCCTTTTTTTAAAAAAAAAACTTTCTGTTTAACTAATGTTTGCAATACAATATAAGTTTCAAGAAATTATATCATCTGCATTTCCTTATTATTTACCAATTAATCATCTACAAAACGAACAAAATGTATTTTTTTAGAGGTTCCTTGAATGGTGTGATGGGGAATTTAGGAGAAAAAAATATCCAGGACTTAGCTACAGTTCTCATAACTTAACCCAGATTCGAAATTACGAGGCCCATTTCAGTGGGTGAGTCTCAGTCTGTCATTTTCAGTCTTGAGTGGGCCCTGTATCAAAATTCTTTGGGGGCCCTTTTTTTAGAAATGGGAGCTCTGTGAAAAGGGACATTTTACGATTTTTTGCTTACACAATTTGGGGCCCATGTAGCTCGGGGGCCCCGTATCATTGATACGGCTGATACGACAGTAGTTTTGCCCCTGGTCTATTTCCAACATCTCGTAATATTTTTTAGGGGGGGGAGGAGAGAATTATATGTAAGCAAAATCTTAATACAACCCCACACATTATAGTAGATTTTTCTTTCTGTATAAGTTAATTTCAAAATTAATATAAAAAAAAACTAAGTCAATTTCTACTTAGGTCAAAGAAGAAAAATTTTATTTTACTTTTTTATTAAATAATTACAATTAATATAAATATGTATATACATTAAAGAACCCACAATTTTAAAGTGGCAAAATAAAAAGCTTTTTTCCTTAAAATTTTTTCCTTTTTTCCTTTTCTATCTATGGTGTTGGACTTTTTTTGTTTGTTTTGTTACTATTTATTCTTTTATATTTAATTTTTCCCAAAAAATAGTATGGTAAAGAGAAAGGGCATTATCAAAAATTAGGTCATCCCAGGTGGGTTGGGGCCCCAAATTTTGGTTTTAAATTAACCGTTATCCATTGCGCTACGGGGGACATTAACGAGCAATTTTCCCATAGGGTTTTGGAATTTATTATTGTTTGTTACTTTTTTATTCTTTAAATAAATAAAATTAATATTTAAAAAAACTGTATAACGTAAAATTTAAATGTCCCACTAAATTTTTAAAAATGTATTTGAACTTGAGAGAATGAATAAAAAGTATTTTATTAACGATTTGAAAATTTGAACAAGATATATATACAGTCGGACCTCTGTATAACGAAGTCGCTAAATACCGGAAAAAAGTTCGTTTTATGGAAAATTCATTATATAGAGGTTAATTTTTTAATATACTTTATAAACCACATAAAACAAAGAGTGTGAACTAATAGTAGGAATTGAAAAAAAAATTAAAAATTTAGAAATAATGCGCGAATGGCATTCAGAATTTCAATTAAATCATTAATCCCTTTTTGATTACATACATTCTCATTAAAAAAAACAAAAAACAAATCGTGCGATAACTATTCATTGTCATTTTCTCTTGGTTTTCATTTCACATTATTACTACTCATTAGCAAAACCATTCATAAACTAATCGAGGACAAAATCGATACACAAGTGAAAGGATTAACGGAGTCAACTCAGAAAAGAAATTCAGTGATCAAAACATCGATATAAGACGTGATGTTCCATGTTTCTTTTTTCCGCGAACAACTTTTCCGACATATTATGGCACACGGCCAATAAAAAAGATCCGTTCCCTGAACCGGAGAGCGGTTCTTTTTCTAATCGATTCTTTGAAAGAGAAAACCGAGGTAAATGAAATTGAATTGCTGTTATCAATTTGCGCAATAGATTTTTGAAAAAAAAAAGTAGTGTTCTTCCATATTCCGCCATTTAAAATCGAGAATGGGTATAAGTTTTTCAAAACTTTTAAGAAATTAGATTTTAATTCAATGGGATTATTATCACTGAGCTTACATATTTTTTTAATATTTATTTATTTATTGTTTCTCGTTGACAAACATTTTATAAAAATGTTGACAAAGTATAAAAATTGATGTGAACAAAAATTTTTTGCCTTTACACTACATTTTGAGTTTAGGATGAATATAGAAGAATTTCCGGTTACAATTACCAAAATAGTTGTTTAAACGTAGATATATACAATAATAGAGAAGTATAGAACGAATTTAGAAGGGGAAAAAAATGGCAATAATAAATATTATATAAATATATTATTATTTGCTCTTCATAAATGAATGCTAAAAATAAAACCCTTTTTTTTTTTTTTGGGGGTTTAAATTTAAAAATTTTTTCAAATTTAATAATTCTGATGAAATCATTAGGTGAAAAATTCTTTTTTGGAAGGGGAGGGGGTTACACAGTGGCGTAATGGAGAATATTGGGGGTCCCCCCCCTGCAAAAAATCAGGTTTTTGGGGCCCCCCAAAAGAATCTTTTGGGGGGTTTCAAGGGAAAACAAAAATATTCAAAAAATTTTATCTTAGCCAGCTAAAAGTTTATATTGGATTTTTAAAACTATTATCTTTTTTTCCAGTATGAAAACTGAATTATCTCATATTTGCATTCAAAATTCGAAGATTCTTTAATAAAATTAGAAAAATTTGCTAAGTAAGTCCTAAGTATGCATTTCTTGAATAAAAATAAATATTATCACATAAAATCTGAATTTCATTTATCGTAGTTTTTTAATTTAAATTTGTATGCAGCAATTTCAGTAAATAACGTATAATTATATCACGAATAGTCTTTCACCAAATATAAGAGACTTCAAATATAGTTCATTTATCTAAAATATATATTTTTGACATCCGTTTCAAAATAGTTTTTACATCTTTTTCTACTAAGCTACATAATTAATAACTCAAAAATGTGTCAGTACTCTTTCGTTAAAGTTATTATAAAGTGTCGTTGAAGTTATTATTCAATGATAAAAATAATAATTACGAATATAATAATCTTTGCTTACCTATGAAATTAATTTTAAATACTGTTATAAAATTTTTTTAATATCTCTTACTCATTGAATTTTTATAGAATTCTGAAAAAAAATTAATAAATTTTTATTAATTGATAGCATTATTTTGTGGAATTTGTCCAGTGGAAAATTCTCTCACAAAATTTAGAATTATTCGGAAATAAATTCCATTTATTGTTTACATATAAAATATGCATTTTCTAAATATATATTCCACTTAACTCACAAAAATAATTAATTAAAAAAATATCGTTTGAAGTATAGAATAATATTAAACTAAAAAAGAAAAATATTTACCAAATTTTAATTTTTTAAAAAAAAAATATTCTTGCAAAAATTTGGTTATTTGTTATCAATGTTTAGAATAGAATTTAGGAAATAAATTTAATCGTAGAACAAATGTCATGAAATATTTATAAATAGAACAAATATTATTATAACTAGTTTTAAAAACAATAAGCAAACATTTATTTTAAGTATAAATTTTCTAATGTGATATAATTGTTCCGAGAAAAAGAACAGTCAAAATGTGTTAAAACATGTTAAACGATTAAAACGATTACGATTCTAAATTGAAACTATTAACACGACAGCGATTGAAACTTAGAACACTTTCCGTTAACGATCGTTCATTCGGGAAATTCAACAAAACGTCACAGACGAAAAAGAAAAACTTGCTATTTCGTCTGCAATTTAGATTCGTAATTTTTTATTTTTTTATCTGTTGTTTTAAATCACGAGTTTCATCTTTAGATGATAATAATAATCAAAACGCAAGCAGGCAATGAACTCATTTCCTATGATTAGGTCAATGAATACATTTCGATAAAGATTAATATGTCAGATTTTTTCCGATTTCATCTTGTTATTCAGAACAGTTGTGTTCGGGGATTTTTAAAAATACCGATTTTTTTTTATCGCGTTATCGACAAACTAATCATCCCGAAAATCGTAAACGATTTGATAAACAAGATACTCGAAGTTAGATGAAAAAGAATGATTCGATTTTTTTTTTCTTCGTCGCGAAGAATTCTAAGATTAAATGTTTTGAATTTAGGTAAAATCTTCGAAACCTTGGAACAGTAAATATTTTGACTCTTTGAAACCCTTTTAGGTAAGGAAAAGCTTTGAACCCTATCCTTGAAGACTGCGTTCTCTGTTCAAAAGATAAAGCTATTTACCAAGAAAAGAGAAATAACCCTTTTTGAGCTCAAGGCTACTAAGAGTTAAATGAACTTTTCGAACCTATTTAAGACTTTTCATTATTTTTTTAAGAACTAATACGCAATAGAAATTAAACAATTATCAGTCTTAAGTTTTCCATCTCTGCTACAACACTTCGAAATATTTTGTCTTCTTCATACCATCACGCAATATTTATAACATGCAAACAAATTCATACTTACAGTCGTCCATATACCTTATTGTGGTACCATATTTACAAAAAGATTATTTATACAGCTATTTTTTTATTCGGATATGGCTGCCTCCAGTGGCGTAACGAAGAACTTTGGGTGCCCCAGCAAAATCAGGTTTTGCCTTTCATATTTTACAAGTTGGCTAAATATGTACATGGGGTCAGTCAGGGTTTGGGCCCCAAAGAATTCTGTTCCCCGTGATGCGGGGAGTACATTGCGCCACTGGCTGCCTCTGAAGGGCTAAATTCATGACGGTCACATGCAGTGGCGTAACTGAGAATATTAACCCCACCCTCACAAAATCAGGTTCTGGGCCCCAAGCCGGACAACATCAGGCTTTGAGTCCCATAGAATCCTGAGCCCCCATGTGATGCGGGGATGTACGTTACGACACTGGTCACGTGATAAATGCAATCATGTGTTCACTGAATTTCAAACTGACATTAAACTTGCATTCGTTGTTCTAGTAAAATTAGGTACAATTTAAAATTGGATAGTTGGGCAAAGGTGTTCAAGTATTAAGATTCCTCTCATATTTTTCCCTATGGAAAAAATAATAACTTTTAAATAAATCTTACATGATACGGGTACGGTAATACCCCAATCTTACGCGATAGGGGGAACTGAGGGATAATCGCGTAAGTTGAATTCGCGTAAGTCGGGGTATAATTTCCCATAAAAATACATATGGGGTTAGTTGGGGACCGAGACGAAAGAAAATAATAATTTAGAACAAAAAAAAGTTTAATGAAATCTTGGATAACACAAATACGAAATTGCAAACCGAAGTTATTTTGATATAGATGGTTTTAAAAAATCTAACAAGTAGTCTAATATCAGGGGCGTAGCTACGCCACTGTCTAATATCTAAAAGATTTTTTTTCTCCCCTTCAAAATTACATCGTAGCATACTATTAATTTTTTTTGTTTTCTTGAAAAAATACGCTTTCCGTTGAAGTATGTATTTTCTAGAAAAAAAAATAACTAACCCTTTTTCAATTAAACTGAGGCCTTCTGTCAAATTATCAAATGTCATTCGATCTTCTGATTAAACTGGGTCTAAAGACTCAAGTTCTCCGATGTTCTTGCTCATGCATTTCTATGAGTTCATCAACTGTCAGCCTCTGTGTCAGCTTTCCTTGTAGGAATTCAGCAGTTCTTGAACGCCATCACTATCCATTTCTAAATTTATTTGCCTGGCAAGATCGAAGTGCATCAGATGTACCGGTCAGGTGACCAGTCTGACGCGAAACCCTCATTGATTAATTCCCAAGCAAGCTTGGTACTCATTTTATCGACCCACTGAAAGGATGAAAGGCTGAGTCGACCTTACCCAGCCCGGGGTTTGGACCTCGGACCTGTGGCGCATAAGCGAGATTCGCTACCCCTAAAATATGTTTAAAAATTTTTATTTCAAAAAAAAAATAAAGGGGTTTTGGGGGGGTGCCTTACTTGTGTGCGCCACTGAATCATGCATTAATAGTTGTAGTTCATACTGTTAAAAATTCTGACAAAGAAAAGGGTAAGGGATTGGTAGTTTGTTAGTAATAAATTTCTTTACTAGGAAATAAACATTAACTAATATATTATCAATGGTTTTATGTAGGAGTTTAGGGACCGAACCCTCCGAAATTCAACAACTCATTGCGGCATGCACTGCGATATTTAAACAGAACAGCGGGACAAAATGTGCACATCAGGGGTGTAGGGGAAATTTTTTGGGAAGGGGGAGGGAGTCTCCTCTTCAGCTCATACCTCAAAATAAATTTCAAGGTGGAAAAAAATGTTTATGTGGAGTTCAGGATTTCAAATATTTTTTTCCCTGAAAAGGATTTATAAAAATAGAAATTTATTAGTATGATAAGAGATCGACTTAAAATTTTAGTATTCAGTAATGCTTATGGAGGGGGAGGGAGGGTTACACCCCCATCGCTACGCCACTGAAAAGTATCTCTTACCTTTACACTGGTAACAAAGACCGAAAATCTTACCAATTTTCTAAAATGCATTACACATTATACAAATCTTTCAAATTTGGACAAAAAATCTTTCATATAACCTCTGTAACTTCATTTAATTATTTGAATAGTTACTGAGTATAATATTTTTTTAAAAAAATACATATTTTTAAAATGTGAAGATAACACTGAAAGTGTTAAGTAATCTAACGATTTTTTTTCGTTGTTGTTTATGAATTTCTTTCATTTCACTTCTGAAACTTTATTTGCCTTGATAAAACACAAAAAAAAAAATGTATCATTTGGTAACTATAAGTAATGTACTGTTTCGAAATGAAATATAAACACAGCTCTAAAAAAGTTTTGTTCTGTATATTATCCGAAAGTGCATTAAAAAAAACTTAAAACACATTCAAAATGTGTTTTTTTCTTTTGGCTAAAATTTAATTTTTTGTTACGTAAATCTGGAATTCATTCTAGATTTAAAATTTCAACACAAGATTAACACCTTACGAAGGCACTATACCAAAAGCTTTCTAATGAACATTTTTTTTTTTTTTTTTTACACACATGATACACAACTCCAAAAACTTACTTTTAAAGTAACTCAGTTACACAAACTAATACGTTACAATGCGCCTACATTTCGTATTGTATAACAAACGCCGCGGAGTCAAATAAATTTTCTTACTTTTAGTGTGGGTTTTCTAATAGCTTTCTAACCTCGCCTATTCAATGAGTTTGTTCCAAACCCAGTGCAAACCCGGTTAAAAGAAAACGAGGTCACATCGCCCGATGGGGAAGTTCAGGAAGACGTGACGACGCGCACAACCAGACGCCAAACGATTTCTAGGGAGGATACCTCAATCTATCCCCCTGTCCAGCGGATTGTCCATTCCAGTCCAGACTGTCCGTGGAAAAGTGATAAGATAATCTGGTTCAAATGACCTTCACTTGAAGATGGAGAGAGAGAGAGTGTGTGTAGCCTAGCTGATTAAATTATGTTAAGTTTGTTGTTACACGCTTTTTTTTATAAAGCGTTAAATTTATAGACGGTTTAATTTTGACAGTAGTTCTTTTGTTACCCGCGATTAAAAATGTTAAAATAGTAATTAAAAATTCAGGACGGTGTTTTTGCAGTGAGAGTTGTACGCGAATTGCTTAGATGAAAGTGTTCTTTTGAGAAATGTAAGAATTAAGTTAAATAAAAATAAAAAAAGTCGTTTGCGTGAATGAGTTCAAAATATTGTAAATAAACTACTAAATAAAACATTTATTTTGAAATAACATGAAAAAGAATTTTTTTTTTAAAAAATATATATATATATATATATATATATATATATATATAATGACTTGTTACGAAATAGTACAGTGCTTAATTAATTCATGAACTTAACAAATGCATGTAGCATAAAAACTTACCGTGGATAAATGTGTTTTAAGATTAAATTAGTATTTTTACATTCCTCGCAAAAAAAAATAATTATACTTGAAATTTTCATGAACAATTTTAATTCTACTTTTGATTTAAATGGCGAAATTATTTTACTTTGATTACTTAATTACTTTAAACTTATTTTTTCCCTCTTAATTTATCTTATTAATTGAGAGAGAAATAAAATATTTGTAAACATTCGTAATCTTTAAAATTGATATATCGATTAAATAAAATCATTTTTTCAAATGATACCATTCTTTTTTAGAACAACGGTTTTAACCTTCATTGTTTTATTCTCTCAATTATTATAACCATTAAAAAAAATAACTATTACATCTTCTACTTTTCTTACGGATCTGAAAACAATCGAATGTTCGTCGACATTTCGTCTCAAGGTAATTCACCTTTTATCGTTATCATTTCTTTTTGCTTTTTGGCAACCGTTCTTTGAATCATTGCTCCGTCAAATGAAGCAATATCTTGCAACTAAGCACATCCTTACAAAATGACGAAATAAAACTGAGACATCGGCTTCGTGTCAAGAAGAAGTCATCGCCATCGAAATAATTATTTTTTTTAACGAAAGAATTCTAGAACGAAACTTATATATTCCGTTTTATTTAACCATAAAGCTAATTCCGTTTCTACTGCAGACGATATTTTCCTCGAGCTGCAACGCATGGATCGCCAGAAACCATTAATACAATGGAGTGCGTTTAAATGACGTCACAGGTGACGTGCGATGGGTATTTACTTCATTTGGGTAACCTTATCCGTTGAACTTGCAATAAGTCACCCATGTGTTGCTTTGGTCTTCTAGATATAATGACCGAATGACAGATATATGGACATAATGAAGAGAGAGATTGCGATAGTTTTTCCAGTAAGAATGTCTTAAGGGTTGTGGATGGAATATAAAATAAAATGAGTTAAGTTATTAGAAATCATTTAGCAATGATAATTAATAAATTTTTTTTTTGTTGATAATTCGATAAAATACATTATTTTGAATCAGTTGTGGGAAAAATATTAATATTTTGGAATATTGTTTCCCAAACTTTTGACTTTAGTGTACCCAGTGGCGCACACAAGGGGGGGATCCGGGTCCGGAACCCCACCCATAGATCTTGATTTTTTCCGATTGAAGTAGTACGTAAAATTAAATTAAGCATTTTTTTTAATAATTAATTTTATTAATTAATGCTAATTATTTATTCAATAATTAATTTTTTAATGTTTTTTGTTCCAGAA
The DNA here is from genome assembly GCA_019973955.1 of Trichonephila inaurata madagascariensis. Taxonomy (NCBI): domain Eukaryota; kingdom Metazoa; phylum Arthropoda; class Arachnida; order Araneae; family Nephilidae; genus Trichonephila; species Trichonephila inaurata. The sequence continues at coordinate 36,441 of BMAV01020712.1, read as the reverse complement.
AATCGACAAAATCAAAAGAATATGTTGGACGGCGTATTGGATCATGACACGAGAATGGTGGACTTTCTACCCTGGAGCCCCCACACAAAAAAAAAATTTTTAAAAATTCCCGGGGAAACCCCTGTAGTGTACCCCCCTTTTATAAATTTTCCAATGTTTAGTAACCCGTCGTCCAAAAAAAAAAAATTGGATGTACCTTTTAAATTTAAAAACAAAACATATTTTTTTTTTTTTTGGGTTTCAAAAAATAAAAGAAATAAAATTATTCATAACAAAATATAAATAAAAAAATATATTATAAATAACATTTATTTCCGTTTAAAGAGAAGGATGAAATTGTTTGTACTGAGGTAACAGATTGTCATAACTTGGTTTCCTGGTTGTTCATTTTAATCTGAGATGCGGTTCCACGTCAAATAGGGCTGGGTTTTTTTTTTTTTGTTTCCGACTTGATGGTTTTACAAAAGTTTAAAAAACAAACTTTACAAAAATATGAAATTGGAAAAAGGGAAAAATGGGATTTTTTGCCTTTTTTGTTAAACTCCGGGGGCAACGCTTCCCCCACCAGATTATTCCCGACCCCCGGGGGTGGGTTTGCCAAAGCAGTTTGGGAAACACTGCTTTGGAACAATGGCGTACACAGGAATTTTTCAAGGGGGGTTCAAGGGTCCACCATTCTCATATCATACCCCAATACGTTCACCAAACATATTCTTTTGATTTTATTGATTGTCAGGAAAAAAAACAGCAAAAAATAAATTTAATAAATTAGCTTTAACTATTAAAAAAAATTATTAAAAATAATCAAATTATTTAGCTATTGTTACTTAATTATTATTAATTAATTATTGTCATCTTTTTGTTTGGAATTTTTTACCAACTATATACATAGGATTATAATCAACCGGGAAAAAAAAACTCACGGTAGTGGGAGGGGCCCGACCCCTTGGACTCCTCCCCTTGTGTACACCACTGCTTTGGAATTTTAATTTCGATTACTATTTTTTTAAATTGAAGTTTTACTCTTTTAACCGTTTTTAAAGGTATTTATTAAGGAAAAAATAGCTGCAAGAGATATTTTTTTCTTCAAAATTATTTCACTATAAGGGGAGTAAATTTTTCATTTCTAAACAGAAAATCGAGAAATTTCCAAATTCTTCATGAAAAAGTTATTTCACATTAATATTAAACAAACAAAATTTATTTTCTCTTAGATTTATAAGCAAAGAAAAAAATATTTTTATTCAGTAAAGCGTTATGAAAATAGAAAATGTTTTTATCGATTAAAATTTTAGTCCCACTCTCGCACAAAAGCATTACAAAAATATCATTAATTAAAAAAAAAACCAAGTACTTTGATCAGATTCAGTGTTAATTAGGTACTTTAAATTGGCTTCATGAATTTTTAAAACAAATATATATACATATTTCAAACAATCGATCGTATGACTTGAAAAAAATGTTGACAAGAAATAATACATATTTTTGTGTGGGTGGCAGATGAGTATTATATTACCTTTTATTTTTAGCAATACAGAACACTCGATTTTAAACGGTTATAATATTAAAACATCCACAGCAATTAAATTTTTCATTTTTATTTAGAATGAAAAATACTCATCTAATTTCTTTGATGCACTTAACCTTGACCGGATTAAGTTTGTCATCAAATACCTCAATCACAAACACTTTTACTCTAGGTCGATAGAAAGCTCACCATCTTTTTTACTTTCCAAAACCGTTACGTAGTTGGCATTCGTCCTACAATCATACAACTAAAGCATGACTAAAACTAATTTATTCCAATAAAAAAAAGTGAAAAATTGCTTTATGCACGAATCGATGTCGGCATTTTCCAAAAAACTCAATTTTTTTAAAACAAGGTTAATAAATACATTCGAACTGACAGACAAAAATATCAACAAACCAGCTTAAGCCTAACTCAAGAAAAGAATGTTCTTGAGTAAGCCTTCCATACACACGACCTTCGTTACTTCAACCATTCTGATGATTTTCTGCAGTCAAGAACACATCTCTGAGTCACCTGCCAAGCTCTTTTACTAACGATGTTAGCCGTTCCCTGTCCCAGAAATAGCTACTATTCGGAATCCACCGTTCGAGAAAAGCCTTGTGGAATTGTCTGAGGTGGAAAATATTCTTCCACCAGAAAAGAATATTCTTAAAAGTTTTAACAGATGTTATATCGTTTACTAGCACGTATGTTTGTTTAATATGACTTGGAAAGCATGTGTCACTTACTTATGTGGGTGAAGAGAGTTTCATTTATTAAAAGAGTGCTTTATTTTGTAAACATTTAGGGTTAGTTCTATTTTTAATTTGCAGAGGTGAAAACGAGAAAAGCTGCTTGGAGAATTGGGTGTTGGCTTTTATTCGCAGATTTCTTTTTCCTTTCGTTGTTGTTCATGGCTTGGATAAAAGTTTGAACAAAATACAATGGGCCCATCTATAATCATCCATAAAATACAACGATGCATGTTTGTAGAGAATGATTTTTTTTCCTTCAATGGAATGAAGATGTAATTTATTTTAGTTCGTAAATATTTGGAATGTGTTCTATTTTTCAATTCCTACTTTTACTGCATTTCTATATTTTTATTTATTTATCTTGGTGGGAATTTTTAATCGTTTAAAATACATTTTTAAAGGCTGAATTGAGCTAAAATTTTTTATATACAGGATTTTTGGATGACAATACAAAAATTTTTAATTTTTTTTTAAAAAAAATTAATTAAAACTAATTTTTTAAAAAATTACAAATACAGCCACGTTGGCGACTTGTGTCAAAACTTGAAACGGCTTTTTCTCACGTTTTAAAAAATTCAGTTGGACTAAAATTTAAAAGACAATACGATTTTTAAAAATAAATTAAAAAAACAAATTACCCCAATTTTGGGTGATTCCCCCTATGTATATACATATTTAAAATTAATTTCTATTTAATAAAAAGTAGCTAAAAAAAAAAATTTCGTTGTTGATATAAAGTGGGAATTGATTTAAAAAAATTATTTTTTATTTTCCCCTTTTTTTCTTTCAAATCTATAACATTCTTTTTTAAACTGACTCAAAAACAAAATTTTTTGTTTTGTTTTTTAAAAAGATTGATTTTATACAAAATAAAAGGGGGTTCTCCAAATTTTTAAATTGCCCAAAATTAAAATTGCAGAAAAAATTTTTCTTTTAAACAACGGGGTTTTGTTCCGGGTTGTTATTTTGTTTGAGTTATTTTATTTTTAGCTACCAACAATAAAAAGGGGCAGAGTTATTGAAATTGAACTTTGGTTTTTATTCCTAGTGACCCCTCCCCCCCCTTCGGGTGTTTTTTTTGATTTTTGTTTTCCCAGAATGTTTTATTTACCTAAATTTTTGTATGCAAAAATTTGGAATTTTAAGCACCGAATGACAAAAATTCGATAAGTTATCTATAAATTAAATTAATATTTGGCAGTTTAGCAAAGTATTTGACATAACAATTTCTTGTCAATGTCAAAAGTTGTTGCGATTTAAAGCATATCGGATAAAAATATATATTTTGTATTAGGGGATGGCTTTGTTTCTCCCTTTTTTTAGTGAAACAATTTTAAGCAGAATCAGTAAGAATTCTAGTTCTAAAATGTGCATATCGCGATTATTATTTGATATAAGCTGAGAACTCAGAAGTTGTACTCGTCATTTGTACGTGTTCGAAGCTATCTTCAATATTTTATTATATAATTCTAGTATACAACGTTATTCGAAACAAACCAAATGTAATAAACTACAAATTAGCATTTGGGAAGTCATTTTAACACTTCTTACTTTTAAAAAAATAAATTACACCAAATTTTTCTAATTTACAAAATGTGATACACTTAATCTTATTTTTTTTAAAATTACACACATAAATAAATGAATAAAACGTAAGCGTTTCATTGAATTATTTGAAATATGATTGTAATAAAAATATTTTTTAACAAAAATAAAAAGAAAAAAAAAATACAAAATTTGTTATTAATTTTTATAAACAAAAGCAGCTTTTGCTTGCAAACAAGATTCGAGCATCCTTTTCCATAAAATTTGATAAAAATTAACGTAAATCAAAAAACATTAAAAAAAAAGATAATATACAAAAGAGTTTTTGGTGCTTTTTCATTTCACCCGCGATAAAGTCGCCAAAAATGATACAACTGACGCCAAATGGAATATTTCCACTCGTAATCTTTTACAACCACATTTTCAAAACAAATCGGGGTTTTATTATCTACAACGTCTGTTATGTTGTTATTACTAATGCCACCTGATCAGCACAAAGGAGAGATCAAAGCCCACGAAATTCATCATGGTAAAGGGCTAAGTGACGCTTGTCGTTAGCCGTTGCTTTGAGCACCATGCAGGAGACAGAACGATTTAGCTCGGTTTCACCCTAATTTTGAGGGAGAACACCCCTGGAGGTGATCAGGGGCCTCCTACCTCTCTTCCCCTTCCACCAACCTCACGAGAGGACGTGCGGCTCGACGGCTATTTAAAGTACCCCCATGCCGCGAAGGCACTATACATTTACAAACATTCATGTCTTCTCCGGGATTCGAACCCAGGCCCAACAGCACAGCAGTCAGCGTCGCTAACCACAAAACCGGATGGGCAACTCTCTTTAACGTCTTTTTCATATAATATATCAAAAATTGATGAAAATCAATGGGATTTAGGATTTATTAATATTTTTTATATGCATATTATGTGTTGTCGCCAATAATGCCAACTTGGCGATATGGAAAAGTACCGAGTATTTTAACGTATGTGCATATATTAATTTATATTAATTATCAAAATTAAAAACTCAATTTTAAAAAAGAAATTAAAAAACTGTAAAAAAAAAAGCTTAAATTATTTAATAATTATGTTCAAATACTTCGCCTACGAAATAATTATGAATCGCATATTCATGTAAAAGTAATCCAAACCTTAAACTTTCAATTGCACAGAAGTACAGGAAACGCCGCCTTTTCAAGCGGAAGCATAGTTTGAACAAAAAAAAGAAAAAATCTTGATAGAGCGAGAGGGAATATTTTCAAAGTCACTGGGGAAACTTCCCGTACGCTTTGACCTTTAACCGTTCATTTGGCTTGAACAGGTTCTCATGTGCAAAGAATAAAAATGAGACTGGATTAACACGCCTGTAATGAAAATAACAATAATAATAATAAATGGCAATCGAACGCGTTTTGACATCCAATTAAAAAAAGAATATGTAATTTCTTTTGAATTGAAATCTCAATGAATTTTGAATTTCCGATTAAAAATCGGATGCTGAAAATGTTCACACCTTGGAGCATTCAAATTTCAGGCATACGAAAGGAAAAACAGAAAATAAAAATATGCGGGATTTTACCACACTTGTAATTGTGTGTTTTTAATACATATATATTCGACTTTAAAAATAATTGAAAGAATGTTTATTTGTCAACGTAATCTGAAGAAAGATTTCTGATAAAAAGGGAAAAAAATCGTCTGTCAAATGACAACTATTAAAAAGATTGCTTCGAGTGTTTATTGGTACTCTGTTGAAAGTTTTTCAGTACTCAAGCACCTGGTTTCTTTCTTCCTCCTAGTAACATAACCTCCTACTGAAATTGATTCTTTCGACTCTTTTTACTTGGCAGGGGAGGGGAAGAATGGTGTACTTTCTCAGTTTTGTTTTAAACAATGCGTTAAACTTCCTCAAAAGGAGCCATTTCATTAGACATAATTACTTGTAGATATTTCCTTTTATTGAAGGTTGTGCGTGAAATAAATATTTAATGTTAAAAACTAAAAAAACGACAAAAAGGCAGAAAGAGGGGGGGGAAGGGGTCCAAATGTATGAAATGCAAGTTTGAGTTTGAATCATAATTATATCTACATATTTTAAAGTTAATTTAATGCAGTCGCAAATATTCAAAATTCATGTTCTAGAGTCAGTGTTTACATTTTATATTGAGTTTGTCATTTGTAATATTTTTTTTTTCATTATTTTGTATTAACCACACATCATGAAGAACTTAAATGCTAATATAAAGCAATCCATTTTTTTTCAAATCCGTGTCTTCTTCTAGGCTTATATCTTTTCTGTTCGTAATTTAATAACCTGGCTTACAAAAGAAAAACAAATCAGAACAATTTCACGAAAAAGGAATTGCGCGTGACATACATGACGCAAACAGAACACCAATAAGTGTTCTTCGAACTCTCTTGCGAAATCTGTGTTCTTTGACGCGAAAGAAAGAGAATTTTATATTTGTTTATAAACTCCTGGCCGAAAAAGAACGGGAGATTTCCATCCCTTCTGTTTTATTATTTTTTCCTTTTACCTGTCAAGGGAAAAACGGCGCCTCTCGAACGCGTTCTTCTCTTCCCCCTCCCCTCCCACGTCGACACTCTCCCTTTCCTGTCTCCACCCCAGCCCCCCATCCTTGTTCTATCAAACGATCTTCCCTGGAACCAATTCGCCGGTCGATACCGAAGTTCCAGCCTTGCTTGCGACCGTCAACAATAACTACCCTCTGCGCCATATTTGGCTTATTATCGCCAAGCCTTTGGTGACGGGGAAAAAAATTGGCGACTTGCGAAAAGACCCGTGAAAAGAAAAAGAAAAAATGACTGATCGATAAATAGACCGGAACAAGACTATAGGTGCATGAAGTGTTTGTTTCTTTGGGTTTTAGCGAATAACGGCATGAAAATCCTCACGCAAAAAGAGTTCGGTTTTATTATATCATAATTTATTAAATGCTTTTGTAGTAGAAATATTTCTTTCTGGTGGAAAGAGTGACTGTTCCCAAATAGTGTGTCATTAACGGAAGAAGCAACCATTAAATTTAGATTTGCTTTTCTTTTTTTGCTTTTATCATATCTTATAATTTATTAAATATTTCGAGCATGCAAAAAGAGTAATTTTAAGATTAAAAATACAAATTCTGTTTCGAATGCAATCACGTCGAGTCAATCAGTCACGTCATAAAACATTAGCATGCATAAAAAATAGTATTCTAAGTTGAAAATTTCGAATTTTTTCTGAAACACATATGGCGTCAAAACAAGAATGTAAAAATTACTGAAACTGTCAAGATGATGGATTCGAAATTTCTTTCACGTAATTAAGAATAGGCTTTTCAGAAAATACCGACTAACTATTATTAAAAAAAGAACAATAGTTTACTGACGTTAATCTGTCGTCGTTTTTTTTAAATTAGCAATTCTGACTTGGCGATATTTTCATTTTAAAAAAGAAACATCCGGAACATTTTTAACTAAGTATATCAAATCAAAATTTGTGGATAACGAAATTACTTCATAAATCCAATAATTTCAACTAAACACTAAATTTTCCCTAATGCTTCGCTTAAGCATGCATACATATATCAGTAAATAATTGCGAAGTAAAATTAAAAAACAGCAACAATTAAACATTAATCGATAAATACATCTTTGTTTTTCGAATTAAATCTAGCAAACAAACGAATGATATCTTTTGAGCGTAAAAATCTACTGTAAATATATCACTTGTATACTGCAGATATTACTCTCAAAATTTAAAAAATGAAAATAGAAAAGAAACAATTACGTTAATATAGACGCAAAAAAATTACAAACGCCCAAATTATTTTTTCAGAAAGAAGTAATGACTTTGCGGAAAATTTATCATCACTTGGCAAGAATTCAAACTGTTATTCTGGTGAAAATGTCCGGTACTTGTTCTGAATTATTCAATAAAATAATTCTTATTTTTCTTTCAGAGTACTTTTTTCAAATTTTAACACTTTGGTTAAGTGTTTGATGCTAGTTATTTTGTCAAAAAAGTTTTAAGACTTTAGTTTTACTGTATATTTGCCTTTTATTGTTAAGTAATTAAGTTTATTATTCTAAAAAAATCAGTATTAAAATATCATTAAAATATTTACCTATCTTTATTTCTGTAAAGCAAAGTTCAATTATTTTGAGATCAAATTCTCTTTTAGTCTACGGTACAATAAAATGGACAATATATTTTAGCGCAGTTCAAACACATTTACAATTTAATTATAGAAATATCCGGTCGATTTGTTGTAATGCTAGTACATTATCGAATTTTTTCTTGAATATGATTTTAACTGAACTTTAAATGCATTTCTTTTCTCGTTAACTTTGTACTTGAATGCAAAACCAAAATCTGAAATGCAAAACATTGTTTATGGTTCTTCGAAACTCTGATAAAATTCTGATAAATTTAATCTATGATGAGGAAAAAAGTAATTTTTTTGCGGAAACCCTTTTTTAACGGGAATGCATACAAATGGACTTATTAAGAGATCAAATAATACAGAATTTTGATAGCACATATTATGTATCTTAAAATCAGTTACCTAAATTCCGAAAACGTTTCTAGTGTTTTAAGTGCAAGGAAATATAATTTCGGTAAAGAAAATAGAAAAGAGTTTAAACAAAAAAAAAGTTTCGATTATTTTTAAAAATTTCAGTTAAAATTTTTTTTTATAAAGTAGTCTGTTAATTGTTTTAATGAGGTTTGGTTATTTTTTCACTGACAAAGTGAATATTTTGATTTATATAAAAAAGAAATGGATATACGAATGAAAATTTTAAATATTTTGTTTTTTTCAGAAAAATTTAGTTTCTATTATTCATAAATTATCTATTATTAATTGCGATCCTGAACTTTATTTTTTGTATCAACTTTCTTACTTAATTATTGAAACAAGATTTTAATTTGTTACTTTTCCAGTAACGCGAAAATAAAAAACTCAGACACGTATCATCGTATTATTTCAACGAAGGACAACAGGGAGCACACACCCAGTAAAGGAAGTCATTACAGAAAAATTCGTTTACATTCACTTCCTCAGTAAACAATGTATTTCGGCAAAACAAAAACGAAAAATTTTTTTTTCAACCAGCATGTTCTAGTTCTAAACTAGACTTTTTCACTTTTTTTTTATTCGTGAACATGCAACAATAAGTAAGAGCATTTTTAACGATTTATTTTTATTCTAATATACGTACACAATAGAACACTAAACTTAAAACACAAGCAATTTTTTTTTATTTACAAAACACAAAATGGCAGAGGCTGAATTATGCAGTTATTAATTGTATTCCAAAAACGAATATTTTTCATCTTTAAGCCAAACGATTTTCAAAACGAAATCTTCCCGCAGCCATATATTACCAGTAAGAAAAATATTTTTTTTGCTCTTTTAACAAATCAAGTTCTTATCGAAACATTCAAGTTGTTTAAAATGCAGACTGTTTAATCCAAGGAAAAAAGACATGCACTGCACCCAAATTAATGTAAGAAACCAGTAAATTATTCAAACTAATCTTCGGTTCCTTTTTCGAAAGTCATTAAACCAGTAAGTAAGCATAAGTAACTTCCTTGATTTTATAATTCGAATGCAAATTTATTTAAATTTCATTTTTATAATAAACTGCTTAATTTTTGTTCTTTTCACAACTTAAGCTTACGATCGTTTGGCAACAAGATGAAAAATAAAAATTAAAACAAAATATTCTTTTCTTCCAAAATTCGAACTCTCTTTGGCAGATTCAATACAAAAAAGATTCTAGTAGTAACTGCTCGTATAACTATGATGTGACTTACGAAATACAGCTTTCTATTGTCGTGTATGTTTTGAAAAGTTAATGAGAATGGATTAGCTATTGTTATGAATTCCGCTATGTATACACAAACTGTATGACTGATTTAGAAGTTCAATGACAGCTTAGTTTCACAAGGTTATATCTCGATTGTGCGAGCGATTTTAAGGCTTAATACAGCAATGTTTTTCTAGCAATTCATGCTTATATATCCGCGTAGTAACTGTGATGTGGTGACTTAAGAAGTTTGCTATGCGTGTGTCAAACGGATTTCGACTCGATGATAGGTCTGTAATTGTCATAGGAGATGCTACAAGGTTATTAAATTTTAGTGACTCATCGAAAAAGAATGCACTAATAGAATGTATAATGCGAGCTTTTCTGATCTGATTTCCAATTTCTTAAATGATCTCGTTTGAAAAAAATATGGAATAAAATTCTACTTTAAATGCAGTTATGAAAAAAAAGTTCTATATCACAAAATGACATGGGAAAATGTACATCGCCCAAGTGACATATGTAGCGACACATGTGAATATAATGACACATGGCAGAAAAACTGATCCCATGACTTAAGAAAGTTTTTTTAAAAAAAAAATACTATCCAAGTCTTTGGCAAGATTTTTGTTGTTATTGTTGTAGTTAAAGAATTTTATTTCTAACACACACAAATTTCAATACTTAAATTTTTTTCAGTATACGAAAGAACGAGGTAGATATATTTCCTGTGAAAAATATTGGATAAACCTCAGATTTATTCTCTAATGTTTTGAGTTAGGTAGTGGAAAAATTACACAACAGGATTTTTTTGTTTTAAAAACGAAATAAACATTTGTGAATAACGCTTATAAAACAAAAATAAATGTTTTTTTACAAGACAAGGTATAATTTAGAATGAAAATAAAATCTTGCTGAATAATTGTTTACTGTCATAGAATAATTTTAGATCTGTATAAACCAGTGGTGTCAAATGTCAACCAGTGGTTCAGTACACAACGAACATTCTTGCTGCCTGACCAGTTCATCGGCACACAATAATGTATAACAAAATATCAAAATTTCTCCTGAAATAGGAAATATGGTAGCAGAGAAAAGAGATCAAGTGTCAGGAAGTAAACGTTAAATTTTCTGTTTTTTTATTATTATTATTTATGTTTAATATGATGTGTTATTCGAAAATAAAATTACGTTCCTATAAATATTGTTTTTTTGCGACACTACCTAAAGTTAAACCTTGTTTGTTTATCCCAAGTTGCCCTTTGAGTTTGAAACCATTGGTATAAACAGAATAATATATATATATATACAATAATATATGGCACATTAAAAACAATTTTAAATAAAAAAAAAGTTAAAAGTAGAATTTCAGAATTTTTGTTTAAAAAAAAATTGTCCCAGAAATGTTTACTTAGTTTCGTTTCATATTTTTTTAATCATTTTAATTTAATTTTAAAGCCGCATTTTATGCAATTGATTTTTTAAATTATACATTTCATTATTTTAAACCGTGTTCATTTTATCATTTTATAACAAAAAATTTGAATTTTAAAATTTTATGAACATTCTACAAAAGATTAAAAATCTCTCTCTCTCTTATTTTTAAAATATCATCACACACTCAAAACCCCCAAAAAACTGATCTTTGATACTTCCACAATATTGGCGCGTTCTGGCGAGCGCCAACTTCCTTCACCTGCAGAACCAATGCCAAAAACAATTGGCACTCCAAAATAACGAGTTGCTACTTCCTCCTGGATTTTCCCCCCTTATATTCACTCCTGCAGCCAGATAACACACGTTTCCTGTCATTTCTCGCATCATTAAAAATATATTACATTTATTAGTTAAAATATATATACAATTAACCCTTATTAAAATGTCATCCATGTATAAAGACAAAGTTGTTGAAATATCCTCTTCTTCAAATGGATGCATCATCAGTAAAGAATTAATATTAGTCATCAGAGAGCTCTCTATTTTTCTTTCACTGTCTTGGAAAATCCAAACCTTTTTAAAAAAGGTCTTTCACCGCAACGAAAAATATCTGGAAACTCTCTCAATACTCTTATTGCTTTGGTATTTTTTACTTCTAATAATTTGTTTGCAATGATAAATTGTAAGCTGGCGAATAATGCTAAAAAGTTACTTTTTAGCAAGAATTTGAATTATAATGCTAACCTACAAATCGATGTGAAATGTTATTTGAGAGAATATTTTGAATAAAAGGTCGTTAAAAGCTGAATCATGCAGCATATTTTCAGATTAATTAAATGCAGTGAAATACGTTAAACGCAAAAACGCTTAAGACGAAAAAAATTTATGGTTTAATAAGAAATAATACAACGATCCCAACGTCATTATGTATTTTCACACATTTTTCTTTCTCTTAACACGAAAAGATTTCTCTTCTGTGAATGAACAAAATACGGAAAACACCAGCCGCGTGGGCGAGAATTAAGACGGGTGTTCGAGAAAGCTTATGTTTAGACTGTAATTCGAAGAATTCGTTGCAGTAAATGATGGTAATGCAAACACAGCCCCAATTATGACAGACAAAGAAAATTTGAGCTCAAAAAATCCAAAGAGCTCAAAAAATATTCTTGATGCAGATTGCTACGACGAAAATGAAATGAATAAAGGAGCTTACATTCCCACGTCATCTGTGATATGGGGAACATCATGAAAAATGTGTGCAGTTATTTAGACACTCATTCCAATGGTGAAATGCAGTGGCGCACATAAGGGGGGCTGGGGTTCCGGAACCCCCAAAGCCCTTGATTTTTTTCCGATTGGCTATAATTCTAAGTATATAATACGTAAAATTTAATTAAATATTTGTTATTAATGATTAATTTTATTAATTAATGCTAATTATTTATTCAATAGTTAGTTTTTTACTGTGTTTTGTTCCTGAAAATCAACAAAATCAAAAATAGCATGATACAAGAATGGTGAACTTTCAATCCCGGACCCTCCCTTGAAAAAATTCCTGTGTGCGCTACTGGTGAAATGTATAACAAAATGGACGATTTCGACCAATTTGATGCTAAAAACGACAATACAAATATATATATATATATCAGGTTATTCTTCAAAAACTTATTAAAGGCTTTGTTTTACAAAAAACTTGAACATTTTGTATTAAATTTCATTAAGTTCTTGTGAATGTTTTTGTTTCATTGATTTCTGTGAAATACATGCAAATATACATACCTATGTAAATAAAAGATATTCTATTAAGCTAAATTTTGCTGAATACATGTTTTTTTTAATAATATTCTTTAACACGAAAAAATATTTCAGTTCCTTCAGTTTCGTGTTAAGCGATTTTTACTGAATAGTCATTACATTATTTTTGAACTAAATTCTATCTTCAAAATTTGATAGTACTAATTCATCTTTTTATTATAAGAATAAATAATTAAGCCTCGCAAAAAAATTATTTTAAAGGTGATGATTTAATTAGAGATCTGATTATGGTTCATTGAGCTAAATATTATTTTTGTCTTTATTTCAAGCCAAATAAGCTCCACATAATCCTTTTCTTCCATAACAAACGAACTCTCTCTGCATCCAATTCATTACATAAACAATCCCATTAAGTTATTAACATTCTAAACATCGCGAGCCCCCAGAGAGTGGAACCACGAACAAAATGCATCGGAAATCCCCCATACCCTTCCTTCCTAATCTACCCTACACGATTGCCGACTCCCCGAAATTCCCTCCACACCGTTATAAGTGAGGACGAGAACAACTTACCAACTGTCAAAATTCTGGGATAGACCCTAGACTGCAGCTCAGAAAGTAAAATATCCCCCCTCTTTCCATATGTCCCTAGTTCTCCTCTCTCCTTCGAAAGGAAGAGGAGAAGGGGGGGAAGGAATCAAAAAAATTAAAAATAAGAGATGCACCCTCCCATGAGTCAGAGGATCTTTTGTCTTTTGGAGGAGGGTAGAATCAGGGGTAGTCGTTTGATAGGATTTATCGTTTGGCAAAAGGGTGAGCGCTCTAGTCATGGACCTATAATAGGGCGACGCACCAGTTTTTATTTACTACGCTGGGGTGGGTGGGGGTCTAATGGATTTAGAAGTAATTTATCGCGCCCGGTAGGCAAGCGAAAAGGAGAAAATATGTGTTTTCATGTTTAGACAAGACAGTGCGAGAAATTCAATTAGGGTGTATAAATGTAGGGATGCCCTTCGTGTGTGTTTCGCTCTTTGAATATCGTTGATGGAGATGCAATCGGAAGTGACATCATGAGTAATTTGATTCATTGGGAGTTTTTTTTTGGCTTAATGTGAAACCATGGACTATTTTAAAGTAGCACGCTATGTCCAGCAAATTTACATCAATATATAAGCATTTTCATTTTTGTATTTTAGGTTAGGTCAGTTCTAAATCAAAAGCAATACCTTTTTTTTCTTTTAATGAGTTTGGCAATAAATAAGAATAAGATTCGGCGATATTTAAGACTGTGCGTATGATAGTCCCTTTTATAAGATGAGTTACTTTTTTCAATTCCTCTACTATTAGCTCACACTCTCTATATATTTATCTTGGTGGAATTTTCAATCGTTAATAAAATACATTTTAAAGCGCTCGATTGAGCTGAAATTTTTTATACATGATTATATTGGATGACTATACAATAATTTAACTATAACTATAATAAAAATTAATTGATTAAAACTAATTATTTAAAGAATTCACAAATACACACACACAGCCACGTTGGCTACTTAGCGACCATTTTGGCGACTTAGGGTCAAAACATTAAAAGGTTTTTTTCTCACGTTTTAAAGCATTCAGTTGAACTGAAATTTTATAGACATGAATGTTTGGGATGACAATACGATAATTAAATGATAATTAATAAAAATGAATTACCATTTAATGTTGTGATTCTGTCCTATGTATATACATATTTATATTAATTGTAACTATTTAATAAAAAGTAGCTAAAAAATAAAATTTTTCTTCGTTAATCTAAGTAGGAATTGACTAAAAAAAAATTATTTTATATTACTTGTTTTTTCTTAATGCTTAAAATCATCTTTGGCATTCTAATCCAGTCGATAAATCGTAAAAATTGAATAATTCTACTGTTTAAATGTCACATCATTGGATAAAGAGAATCATTCAAACTCAGAACCTTAAACTATACACTGAAGAACATACAAGATAGAAAAAATATTTTTTCCCCCTTCTCTATTACTTCTTTTCCAGTTAATCTGTTCAAATCATACTGAACAGAAACGTTCCCGCAAACAAAAGCTATTGTTATATGTAGTCAGTTATCTAATTTTAATTTAGTAGAATAATAATCTCGACAAACAAATATAACTCTTAATTTATGTAAGCAATTAAGGCAAAAGGATTGGCAACACCTAATAACTTGTCAATGAAAATATTGAATTTTTCCTACCCAAACTGAGGATTAAATTGCACTTGAATAAGAATCTCTAATTTAGAGAGTTAAAATGTTTCAAAAATATCTGGTTAAAATTTGTAGTAAATTTTAAAACAAAGAAAATTTTGTAAAGGTATTTTTAAATGTTGACAAATAATGTATCATTCATAGGAAATGAAATGTAGTTTGGAAAATGAAAAAGGATTATTGTGTGTGAGTAACATTAAATACACACACACATATATATATATAACCTTATTAATATTTGAAACTTAAAATATGTGTAAATGATTAAATTTTCAACGTACAGTTTTATATAAGTGATTTAAAATATTACCAAATTGTTTTAATAATTTAAAACTAATTTCAGTTCATTTTTCAAAAATTCATCTTTGGCATTTTGTATAAAGTAAATTAAATCCATTGGTTTAAATGTATCATTCAAAGGTTTGAAACTCACCCTTTAAGAAATAAGTAAAAAAGTTATTTATTTTTTTTGATGTATTGAATTAATTTTAAATTTCAAACTTGTCCCCTCTGTTAAGATCTTTCTTTGTAAAAAAAATGTTACAATAACCAATTTATTAAGAAAGCAAGATTGGCTACCCTATATTGTCAATTAGTTATTTCAGTTAAAAAAAAATAGGAAAATTGTTTCAACTTAATTTAAAGTTCACATTGCAGTTTTGTTTTATTTTGATTAAAAATGCAAGATTTTTTTAAAAAATTCCTTCATACAACAATATATACCGTAAAATCCGGCGTATAAAACGCACTTTTAACACAGAAAATAAAATTGAAATTTTTCGGTTGCACGTTATACGCCGAGTATAAAATTGAGAGCTTTAAAAATAAAAAAAGATAAGCGCAGAAAAAAAATTAGACTTCTACATAGATCGAAATACTGTTTATTTAAAAGAAAAGACATTTCTTATGAATTTAAAGAGGTTGTTTTCTAAAAATATACTACTTTTTTCTAAAGCTTGGGATAATACATCGAATAAACGACTTCAAAACATAAGAGCATTGCACATGTATATTTCGGGGTTTCTTCGTAAAAAAGGGATGAGGGTTATACGGCGAATGTACCTAAAAATTTAAAAATGCAGCTTTAAAGTATAGATGCGCGTTATACGTCGGATTTTACGGTACTTGATTATATATTTCGAAATACTCTTTGGTTCCCATAAGTTATACAATAAACAGGGACGTCTTAAGACTTTTTGAGGCCCTGGGCCCAGAGAAATCTTTTTTAAAGCCCTGGGCCCCTATGCGATAAGTAGTCCCTATCTGTGATCGTTTAAGATAGACAGTATATAGCATGTATTGTTAAATACTCGTTTAAACGGTAATTTGAAACACAGAAATGTGCGCGACTCACAATCTCAAAAACTTAGGCACAAACCGTCTCGAACGATGGCTGCATATCGACTAAATGAGTTGAAAGATTGTTTATAGCAGGGATGGCAAACCACTGGCACGCGAAACAATATTTTGGGCACGCCAGGGATCAACATGGCTTGCATTTTATTTCAAAATAACAAAGTTCCCTATGAAGCATTACGAACAAATACGCGTAATCGGTCGCGGTGTGGCGGAGAGCGCATTCGTTTGTTATTGTCTTGCCTTAGTTATGTCATGGACAACAATTGCTTATGATGCAAAGTTTGTCTACGCATAGCATAGTCAATTTCATTGATACAACTGTATTTTAAAGTTTATTTGTGTTATATTTACGATTTTTAAGTGTTACTTAACATAGCTAGTTCAGCAAAAGATTAAAATGGCAAGATAGTAAGTGTAACCGAGAATTTCAAATTTGGTGAATATAGAAATATGGCATTTTTAGTAAAGGCGACAAAGCGGTGTGTGTTTTATGTTATGGAGTAGTGATATGCAGAATATCTTCTAAAAAACGGCATTTTGAAACAATCTGTAAATCCTCTTGTCAAAAAAGTGAACCACGGCAAAAATAATTAATTGCTTAAAAACCGACTGGCAGATGACTCCAATTGTGCATGCATTCTACTAAAAGTAATGTCTTACAATTCTAATATAATGTATTTGTCATCCACACACACACAATATGCAACAATAGAGCTCACACTAATGTTACTTCAATATGAATTACACATATAACTAAAACGTTTACAGCTATACAATGCAAAAGGTATTTTTTCGTAGTAAATAAAGAGTTTTGTGTGTTCTCTTAGTATTTGGTTTTATTATTTTTCCAATAATCACAAGTCAAAATTATTGGACGGCACGTCTACACCTCATTAAACACTTCTTTAGAAAAAATGGCCCGTTGATCCATTAAGGTTCGCTGCCCCTGGTTTATAGCATTAGGCTTAGACCAAGACATGAACAACGGCCATAGCATAATATTACAGTCTTACCACTTTTGCCAGCTGTCATGTAGTTTGAAATGCCCTGTTTTTTGGAGAATATGTAGGGGAATAATATTCAACTAAAAATATTCGAATCATGATCTTATTAAGACAGAGTCGAGAATAAAACGAGGCCCCCTCTCGAGGGCCCAGTTGACCCATGCTTAAGACGTCACTGACAATAAATCCAATTAAATAAATAACTTTCTTTTCCTAGTTCACAAAACTAACTTTAATCTTTTGAACAAACACAAGCAATATGCATCACATACAAATAACTCGGAACACCACTTGTGACACTTCCGACGTCAAAAGAATCCAAAACCTATCCTCTTATTGTTTCACATTAACCGCATCATTCAAAAATTCATTCCACCGTATGCCTAAAGCGTCCCCTTTCTTCATGAGCAAGTTATAGATCCGGAAGAACCATAAAATCCATCTCTTATTTTGCTCAAATTGAACCGTTCAGAGCTTTCGCTTTTTCCTGGCCAAGTCGCTTCCATTTCCTCCTCCAACAACAACAACAAAAAGAAATTGTGCACCCATCTTTCCTCCCTACTCCTTCCCATATGCATGAGGGAGGAAAGTAAAATAAAAAAAAAACCTGTGCGGCCTATTTTATTCGTGCTCTTGATCATTCTCAACAGGGAGAAGCTTGGCGACATTTGGGTTAGATATTTTGATTCCGAACTATTTGTTTGGCTGGGAATAATCGTTTGGTTCGTTGGCACGGCACAATAGAATTTGTGTTTATTTTTTATTCCACGCGTTCTTTTATTGAGTTTTTGGACTAAAAGAATTACTTTCAGTGTCAAATGTTATTTCATACATTTTTAAAAGTCATTTTTTCAACTAATTTTTGCGAATTTAAAAATCAGTTTTGAAGGAAAATATGAACTTTTTTTGATGAAGGAAGAAAGACGCACAAATACAATAAAATGAAATTCTTAGTCAAAATGTTTTTTAAATGATTGCTTTAATTTAATAAAAAATACCTTTTAGCTGTATTTTTTTTTTTTACCCCATTATTTCTTCTTTTGATTTATTTGAAAATTTTTTTTTGATGTTCTATTCTTTTGATAATTTATTTAAATATGCTAGTTAACGTGAAATACGGCGTATAAAGCGAACCTATACTTTCAAGCTACAATTTTTAATTTTTAGGTATATTCGCCGTATAGTGCTCACCCCCTTTTTTTACGTAGAAACCCGGAATGTATATGCGCAACGCCGCTTGTGCAATCCTGGGCATCGCGGGAGTGCCCAGGATTCTAGGGGTCCCAAAGACGATGTTATGTTACGATTTTGCTTTGTAAGATCCGGCTTGGGACCAACCGACTTTGCAGAGGGCCCCTAATATTCTCCGTTACACCACTGTGAAATGTTGTTATGTTCGAGGTGTCATTTCAAGCTTTAGAAAAAATAGTATACTTCCTTTCAAGAACCCTTCAAGTTCATAAGGAATGCCATTTCTTTTAAAAAACAGTAATTCGATATACGTAGAAGTCAAATTTTTTTCCTATGCTCATCTTTTTTTTTTTTTTAATTTTAAAACTATCATTTTTATACACGACCTGAAAAATTTTATTTTATTTTTTGGGTTAAAAGTGCGCGTTATACGCCGGATTTTACGGTACTTTTAATTCTAAGTCTAAAAAAATAGAAATATATGTATAAAAAATTTTAAAAAGAAATAAAGTTTAAAGAGGTATAATTATAGGACGTGATTTCAATATTATACTTATTAAATAATGAATTTTGCTGCAACTAGATTTCAAATTGGAATATATAGACAAAGACTTTTGATGTATCTAGTCTAAAATATTAATGAAAAAACTAAACTATTTAAGTCTTTTCTTTCTTCAAGCTGCGAGTGCTGCCAATTTTATTAAAAAAATTGAAGAAACTATATCGATTTAAGACATTTTCTTAAAAAATTCCAAAAAGAGTTCATTAAAAAATTTAAAGGTTTTCGCATAAAAATATTGTTTTTTTTTTACCATTATTCATTTTTATATGATTTTAAAAATTTTGAAAGAAAAAAAAAGAGAAAACTAATAATTATCAATTCAATTTTTATCAACCAATACTTCCCCTATTCATCTCAAATACTTTTGTACTGAAAATAGCGCAATATCTTTGAGATCTAGCGGTATCGATTGTCATTACATTTCCAAAAGATCTTAAAATGCGCTGTTAAATTTCCAAATTTCCACTGCATAATTTAATTTAATTCCATGGTATTCCAAGTTATTCTTAAAGCGAGTTGAGGAAATACATGGATTTCGATTACAGAAACTGCGTTACAGATCTTTCGCACACACAATTTCTACAGTACGCATAGCTGAAAACCATATAATAGTTTTTCTAAATAGAAATTTATGAAAGTCAATAAAATCTCTTCACAATGTTATACAAAAAAAATTTTTGGTACTTACGTATTATCTCAACCTATTAGTGATATAATATGAAACGAAGCATCTGGTTGCCGATTCAGCGTGTATGACACATGGGCAATCGGGGTTGCCAACTTGGCGAGTTATTAAGAGTTTGGCAATTGTTGCGATAGTACCTAAGTACCAAATTAAAAAGCGAATTCAGTAGCAAAAGAAATTTGGTACTTACATATTATCGGAACAATTGCCAACGTTCAAGATAACTCGCCAAGTTGGCAATCCCATTTTCGTATGTGTCGCATGCGCTAAATTGGCAATCATGTGCTTCGTGTCGCATAATTTCGCCGAAAGGTTGCGATAATACGTAAGTACCAGAAATTTATTACATATAACTTAAAATTAGCTTTGATAATACAAATTTTTATCAAAAGTTTGTTATTTCTTAATAATGCATTTGACATTTTAAAAAAAAATCTAACTCTGTTTCATAGAAAAAAGATTTTTACCAAAAGCATTTTTTATTTTTTATCAATTTTTATAATGAAAAGCACTATTTAAAAGTGATGGATATAAAAAACTGTTAATTCTTATTATTTTCGGTAGAATTAAACGCTTTCATTTAGATGAAAACAAACACATTCAGCAGCATTCATTTCGATTAAATATTAGCATATCTAATGAATTATTTTTAAAAATTTGATTAAAATTGTAAGCTGCTTTACGTTGAGTAATTAAAAAATGCTTTGCAAAATAGTAACTTTTCAAACAAAACAGAAAATGCCGATTTTTTTTCAGTTTAAAAAAAAATGAAAAATATTCACAATAAACTATAATTTTTTTTAATGAGTTACTTACCAGTAGCCACATTAAAGTGGAAGCAATTTAGAATTCTTCAAAATTCTGTAACATAAACACTAGTTAAACATATTCGCATTGCTAAATGAAACAAAGCTCTGTTGCCGAGATTAATATGACCCAGGAGACAAAGGCAACAAGTAAAAATAAAGTAAAATCGAAGAATGACAAACAGTTCCGCAAGCGTAATGGCGGATTATAGAATTTGATCCCATTTTACCAAACGATTACGCATATGAAAATAGATGTCATCATTCATTCAAAACACAATTTTGAACTCAATTGCCGATTCGAACTGTATTTAGTTTGAAATTCGCTGAAACGGTTTGGTATGAAACAGTTACTGAATGAATTTTAAAATGTTTGTTTATTTTTGTGTTTTTATTAAGTATATACTTTTGCTTATACAATATATATTATTATAAGCATTTTATTCTACTAAATTGATATACTAAAAAATAGTTAAAAATATTTTTAATAACTGTACAGTATGTAAAAATTGGCTGTAAACATTAAT
This sequence comes from Trichonephila inaurata madagascariensis, assembly GCA_019973955.1. NCBI lineage: Eukaryota > Metazoa > Arthropoda > Arachnida > Araneae > Nephilidae > Trichonephila > Trichonephila inaurata. The sequence goes on along the minus strand of BMAV01020712.1, from coordinate 15,243 downwards.
CCTATCATCTAAAAATAGTTCAAAATTGCGAGACATATCTCTACACAAGCTACCAGAAACAAATAATGGCTCAATTCATGACGGTCTTATGATAAAGACAAACACGTGTTCTCCATTGAATTCAAAACAGACATCAAACTAAATGTACTTGTTGTTCAATTTGTAAAACTTAGATAAAATTTAATTATTTCATAAAATTTTATTTTATCAAATGTTATGGAAAAAAAATGTTATTTTATGCATGTATTTTTAAATAAAATGCATTTTGTTTACCTATGTGCATTACATAGTGCATACATTATATGTGCATGTACATTGTCAAGTTTCACATAAGTTCAACCAAGGGGCGTACAACGGGCGAGAGTTCTACTTGGCTAGAGCAACACTCGACGTTTTATAGCGCTTGTAAAAATTTATACTTTTTAAGAGAAAGTTTCTCTGAAAAGATCAAAAGTTGGCAACGTCGAAGAGCATGAACTGGTTAGCTAGAAGCATGTGATTGCATTTATCGTGTGACCATGACATCACATGAGTTTTTGAACTGATTGGCTGAAAACACGTGGTTATCATTATCATGTGACTAATGACGTCGCATGAATTGAGCCAATGATTTGCCAACTTAATAACCATTTGCATACCTTGATTTCTATAATTTGCTTTAACTAGATTTAGATTGTCACTACGGTAGCCGAATGATCATAGGCATTGAGTTCACGTTAAACGTGTTGTAGGTGTGGAGAATGGGATGCCCGTTCAGGTGCCGACTCCGTCGTCTAATCGTGTGGTTCAGAGCTACAAGACGTATTAGATGTGTTTGTTGAACAGGAAAACACAGGAAGCCGGAAAACCTTCAATGAGTAAAATGCCATTGAATAGTTATGAAGCCGAGGTTTTTAATTAGGAATGCGAGGAAGGATTTCTGGGGGTGGGAAACAAAAAATTTAAAAACAAATAGATTAAAATCTAATCAAAGACACGAGGAATATAGTACTTGTATTTCTATGAAAAACTGAAAATAGCAAGATATACTACAAGATTTGATTCGATTCTTAATTAACGTCGCACTTTGAAGCTACATGAGGACTATTGGGAACGGATCTCGTAATTTTGAATCTTTGTCAAAACAATGAGATTGACATCTGAGCTGTCACCTCTTTCTCCATACTTCCACAGCAAGTCTACGTAAGGTATTAAAACGTCAGCAGAGATTTAACAAGCATCAGCCCTTCTACGCGATGGTTCTTCACAGTGGCACCAGAATTCTAACGGACGACTCCACAACTATAGCCATCAGTAACATACAGACCACTGGCGTAGCTAGCTTGAGGGGCCCTGTATCAAAATACTTTCGGGGCCCTTTTTGAAATATAGAAGCCCTGTTAGTAGGACTGTAGTTACACATGTTGGGGCCTCTGTAGCTTGAGGGCCCCTATATCATTGATATGGCTGATACGGTGGTAGCTACGCCCCTGATACAGAACCTCTCTCTTTGAGGGTTCATCAGTGGCGAACAACTTCGGGCCCCCCCAAAGTCAGGTTTTGGGCCCCCAAAAGGGTAGGTACAGAGGGTAGGTACTTAGCGGGATTCAAGCTTTGGGTCCCCTGCAACGCGCGGGTTGTAGGTGTGTATATTACGTCACTGGTTTACATTCTAAACAATACATAGACCTAAGCACCGAGGCGTAAATTGTGTACGAGTATTTTACAACGTATCCTATGTACTGTCTAGCTTTAAGGGTCATACGCGAGGCCTACTTTTGAGTAAGGCCCCTGGGTTCCAAAAAGTCCCAAAATGTTCCTGTGTACACCACCGTCAGCCACGAGTTCAAGACCATGACCATTTGGCTACCATGGCCTACAAGTATTAAGTGAGGAAGTGAGAATGTATTAATGTCGTACTGTAAAGCAACACGAGAGCTAGAAGTGACGGATCTCATGATTTTGAACCGTTGTCAAGTGACGAGGATGATACCTGAACTGGTGAGTTTCCATACCACACAAAGGGGACATTAAACTTCGAAAGATTTAACGTGTACAGCCCCTGTAACACGGTGGGTTTTCAGTGGCTCAGGGCTCGAACTCATGACACGCCGGCCACGAGTTCGTGTCCATGACCACTAAGTTACCGCGGTTCAAAAACTAAGAAAAGCTTGTTTTAGGATGTGTGATGATTAATAGGGATGTCTGCCTGAAAAAGGCCAATAACCCTAGTTTTAAAGCAATAGTTATTGAAATTGGCATTTTAAAATTTGCTGTTTCAAAGCTAAATGGTGAGGAAAAGTTTGAACCGAATAACACAGCTCAAAAGTGTGACCTTTGTCTAAAGACTTAAAATTACAAAACCAGACTTCAATCAGATATTTTAGTCTGGACTTTGCTTTTTATATAATTTACATAACGACTGATTGATTTTAGCAATCCTTCCACGTTTGACGACTAAAAGAATCGGAAAAATCGTCACAAATCGACCTTTACTCATCTTCAATTCATTCACACTGACCTTCTACAGCATGTCTATCGTAACTTTTATTGAAATCCTTATCATTCTGTTAAAATGAATGCAAATTCAAAGCGTAATAAATGCGTAACAGAGAGAGAATTTCTCCTAAATGTTACGAAACGAGCAAATTGTGAAGGAAAAATTCTCAAAACTTCTTTTTCCTTTTATTTCCTTATTCCCCGATGACGGATTTGAGAGAAAAGACTCGTCACGGGTTGCGGCACTGAAGGTATTTCTTAATCTCACAAGTCCAAGGCAAACCTTTTGCTTGGTTTTCCCGCCCCAAAATGCGGTGGTAATGGTATGGGAAAAAGACTAATGAAGGGAATTTTCTTTTAAAAAATGTCTGTTTAGATGAAGTTCATTTGAATTTTGAACGGTATTTAGGACAGGAGTTTTTTTTGGTGGGGGGTATTTAATTTAGATCAGTAACTTAATACGAGGATCGTAGTAACGGTGTTGTTTAAAAGTATAAATCCGGCGTATAACACGCACTTTTAACACAAAATTAAGGTCGAAATTACGGGTGCGCGTTATACACCTGGTATGAAAATAAGAGCGCTAAAATTAAAAAAAATTAGAAGTGCATAGAAAAAAATTAAACTCCCACATGTATCGAAATACTGTTTATTTAAAAGACATGAGACATTCACAATGAACTTAAAGGGTATAGTTCAAGAAAGACACTATTTTCACTAAAACTTGGAATAATGCCTTGAAATACATTTCAGGTTTCTTTGTAATAAAAAAAAGGGGGGCGTTATACGGCTAATATACCTAAGATTTCAAATTTGCTGGCATTAGATTTTAAATACCTCTTATACTTTCTATTTTGCTAAGAAGTACGAATTTGCTTTAAGTATTCTGAATATATTCACCTCTGTTTTTCTCTAAGCAAGAAGAAATTTAATACTGTAAAATCCGGCATATAATGTGCATTTATAACACAAGAAAAACAAGGTGGAAATTTACGGGTGTTATACACCGGGCAGCAGCGTAACGGAGAATATTAGGGTCCTACAGCAAAGAGCAGGTTTGGGGCCCCAAGCATCTTACAAAGGATTACAAAACCATAGGCTTTGAGCCTCCTAGAATCCTGGGTCCCCACAATGAGGGGTGTACGTTACTCCACTGACGCCGGGTATTAAAATGATAGCTTCAAAAATAAGAAACAAAAGATGAACATTAAAAAATTAAACTTCTACATATATTGGATATTGTTTATTTAAAAGAAATGACATACCTCTCTTTTAAACTTAATGGGTTGTTGTTCTAAAAGTATACCATTTTTTTTCTAAAGCTTAGAATAATACAATGAATAAGTGACTTCAAAACATAAGAACATTGTACACGTACATTTCAGGTTCCTTTATAAAAAAGGGGTTGTGCGTTATACGACAAATATATCTAAAAAAATTTAAAATGCAGACAAAGTATAGGTGCATGTTATACGCCGTATTCTAAGGAAAACCGAATACGCAAAACGAAATTTTGGTATTTACCAGTAGCGTAGTGAGTGAATATTAACGTCGCACTGTTCAGCTGCACAAGGGCTTTTGGCGACGGACCACGTAATTTTGAACCATGGTCAAGTGACGTGGACGACACCTGAGCTGGCACCACCTCTCCTAACTACCACACCAACGGGAGGAAGTTTCAGCTCTCGACAGATTTAACGTGCATCGCTGCCCTACACGGCGGGTCTTTAGTGGTACTGCGTTCGAACTCATGACATCCCTGCCATGATCCAATACCTCGACCACTGGGCTACCGCAGACCCCTTACCAGTAGCGTAACAGAGAATATAAGGACCCTTGCACAAAGTAAGCTTTTGGGGCCCCCAAAGTCGTTTCCCCCGGCAATCGGGCCGAATCTCGCCCGCCCCCTTTAAATTTCCAAGTGGGGGGTTTTTGCACCCGAAAATTCGCCGGGTTTTGGCCAAACAAATTTATTATAGTTTTAACAATTTTTTTAAACATATACACGCCCGTTACATCACAAAAAAAGCCATTTTTCATTGGTCTAACCCGAGTTCTGATCCCCCGGCCCCCTTTTGCGCGGGTAAATTTCCCCTTTGGGAAATAACCCCCAAAGGGATTATTAGACGGCCGATCTGACATGATGATTTAAGGGAATCTTATTCAAGGCTTCAGAACCCCTTTTTTGGATGCGGTGGCGTACGTTACCCACTGGCATTTACAGGAGGCGCCCCAAATGGCCTTCATAAATGCTCTTGTAGCGTAATATTAATACATTAATTAGAATCGAAAAATTACTAGGGATTTTTTTAAAACACATTCAAACTTTATTATTATTAATTTTTTTTCGAAAAAATATGGTTCTATTAAAATTACATAAGACAGGGGAAAAATGAGGGAGGAGCTGCATATACGGTGTTGCCAAAAAGGGAAAAAAAAAATAATAATAAAAAGGGAAATTTTAAACCCCAAACACCCTTTCCCAAGGGTTTAAAATTCGGGGTTTAAGATGCGGAACTAACTACTGCTCCAATTTATAAATGTCGAGGTTTAGGGGAAGTTCGGTGGGAAATTTTTTTACCACTGGATGACCTCAATTTTATTAATTTTTTACGCAATATTTTTTAAGAAATGTACTAGACCGGTCTGTTTTACTGAACAATGTTGTATGAGAAAAAAAGGCGAAATTATTTGTTACTAAAAAATCTGTTTATTATAAATATTTTATTTGTTTTAAAAAAGGATATAGGCAACTCAAGGATCACGCTCACGGCGATGTTTGAGTCCCACTTTCACCAAAGACCCCATCACAGGAAATAATAGGGGTATATTAAATGTGACTGAGGGGCTATTTGGGGAGGACCGTAATTTAAAGCCTCGATCAAATGATAAAGGGGGTGGCACCTGAGATCCCCGTCTCCCCTTCTCCCTTTTTTCCCTAACAAATTCTCTTCCAGGGGCTTCGGGGTTTTTCGATCCCGGGGATCCTTTTTTGGGGTTTTTCTGCCTTTGGTAACCGGGCAGATAAAACAAAATACTTGGGACGCCATAGCGATTTTTTTTTATTTTTATTTCCTATTTTTTTCCCTTAAAATCTTTTTTTTCACTCTTTTTCTCTTTCCTTTTCCCCGTTCCGAGGGGTTTTTTATAGGGTCACAGGTGCCAATTTATTAAAACGAAAAGAAAAAAGTGTTTGGCGGCGTTTGACTATCTATGACCCTAGCTCTTTTAAGAAAGTACTACAAACGATTCGTTAAAAAAGAAAAACTTTATTTTTTGAGTTTTACTACATTATAATAAGAATTGTGAAGAATTGTGCATTTATTATATTGTATAATGTTTTGAAAATTAATTAAATTCCTTTCAGAAACAACACACAAAAGTTTTTCAATTCCTATTATTAATTCTCTCTCTCTCTCTCTCCCGTTGTTATATATATATATAATATTTTTAAAATTTTCAATTTTTTTAATAAAAAATATCTTTTCTATTCATCCATTCCGGGTTTTAAATAAGTTTTTTATTTAAATTTTTTAAAGTTTTAAAATTTAAAAAAACCGGGAAAAATTTAAAAAAAAAAAAAGCCAACCGGGGCTTTGGGGAAAGGAAAAACGTTCGTTTGTCCTGTGGCTTGGGTGGGGGCGTTGGGCCCTTCTTACCAAAAGGTTGTGGGGTTTAATTTCCCCCCTGGGATGGCCCAATTTCCCAAGGGAAAATTTTTTTTCCCTTTTACTAATAATTTTTTTTTAAAAAAATTTTTAAATTTTTAAATAATAACAAACAAAAAAAGCAACCCCCTAATTTAAAAAGGAAAAAAATTTTCCAAAAAGGGAAAATTTTTTAGGGGTTTTTTAAGTGTGGGGGTTTTGGAACGGGGGGGGAAAAAATATTTAAGAACATTTAAAAAAATTTTTTGCTAAAAAAAAATTTTTTTGAATCTAAGTAGAAAGGAAGCTTAAATTTTTTAAAAGCTTTACCCCCACCCTTAATTTTGGTATTGGGATTGGCCGAACACACCCACCTTTAAGAATTTTTGGTTAAAATTGTGAAAATTTTTTCCTAATTCCAAGTCTTTTTTAATTTTTAAACCTTGTTAAATAAAATGGCATTAGACCCCAGGGGTCTATGACGACATGAAAAGGGGTCCACGTCAGCAAAAAAATAATTTGGGGTCAAGAGGGTGTGAATGGGGTCTATGATAGCAGCTCTCATTAAACCAGTTTGTGATTTTTAATTTTAAAATTTAATCAAGTGGAAATCAGACTTACCTATTTAACAGATTTATTTACTAAATTGAATAAGGTTAATTTGCAGTTACAAAAGACGACAGCATAAATTTTACTAAAATAAGGACCATATTTCGGCCTTTTTTGCCAGAATTAAGCTGAAGAAGTATAATATTAGACGTCACAAATTTTCCCAGTTTCTCAATTGTCACTGACAATCTGGCAAGAAAAAGTCGTTTTAAACTACGTTCAACATTTAAATGCCCTTTTTTAGATTTTGAAACTAGGTTTGAGAATGTTTTGACTATCGTAATACCACAGTAGGCAAATAATTCATACGGTCTCTTTGAAAAAAAATGTCAGATTATAAGAATTAGGCACTAGGAATAGGCACTAACGAAGGTCCTAAAGTAAAGTATAGAAATGGATCCACACACAATAATTTTGGTTTTAAAAAAAGATACCTGTTATTTATTCCATATTATTGAATGTCTTGAGAGTTTTTAATTGTTTTTCCGATTGAGAAGGGAGTTACAGAGCGCTTGCCAATCTCCAAAACAAAAAAAAAAAAAAGAGAGAAAGAAGAAAAGACTAGACACCTATTAACTGAGGTGATATTTATGATTAAACCTGACAAGATCGATGTCAAATGTTGAAAATTTGTTATTGCATCCCTAGATTCATCTCTTTAACTAAAACATTTATTTGTTCCTCAGTTATTTTATGTATTAATTATCAATTTTAATTTAAATAATCAACATGTGTTTTCTTAAGATTTATACTCTATACTTCATACAGTTAAAAAAAAGGAAAAATTTTTAAAAACCTTTTAAAAAAAGTTTAAAGGAATTACCCCCTCCCCGGTCAAAACAACCAAAATTTTTAAATTGATTTCAAAAATTTAAAAATATTATTTAAAAGGGGGGAAATTTACCAAAACTTAAAAAACCCGTAAAAGGGTTTTTTTGGAAGGGGGCCAAAATTTAAAGGAACCCTCTGTTTTTTTAAACCCTTCTAAATTCATAAAAAAAAATTTTTCGAAAAAACGCCCAAAATTTTTTTTTTTCCCTGAATTTTTCCCCTTTTGTTTTGTTTTCCTTTTTTACTGACTCCTCCCGGCCTTGGGGTTTTTAATGGGGTTTGGGGTTTTCCGGGTGGAATCTTAATTTTTTCCCGGGGGTTCCCCCCAGGATTTTCCCCCAAAAAGGGGCTTTTGTTTAATTTCTATATAAATAACTAATTATTCCCTTCGCCTAAACACGTGTCTGTTTTTTATAATGCGTTTCCCCCTGTTTATATAAAAACTTTATATTTAAATAATTCTTTCTCTTGTATTTTGGCACTTGGTCGAGGACCATGAATAAATAATGAAATCACGATCAAGCCTCTTTATTTTTCCGGCCACACGATTATTTCATATGTATATATACAGTAGCGTAACGTACACCCCCACATCGCGAGGGTCCCCTCTAGGGCAGTGGTGTAACGGAAAATATTAGGGCCTCCCTGCAAACTCAGGTATTGGGCCCCTAGTCCAAATATGTACTTAGTATCAGTCAAGTTTTAGGTCCCTAGAGTCCCTGGGCCTCTTCGGAAAGCGGGGTTGTACGTTACGAAACTACGGGGCCCAATGCCTGACTGACGCTAAATATGTCTTGAGGCCCAACTGATTTTTGCGGGGGGGAAATATTCCCCAATTACGCCCACTGTATATATAGAAAGGGCCCCTTTTAAAATACCAGGAGAACGGAAAAAAACAAAATTTTTTAAAGTGGCGAGAGTTTGATGTTAATGTGGCAAAACCAAAAGATTGGGCGTGGCCGGTGGGGGGAGTGAAGGGTTTATTATTTTTGTGGGAAATGGACGATTCTGAAAACGAAAAGGGGGTCTTGTAAATCAATTATCCCGTTTTTTTGCACTTCTTGAAAAAAAACGGGGATATTACAAAAAAAAAGACGAACGGGCCAACACGAACCCCGGGGGCAACAAACAAACACACTAAAGGGGCGGCGGGCCGGCTGACTCATTTTTGCGGGAAGGCGAGGGGGCCCGGAAACTGCGGTATTTATAGTCGGGGGTGAAAAAAATCTTTTAAGGTTTAAAATGGGCCGGGGCAGGGGTTTTTTTTGGATAATTTTTTCTTAAGGTTAAGGGTTATTTTTGAACCAAAAGAATTAAAAACTTTTGTTTAAATCTTAGTAAAAAAGTTCGTTAAAAAAGGGTTTCTAGAGGGTTTTTAAAATTTATAATACATTTGGGCCAAGGGGAATTTTTTAAAGGGGGGGTCCATGGTCCCAAAGGGTCCACCATTGTCCCTATCCCTGGGTCCCCAAAAAGCCCCCCCAACATATTTTTTTTGATTTTTTAATTTTTTTGGGAACAAAAAACAGTCAAAAATTTATTAAATAAATTAGCATTAATTAATAAAATGTATTATGAATAACAAATACATAGTTAAATTTTTTGGGTTAAAATATATACATAAGCTTTTTCCCCAAAAGAAAAAATCTGGGGTTTGGGGGGGGGTGGGCCAGGGGATTTTTTCCCCCTTTTTTGTGCACCACTGTACATTATATATATAGGAATTAAAACCACTCAGAATTAATAATTTTATATGTTGTTAATTTTGGGAAATCTTTGTCAAAAAATTTAAGTAACAATTGAATTATATAACCTTTGGGGACACCCTTTTAAAAAAATTTCTCCCTTTTCCCTAAAAACAAATACTTTTTTAAACCCCCTTCCAAAGTCTTTGGGGGAAAGTCAAACTACACATGTTTTTAATTTCCACAAATGAAACGTGCTTTTGGGAACTACAGAATATGAAGAACGTCGAAGGCTGCGTTATCGTAAAAGTTATTGAGAGGAATGCCATTTTTGATCAGTGTAAAGATATCGAGAGAGAGATTTAAGCTCTTATTGATAGGTACAGAAACTTAATGAAAGTATGCGTTAGTGATTGACCGTTCTAGGATGACAAGTGTTTACAGGATTTCTTGTTTGTGTGCGGACACAAAAGTTCAAACCTGATGAACCAATGATACCCTTTCTAAGGAAGAGCTTAGTTTGTGAAAAAAAATTCTGTTATTCTATTAGCGTCCGCGTTTTAACCTCCACTCTCCCTCCGTTCCACCTAAGCTGTTTTAGGTTCCAAAACGAGAGACACTGCCTATTTTAAGTACAACGAAAATCGTTTAACACGAAATTGAGGGAACCGAAATTTTTGAAGTTATACTTCTTTTGGGGCGTTAGAGAAATAGGGGGGATGAGGGTAAATTTTCACAATGCGGCGTCACATCCGTCACGGATGCGAAAATCCTTTGTCTAGAAATATACAGAACGGGACAAATCATTCTCGCCTTTGAAATTCTCAGAAAAATATTTCTCTTCACTTCCCTGAAGCAGGGGACACCCGGGTTTGAACCGGAGACCTCTCGACCTGCGGCCGAATGCTCTACCACTGAGCTATACACCCGCGACAGCGAACCTTTGCTTTGTGTTCCGTAGGAACGTATACGAAAATGCTTTGTCTGGAAATATACAGGACAGGACAGATCATTTCCGCCTTCAAATTCTCGAAAAAACCATTTCTCTTCACTTCCCTGAAAATGGGGGCACCCGGGTTTGAACCGGGGACCTCCCGATCTGCATTCGAATGCTCTACCACTGAGTTATACACCCGTGTGTCAGAGAACCTTTGCTTTGCGTTCCGTAGGAACGGATACGAAAATGCTTTGTCAAGAAATATGCAGAACGGGACAGATCATTCCCGCCTTCGACCCCCTCCCCATATTATTGGTCCTATTGTCCCTGTGCCGGGGTGTTTAAATTTATTTAAATCGTGATTATCTCGGGTTTGGCTTGTCCGATTGACTTAAGGTTAGTATTGTTCAACTCTGCTCGTGACCGCCTTTCGTCCTTGGCCCAGCTTGTCCTGCTCAAGATTTTTGCAAAGATTTTAATCTTGTTACGCTAAAGAAGTATAACTTCTTACGTGCGTACATAAGTACACACACACTTTTTTTCGTGTTGAAGGATATTGCAAAGAAGAAAAATATTCCTACAAAATTAGGTTAATTAGAACATATTTTAATTAAATAGGAATGTATATAAGCATGTATTTAATAAATATCAATAAAACAAAAACATTCACACAAGACCTACAAGTTTTTTTTTGAAAAATAAAACATTTTTGATTTTTTTGAAAAAAAATAATTATATTTTTTTTTTCATTGTCTGTTTTAGCATCTTTAAAAAATTTTTTTAATGTCGTTCGTTATGTCATACATTTAATTTGGAATTTCCCCAAATAACTGAACATGCTTTCTTTTATTTCCCTTTCGGATGACGTGGGCAGGGCTTCATATTAATTTCTTTTCATCTTAGAATCTTTTTAAATGATTTTTTTCCCAAAGCTTATATCAAACTCCAAAATCTTTATCTGCCATAATTGGGGAGTATGATTATCATCATCTGCCGAATTCTTTCAAAAAAATTTCGTCCTACCGGGGGTTTTTCCATTTTCGGTCTTTCCCCAAAAACTTTTTCGTGTTAAAGGATTTTTTTCTGTTAAGAAAAAGCATGAAAATGCATAGTACTTCGTCGAAACTGTTGTATTATTTCGTGTTAACCGAAATTTCGTCAAAAGCGTGTTCGCATTAAATGTATTTTACTATATTTCTGTATTAACATCGGGGAACAATTGCTTTGGGTGGTAAAAAGTTTTTTTAAAAAGGGAAGGGGGGGAAGGAAAATTTTTTTAAAAATTACGGAAAATGCAAAGAGATCAACTTTATTGTAAAAAAAAAATTGATTTGCCTATGTGGGTGGGGCTAGAGCCCCCAAACGCCAACCCTTGTGTTCGTTTGGAAAAGGCTAACACAATTTATTACAAAATAAGACATTAAAGGCTAAATATTTTAACACATTTTGAAAACTCTTAAATGCTTAATCAATGAAGGAAATTGTGACTCTATATTGTTGGTATTTGTTTGCTTTTTTTCCCTTGAATTTTTTAAAACTTAATTGTAAAAATAAATAAGCGTATTTTAATAATTTTATGCATATTTATGGAAATGCGTTCCATTTCTGCATATTAAAAAAAAAAAAAATTTAATTTATTTTTACATAAATTTTTTTACAAATATTTTTTTCTAAAAAACCCAAAATTTTGATAAAATATTCGTTTATGCAAAAAATAAAAGGAACATGTTCTTAAATGACTTTTTAGAACATTTTTGAATTGAAAATTTCTATACAAAACTATATCAAAATTTTATTTGTTCAGTACTCTACCCAATGTTTGCCTATCACTTATTTACTCGATATGAAGATTTAAAAATAATGTTACGAATTTTGTGTAATGAATGTTTAAAATTGCGTAAATAATTTATATCTTCATGGGTAATACGTTTATATTACTCTATATTGTATTCATTTTATGTTAAAATTATAACATTCGGAAGCAACGCCGCTCCTTACATTATAACGGCGATTCAATGGAAATTCGGCGATGACCCGTTGGCATCATTTTAACCGGGGCACCGTTTTCGAGTTCATGACCAAAAATTTTCGGGAAAATTACGGAAAATTTAATATCACGATCTATAGAAGGGTTTTTTCAAGAAAAATTCCGTGAGGTCTATACATAGGGAGTCGCTCGCCGAAACTGAGCCAGTATTGTGTTTTGACAGAGATTAGTTGGTATTGATTTGAGACCGTGAAGAGTCAAACGATTAAGATTGTTTGGCTGTTAATAGGACGAGCAATTTTAAAATAATTTTTAAACATACTTGTACTTTAGACACTTTTTGTTGAGTCAGCGCCGAGAAGGTTAAGGCCTTCGGAACTAGCGAATTTGGTATGCATCCTGATTCAAGTATCTTTTTTTGGGTAAATTTCCATTGCTCTTGAAGAACTGTCTTGCTCTTTGCAACTAATTTGCATAAAATCCTCGAACCCCGATCTACGTAACAATAGTAACACTGAATATAAGTATTTCTTGAAAATATTGGTCTACACAATAAAAAGAAAAAGGAAGAATATATAAATATAGGGAATAATTTTTTTAGAACATTTAAAACGAAAATCTCTATACAAAATTGCATCAAAATGCGCTGTGTGTCAGAATTTCCACTAGCCAATGTTTACTTATTATTAGACTGGTATACAGATTTAAAATAAAACTTTTATTACACTGAACTTAAATTATTTATTTAATCAGAATTTTTGCTTTTAGAGTTCAAATTTCGTCTGCAACTATTGTAGTAATTTTCTCTAAATAAATATGATAAACTATTTTTCTGACGGTCTGCTGGAATGATATCCTTGCTTGCTTTTGTGGGTCACCAAACACGGTACTTCAAAAAAACAAATCTATCCAAATAATACAGGATATCACCCAAGAACAAAAATGAGAAATTCTGAAAACCAATATATAAAATGAGGATAACTTTAAACAAATTTTTAAAATAATATTCAATTTTTGATCGGATATTTATGAGCAGCAGAAATGGTTCATATAACTTTTAAAACACTGAAAAAAGTTTAGCTCGACTAAATTTCTTTTTATTATTATATGAATAATTTAGAAAATAAATCATATATTTATTCCAATATAGGTTAGAAAAATATTAAATTATTATTTTAATACCTTTAAGAAGATTACCAGTACAACTGTGCGCATGCACTAATCGAAGAATTCGAATATCAATTTGAAGGTGAATTGGTAAAGTTTAGGAAGAATATTTATACTTTAATATATATATATATATATAATAATAATAATATCAAGGAATAATCTTTTTGGAAAGAGGAATGATAATACAAAGAACAATTTCTTTCGGTATATTAAAATATAAAAGAATGTATCTGTATTTTTCGAATTTTGCCATCTGTTATTCCATATTTATAATTCATCTACTAGATATCGTATGGTTTTAAGAACCGCAATGTTTGTTATTTTTATTTAAAATCTGGGGCAAGTAGTTCATACGTATAATAATGGCATTTTATTGTTTTCTTTAAAAGTAGTTGTTCACAATAATGTAAAGTAATATAGATCTTTTCAAATTTCTCTTGTAAGGGTTAAAATAATTTCATTATTTAAAATAGACATCCCCCTTTTGGGTGATAATCTATAATCCATATCACCAAAACATGTATACGAAGTCATTTACTTTAAATATTCTAAAAATACTTACAATATATTTATCTTATCTTTACTTTTAACTATTCTGATGATAAAATGGAATGATAAAAGTGGGAAATATTTTTAAGAAATACATGGAAATGTGTTTAAAAAATTATGTTGATTAGTTGGATTTAATATAATATTGAAAAAAAGAATGATGTAATCAATTTACAAGGAGTTTTGAAAATAACAGTATAATTTAATATTTATTAACATAGCATGATATCCGAAGTTTTAAAATAATTTTTATTATCTTAAAACACAAATTATCTACACTTCTATGTACACACAACTTGTGGTGGTTTTTTTTTTTGCTGTTTGTGTGTCGAAATTTAGAATTACCAAATTTTTTTTTAAATTTCTGTTCATATTTTGCGTTACATCATATAACCCTTAAATCAAGAACAAGATTTGAACTTTAAATGCCATTAGTCAATAACATTTTAAAAAGTTTATACTGCCTTAAATATATTTATAAATATTTAATATCATTCATAAAATTTCTTACATTTCCTATTTTGCCAATAAGTACGGATCAAAACCAATATTGGAAAAAATGCAAACGTGATTAAACCAGCTTTAAAATGTTTAAGTTTTCTGAATATATTCAATTGTTTTATTCTAAGAATAAATTTAATAACCCGTTTAAAGATAACTTAAAAAAGATAAATACATCAATAATGGATTATTCATGATTAGTAAAATTAATTAATAATCCATAAAAACAAATATGAATGTCACAATTATAAAAAGAAGAAAATAAGGATTTCAAATACATTAGTTAAAGTTTTGACTGAAAAACGAACAATTTAAAAAAATGTGTGTGTTTTAAATAAGTTAAACATAAAATTTTTTTCCCCGTTCCCCGGTTCAAAATATAATATTTTTTTATTCCTATTGAATAATGTTTTGACATTTACCCCAATTTCTTGGACACGTTTCTATTAATTTACAAAACAGGGGGGAAAAAATAAAAGAATTCCCCACAATAAAACGTTTAAAAATTTTTCCAAAAAATAAGGGGAAAACTTTAAAGATAAAAAGGACATCCAAAAAAACCCTCCCAATTAAAAAAAGTCAATAAAAGAATTGAAAAATACAATTTTTTTTTTTTAATTGTTCCTCGCAAAGAAAGGCCGTAAAAAAGGGATAAAGAAACCAGAAAACTGGTTTTGGATAACAAATTTGAATTTTGTCGAAAATTTTCAAGAAGTTCATAAACAAATGTTTGGACTTAGTAACACTTGTCTGATCTTCCGATATCGGGCAAAATAAAGAAAAGAAGTTGTGTAAGTTTAAAACTAAGAACTGTATTTGCGAAAGAATATAAAATTTTTTTTTGGGGTT